>JARHVA010000057.1:4340000-4940000 GCA_037957365.1 Torreya grandis | reverse complement strand
TCTTGATGGAGTTTTCCCTAGCTATGTATTAGGGAAACGACACCAAGATCCATTTCTTAAGGGTATGTCCAAGAGAACTTCTGCTTGAGTTTGTGCACAATGACTTGATGGGTTTTCCTACTCCTTCATTCAGTGGAGCTAAGTATGCACTTACATTTATTCAAAAAAATTCGAGGCATACTTGGGTTATTTTTTCAAGTACAAGAGTGAAGTTTTTTCACACTACAAAGTCTTCAAGGCTTTGGTCGAGAATCAATCTTCTAGTTGCATAAAGAAGCTTCGCACTAATAATGGGGAAGAGTACTTCAACAAAGAGTTTTCTAATTTTTTGGCAGCTCATGGCATTGTTCATCAACATTATGTTCCTCGTACTCCACAACAGAATGGCCTAGCAAAAGGGAAGAACTGAACTTTAAAGCAGATGGCTAACTGCATGATGCCTTGTCAGGATTTACCTCCTGTATACTGGGCAGAAGCAATTAATTGTGCAAACTACATTCAAAATTGCACACCACACAGAGTACTTGAGCATTTGACTCCAGAGGAGGCTTGGTCTAGAACTAAGTCTGATGTCTCATTTTTTTGAGTTTTTGGGAGCTATGGTTGGGCTTTTGTACCAAAGAAGAAAAGGAAAGCCTTGGATAAGAAAAGCAAACCCTTGATCTTTGTAGGGTATTGTGAAGACATGAGAGCTAATCGACTTTTGAATCCTAATACTCATGATGTTCTTTTTCAAACACATGTTCAGTTTGATGAGCACTTCTCTTCTCATGATTCTTCATCTTCTTCCATGATTTCTTCTTCTTTACTCCTATCCATTGATGATTCTTCACTTCATCTTGAGGATCCCTTCTTTGAGTAGCGAATTCAAAAGGCCACTGAGGAGGTTATGGATGAAGACTTAGATGAAGATCATGTTCGCACTATGTCTAAGTGGGCTCATACTACAATTTCTAAGGTAACACCTTTCATATAGGTTCTTCCACCCACTAGACATCATCATACACATTCTACAAGTTCTGGACTTTTGTGTCAGGTATTTTCTAGGGATCCACAGTCTTTTTCACAAGCTCATGGGATACATGAGTGGAATGATGTGATGACAAATGAGTATTCTTTTTTGATGTAAAATCATTCTCTCTTCCTAAGGGAAAAAAGTTGGTTAGATGCAAGTGGATATACCGAACCAAATATGCAGCTAATGGGTCCATTGATAAGTATAAAGCTCATCTTGTTGCAAAAGGTTTATCACAAGTCAAAGGTACTGATTACTATGAGACTTTTGCCCCTGTTGCCATGATGGATTATGTGCGCTTTGTTTTTTCTCTTGCTGGATCACAGGGTTGGCCAGTGTACCAAATGGACGTAAAGAGTGCCTTCTTACATGGATATTTACAAG
This sequence comes from Torreya grandis, assembly GCA_037957365.1. NCBI lineage: Eukaryota > Viridiplantae > Streptophyta > Pinopsida > Cupressales > Taxaceae > Torreya > Torreya grandis. The sequence goes on along the minus strand of JARHVA010000057.1, from coordinate 4,938,601 downwards.
AGGAAATCTACATGGAGCAACCTGTTGGGTTTGATCATGATTCTTCTCTTGTTTGTTGACTCCGAAACTCTCTACGATCTCAAACAAACCCCTCGGACCTAGTATAAAAAGATGGATTATTTTCTTCTATCTACTGGCTTTGTTTGTTGCCACTTGTATCCTACAAAATATATACAGCATGTTGGAGAAGATATTGTTATACTTGTCTTGTATGTTGACGATCTGCTTCTTACTATGAGTTCTTCTCATATTCAGAGTGTTCAACAGTGCCTTTCCACGCAGTTCGATATGACAAATCTCAGTGTTTTGCACTTTTTCCTTGGTTTGCAGATTCTTCAATCAGATCCAGGGATTCATTTGAGTCAACAAAAGTACACCCATGATCTTCTTCAGCATTTTGGTATAGCTAATTGCAAGCCAAATCCCTCTCCTTTCTAGTCTAGAGTCATTATTGCTCCCACCTGCTCCACTCCTCTTTGTGATCCTACATTGTATAGGCAGTTGGTTGTAAGTCTCATGTACTTAAGCCAAATTCGCCCCGATATTTTCCTTTGCAGTTAGGCTTGTATCTCAATTTGCACATACTCCTCATGACAGTCACTGGCACGCTGCTAACAGGATTTTACGATATTGGCAAGACACTTCCCACTTTCGATTACACTACACCAAAGGTTCTACTCAATTGGTTGGCTATACTGATTTAGATTGGACAAGTTCTATTGATGATAGGCGTTCCACTTCTAGCTACCTTTTTTGTCTTGGTTCTTCTCCAATTGCTTGGATGTGCAAGATGCAACAGGATATTGCACTTTCATCTACAAACGCAGAGTACAGGGTAGCAATCACAACAAGTCAGCAAGTTCTTTGGCTCCGACAGTTATTGACAAAGTTTGGCTTCACACAAGGATTTACCTACTGTACTTTGGTGTGACAACCAAAATGTAATTCACATTTCCCACAACCCTGTTGAGCACCAACGCACCAAGCATATTGAGATTCACATGCACATCATTCATCAACACATTCAAGATGGAGTTCTTTGCTTAGAGTACAATCCGACTTAACAACAGGTTGTCAACATCTTTACAAAGCATTTTGCATCACCTCATTACCTTGAGTTGTGTGGCATGCTTTGGGTTTCAAAAGTTGTTCTTGGGGGTGTTTGTGAGGACATCTTCCTTCTTCATTTCTTCATGGATATATTGTACATGAGTACCTGATCAAGCCTTGTTGACAGGACTCAGTGTGTGGATATGCCACTTTATTTTTGGCCCCTAGTTTCACTTGAGGGGGTGTTAAGAGTAAGTTATTAAACTTAGCTCATGTTCCCTGGGTGCTTTACTTAGTTAAGCATTATTTGTTTTTTCCCACCCACTTGGGTGTGGCTATTAAATATTTTTCTATTTAGGTCTAGTGGGTTTCTATACCTAGGTTATCTCTTGTTTGATCTTACAGCTATGATTGATCTTCCTTGCCTATAAATGCAAGACACTTTCATTATATTTACATGAAGCTTTCTAAAGATATATTATATGTTATTGCCCTTTGTTCTGCATATTAATTTGCAAAGTCTATGCTTTTAGATTCTCCTTGTGATGTTTTGTTGTTAATACCTGAGTCTTTGTGGCTTGAAATGCTTTTTTTTTCATTCCTTTCAAGAACTATTTTATATATGGCATCGTTGCTCTTAAAGATCAACATTAGGGGGGCGGGGGGGGGGGGGCGCGCAGGGAGGACTTTATAGAGATGTCAGACCTCTCCTTCCTTATGAGTTTGTGACCGTCTAACATGTGGCCAGGAACTAGTATCGGTCATTAGATCATTAAGTGCCCAATGCTTTCCTTTACTTCATTACTGGGGCACCTGGGGCCGTTAGATTCAGCTTTTGGAGAAATTATTGGTGGACTGACAAGTCTTATAGTTCTTTTGGAGGAGCAATCTTGCACCATGTGCTTTCAATATTTGATCATGGCCTTCATGCTTCACTTTTAAGAACAACACTCGCCCATCATTGGATTTGGTTCCTTTAGAGATCGATGGTAGAAAGAATATTTCAGGGCTAGCAAGCCTTTGAAACATTTAGAAGTAGCAATCCACTTCCACATGGATCTGATTTTGAATCGTGGCCACAACATTTTATTCTTTTAAAAATAAGCCCGTCCACCGTTAGATGAACTGTCCTTGAGAATCGAGGGTGGGGAATCTCTCTTGCATCTGCAATTGAATACAACAAGGCAGAGTCCGCCATTTTGAAGCCTGAAAGGCTTCATTCATAACATTCAATGCAAAGCCTTATATAAATACAATGTTAAAGTTCAGCTTTACAAGCTAGTGTTTTGAACACTACAGTAACCAATAGCATAACCTTTCTAAATTTCAAACAGGCATGAAATCAGCAGAGCTCTGTAATTCTGTTCGCTTAAACCTGGATATTACTAGAGGTCAGAATGTCCTGTATTATTCTCTCTGTATCACAATAATTTATGAAACAAGTTTGTCTTTCAAAGCATATCTACATGATGAGTCAAAAAAGAAAACAAAAAAAATTCTAATGAAATGTAAGGTTGTTTTGTGGAAACAAACGGGGAAGGAAGAGATGATGTACTTATATTGTAGTGAAGGTGATCTGTGAGATAAAAAGCCAAATCATCTAGTGAATCCTTTCTCCTCTCCGTGGAAATCTTATGTTTGAAAATCAGTTTACAATGAATTTCTAATGCAGTGAAGCCTCCACCCAAATCTAGTCTAATTTATCCATATCTCTTTAGTTTTCTCTTTCTATAGAAGCAATTACATAAGAAGAAAGCATTTTGATCAAAGTACCTGGTTTTCGCTGTTGTCTTTTGCAAGGATTGCTAGAGTAGAGAATGCTTTGACAGCCAACTGGCTGGAAGATTTTGTCAATTTCACAAGCCTGGGTATGAGATTCTTATTGGCTACTTTATACTTATTCAAGGAATCCTCTTCACACAAAACTTGCAAGTCTTGCACCGCCTTTAACTGTTCTTCTTCATTGTCCTCCAAACTTTTGAGAAGCTCGTTTGCATTTTCTAACCTGATATTGTAATTTCTCTCTCTCCATTCCGCAATTGACTGTTTCAAAGCAAAATTTGGTTTCATCTTACAGTTCTTTAACTCAACCCCTGTGGGGCACCTGGTATGGCCTTCATCAAACCATCTCTCAATCGCAGCACGCTCGTAAGTCTGACCCGAAGCAATCTGAACTGGATCTCGCATTACATCCTTGGTAATGGGGCAAATAAATGACTGTAAAGGAAGCATAGGAATGTCTCTGTGGGTATTAGACCTGCCATGGCTAGAATCAACCTTATCATAGGAATCAACTCGAACAGGCTTGCGCTTCGATGCAATCGCCTTCTCTAGCAGAACGATAAACTGTTCCAAATACAGAGAGTGCACCTTTCCCCTCAATTCTACTGCGTCAGTGCTCTCCACCTTCAATTTAGCCAATTCAGTGGAAAAGGCATCACTGTCCAAGGGAATCCTTAAACTATCAGCAATTTGTTCTGCAAGCTTGTTGCTGAGGGAATAATCAGACACAATTGAATCGAGAGCCCCATCCTCAAAAGAGTTGCAGAGAATCTGATCCTTGGATTCCAGTTTTGGCATCCCCCTCTCTATCAACTGTTTGGCTTCAGAAACATGGAATTTCAAGGCATCTGAAGAGCCTTCCAAGATCACATTTTCTAAAAAAGAACCTGATTTTTTTTCAAAATTTTTGACTTGATCCATTAGAGTTGAGCAACAAGTCAACAAGTATAATGAAGACCTACCCAATATGTCATGCAGAAGGGTTTCGGTCTTCTTGACCTCGACTTCCAGATGATCCGCCTCCAAGAAAGTGTACTCAACTGGCATTGTTTCTAAATCTTTCTGAAGCTCTTTCACAACCTGGGCCAAACTCCTCAGAAACCCTCCAAACTGGAGAAGAATCCGATTCACGACATGTTCTTTCTTGGGGCAAACTTCTTCTGCAACTTTCGCTAATCTGCATAGATTTTTATAAATGGTTTTGGCCCGTTTTGCAGTCTCGGCAGGAGAAGAGGAATTTGCAGTTTCCTCCATGGTTCTGGTCACAGGTTTTGTGCCGAAGGCTTCAGAGAACTATATCGTATGGTTTTAAAAAGGCTCGCCCTTTCAAATATAGCCCATTCCCGTTCTTCGTGACTCGGCCCTGGGCGGACACGAGAATGGCCGGTGACTGGAACGCGGATTGATTAGATAATTCCTGGAACGCGGTATACTCATTTTTTCTTAGTATTCAATAAAGATTAAAGTTTTGGTAAAATGTAGCTTCGTATAAACTGTTCGATTTGGATGGCATTGACTTCAGAACCAGATTAGTCAAGCATGTCACGATCATTATTGGTCAATACTAATATTTTTTTTTTTTTAAAACAAAATTGGTGGGATTTTATCCGTGTGGGATATAGTGGCTACAATGTATTATTGGAACATTCTAGTAGAATTATTATAAATTGAAAAAAATAAAAATAAAAAGTACTCTGTTGGTCTTTACAACTCAAACTCTTTGTTTAAGGTATAAATTTGGATCATAACAAAATAAAATAGAAAGAAATATTGGAAAAGTATGACAAATGAAACAATACCAAATTATATATATAAAGATCAGCATGAAATTAAGTACATGTCGTTATCCCAGAGAGAGGAGGTAGAGGATCATCCTTTGGTTGTTGAGCACCCCAAGATAAAGGCTATGTTGAAGGAGGATCAAGAGCCACTCATTCATCCATGGGGTCTGAAGGAGCCAAGGACATAGTAATGGCCCACCTAAGAGGACATTGCACCACACTACCAACAGGGTCGATACCAGTAAGCGACCCCACCAAGAAAGACCCATCGTAGATTCCTACGCAAAGGTGGCAGCGTCGAACCCCCCCTCCCCCACCCCCCAGTTGAGGAGGAGGGGTGGAGAAGTGACTGCAACTATGAGAGTGACTCTATAAGTGTCTAGGTGTCGATGGTGAAGAGCCTTGTGGTGGATGATCCAAGGGATGCGACTCATAACACAGGGAGCACTCCCCTAATGGTTGAGCAACATCTATAAATACATGTGTTCCATGGCCACTTTTTCCACTTGGGCTTAAATATGCACAAAGGTCAAAGATATCATAAACCTTGTTAATAGAAAAATGACAAGTTATTTCTTCATTGTTAAATAAAGCAAAATTTATATCTTTTCATAATTGAAATAGAATAACAACTCTAAAGAAATTCCATAAAAAACCTATAGATGTCGGTCGATTAGCAAAACCCCCCAAGGAGGGGCAAATGCCATGAAAAAGGCTTAGGGTGGTAGGGTTGAAAGAGATTGTGTATCAATTGCCAAGCGGAGTGAGTTTTGGGACATGTCCAAAAGATATGCTTGTAGGACTTGGATCTGGTACAATGCAGGCACTTAGGTTGAGCAAATTCAAGATGAGAAAGATGCTCTCCAAGCGGAAGGCCTTGATAAACCAAACACAAAATGAGCAAGCTTGGGTTTGAGCTTAGCATTATAAATAATGTTGAGACGAGCAAGTCAAGTCTTAGGCGAGAAATTAAGATTACAATGCCTATTAAGCTTACCAAAAGTCAGAGAGAATGGCCTCGTGACTTGATAAAGGAGGCCTAGAGAATAGTTCTTAAAATGAGTATCACAATTCCATCTCCAATCTTTCCACCAATTATGTGGAGGTTGCAGACCTAAAATTTGGGGCATAACCTCTAACATTAACACCTGAATGTGAAGAGTAGTTGGTAAGTCTAAATTATTTAAATTGAATTTTGCTTTTAATGTAGGTCAAGGAGTCCAATCGCCAACTGAGACCAAATCCTTCACAAATTAAATTCCTTTCTTAAAAAGCCTCAAAGCTTTCATACCAGGTAATTTAGCTAGAAGGAGGCTAGTATTAGTTGTTAGGTTGTGGAGCTAAAAGCTTCACTGATGCAAACAGGGAAGGAGGTTGCTGAAGTGTCATAGACACCGGCGTCGGTCAGGCCAACCGACGTCGACAGGATTAGACAGGAAGAGAAACCGACGTCGGTCAGGGATCGGTCGGCGTCGGTCACCTCCAGGTAGACAGGGACCAACGTTGGTCGCCTGTGCGGTTCAGAACTGCAAGTGTTACGGACAGTTTGTTAACGAACCGAGTGTTTGCATGTTAAGAGCCAATTTTAGACTTGAAGCTGCGGATCTAATTATTGTAATTAGGTGTCTAATTATTGTTTGCATGAGATCTATTTAAGAGACTCATGGGCTGTATTGAAAAGTGTTCTAGTTTGAGTTGAGCAAAGTTAGCTCCTTCTGTGTGTGAAGTGAGCAAGGGTGTTCCTCCTAGTTCCACAGCAGTGCCAAGTGTGGGTGCTAGTTTGGAGAATCAGAAGGGGTTCGTTCATGTATGTAGGATCTTGGTCGGCAGGTGTGTAAGGCCACGTTTGGAGATCTACATGGTAAGTAAGATCATTGATCTGCAGGTGTATGTGTGTGCATGATCCAGGTTTGTAGGTGTGCAGAACCAGATTGATTTGCAGGGGTGCAAGATCAGGGAGGATAGCAACACAACAGGGAGTAGGATCAGGTGGGATCTACTTGGAGTACGGTGTGTGTGCTCATTGGAGAGCAAAGAGGAAGGCAAGGTAGTTCCTTCCATAAGTAAGATCGTTTGAGTTGCAGGTTGTTGCAAGTTCAGGGGAGATCTACTTAGAAGTACGTTGTGTACTTGGAGTGCGTAGAGCACTTGTGGAGTGTGTGGAGCACTGGTGTACTGGCAGTAGTGGATACTGACTGGTTGGAGGTGAACACCAACTCTGTGTTTGAGTTGTGTGTTGGGACCGTAAGAGAGAGAGCTTTGAGGAAAGAATTACTGTACACTTGAGGTGTGGAAAGCCTCTGAGAGGTGTGAAGAAGAAGTGGCATCTTCTTTATTATATTCTTTTCTAGATGAGTATTAATACAAGATTGTGTATTGTCTCTCATATTCTGTGTTATTTCTGAATTCTAGTTACTTGTGATTCTGGTTTAATTTCGCATATTTAAGTTGCTTGTGCATGGTAATCAATTGTGCTTTCGTATTTCCCAACAAGTGGTATTAGAGCTAAGGTTGCAGGGAGCAGGTTTGTGTTTGGTTACAGGGCACTCTCAGGAGTTTCTGATTGAGTGGGAGTATAGCAACGGCAGAAGAAAGTAAGCTAAGAATGGAGGAATTGAAAAGCACGAATGGTAAATTACGGTCCTATGGAAAGAAAGAGCAGGAAAAGAAAAATTGTTGGTTTGTGGAAGATCAGCATGAAGGAATTGAAGATGCAGATGTTGCAGGTGTTGTTGCACAGGATGCTCTGGGAGGTTTCTTGGATAAAGTAGAATCATGTCTTATAGATTCTGTTGCCTCTTTCCATGCAGTCTAAAATAGAGTATTTTTCCACGTTAAGGTCTTTGGAGACTTTGAAAAGGTTTATTTAGGGGCTGGTGTGCCTTGCCAAAGAATTGGCAAAGGGGAAGTGAAGCTGAAATTGCAGGCGACCAACACATGGGTGTTGAAGGAGGTCATGCAGGTCCCAGTCTTGAAGTTGTGGCTAATTTTTTCAGAAAAGTTGGGTGATGAGAGATGCACAAGAACTCTCATAGCGGATGCACTTGAATTAGTTGGTGGTAAGAAAGCAGGTACTCTTAATCTACTTGCTTATATTACTGATTCTTCTTTTGTTGCGGAGACGTGGCTTTGTAGGCTTGGTCACATGAGCAAGAAGGAGATGCATGTTCTTAACAGGAAGTCAGATGTCTTTGACAGACTTAAAAACTGGAAAGCCTTGGTGTTTATGGAGGAGATGGCAGACAAAGATCAGTGGAGAAGGCTAAGTAACTCTGAGCAGAGCAGTTTGGACAGGGATTTGATTCAAAGAAAGCTCGTGGGTAAAAAGTCATCACTCACAGGTGAACACAAGTACCGGCATCGGTCAGGAGGAACCAGCATCGAACAGACAGGTGTCGATGTCTGTCATGTGCAGACCATAGCCGGTGGTGTCGGGCAGGGTAAGACCGACGTCGGTCATGAGGACCGACGTCGACGACAGTAAGACCAACATCAATCAGGAGGATCGACATCGACAATAGGTAGACACTGACGTCGATTGGGTCGGTAGTCAAGACAGGCGCATGGAACCGACGTCAGTCAGATGCAGACTGTGTGGTGACCGAGGTCGGTCACTGTAACGAATTTTGGGCAGACATCAAGCTGTCAAGGAGTCTCAAATGCCCATGGGGAGGACTAAAAGTGTAAGTAAGCCTCAAATTTGTTGTTCCTCTTCTTTATACTCGTTGCTTACTGTAGAGCAGGAAGGATCCAAGACACAGTGAGAGCATGGCAGGAACAGGATGTAGGACCAAATGGGAGATTTGGTAGGGTTGCCAACTGGGATGAAAGCACTGAGACGAATGGATACCTTGGTTAAATAATAGAGAGAATGGACATGTGAGACGGAAGGCCAGGTAATATGGTCTTGAGGAAGCTGCAAGACAGTGGTACAGGTTTTGACAGGTGGATGACAAAGCAGGGCTTTAGTCAATGTCAGTGTAACCATTGTGTTTGTCTTACCAAGTGGATGATGGTCATGACATTAACCTGTTACTGTATGTGGATGGTATGCTAGTTAGCAGGGTTGTACATACAGGGTTTTGTTGAGCTAAGGGTAAGGTTAGTTCAGTGGCATGTCATGAGGAATTTGGAGCAGCAAAATTCTTTGGCATGAGAGACATGGAGATCACAGGTTGATTTTGTCTCCAGTGGGAGTTGATGTGAATCAGGTGTTGGCGAGGTTCAAGATGCAAAATTGGAGCACACCAAGGGCTGGACAGTTCAATGTCTGAAATCACATGAGGTCTGGTATATACCTGAGTTTGCCCAAGCAGTGGGTGTTGTCAGAAAGTTTGGAGCTGATTCGGGAAAGAAGCACTGAAGGGTAGTTCAGTGGATTCTCAGGTATTTGAGAGGGACCAGCAACAAGTCGACATGCTATGCAGGGTCAAGTTCTTTTCTACATGTGTTTGTAGATGCGGATGTGGCAAATTACTTGGATGACAGGTGGTGCACCACAGGTTGTGTGGTGGTTGGTCTTCAAAGTTGAGCTTGAAGAGGGATACAAGCCAGAAAACAGATTAGACGAGGTACAGGTACAGTGCAGTTGTTTATCTCCAAGTGGGAGATTGTTAGGTTGTGGAGCTAAAAGCTTCATTGATACAAATAGGGAAGGAGGTTGTTGAAGTGTCACAAACACTGGCATCGATTAGGCCAACCGACGTCGACAGGATTAGACAGGAAGAGCAATCGACGTCGGTCAGGGATCAGTCGGCGTTGGTCACCTCCAGGCAGACAGGGACCGACGTCGGTCACCTGTGCGGTTCAGAACTGCAAGTGTTACGAATAGTTTGTTAATGAACTGAGTGTTTACATGTTAAGAGCTAATTTTAGACTTGAAGCTGTAGATCTAATTATTGTAATTAGGTGTCTAATTATTGTTTACATGAGATCTATTTAAGAGACTCATGGGCTATATTTAAAAGTGTTCTAGTTTGAGTTGAGCAAAGTTAGCTACTTCTGTGTGTGAAGTGAGCAAGGGTGTTCTTCCTAGTTCCACAGCAGTGCCAAGTGTGGGTGCTGGTTTGGAGAATCAGAAGGGGTTCTTCATGTATGTAGGATCTTGGTCGACAGGTGTGCAAGGCCACGTTTAGAGATCTACATGGTAAGTAAGATCATTGATCTGCAGGTGTATGTATGTGCATGATCCAGGTTTGCAGGTGTGCAGAACCAGATTGATTTGTAGGGGTGCAAGATCAGGGAGGATAGCAACACAACAGGGAGCAGGATCAGGTGGAATCTACTTGGAGTACAATGTGTGTACTCGTTGGAGAGCAAAGAGGAAGGCAAGGTAGTTCCTTCCATAAGTAAGATCGTTTGAGTTGCAGGTTGTTGCAAGTTCAGGGGAGATCTACTTGGAAGTACGTTGTGTACTTGGAGTGCGTGGAGCACTGGTGTACTGGCAGTAGTGGATACTGACTGGTTGGAGGTGAACACCAACTCTGTGTTTGAGTTGTGTGTTGGGACCGTAAGAGAGAGAGCTTTGAGAAAAGAATTACTGTACACTTGAGGTGTGGGAAGCCTCTGAGAGGTGTGAAGAAGAAGTGGCATCTTCTTTATTATATTCTTTTTTGGATGAGTATTAATACAAGATTGTGTATTGTGTCTCATATTTTGTGTTATTTCTGAATTCTAGTTACTTATGATTCTGGTTTAATTCCGCATATTTAAGTTGCTTGTGCATGGTAATCAATTGTGCTTCCGTATTTCCCAACATTAGTCATGATAGGAGACCACCAAAGATTATGATAATTGAAGGAAATACCACTACAAAATCCTTCACCAACCCATTTTATATAGGGCTTGACCACTTCAAAATCTCTCAAAATACTTTTAGCCACAACCGAGTGTTCAACTTTAATTAGGGTAGGAGTGATCAGTAGAGTGTGGAAACCAATAATTTTCCAACTAGGCTTATCATAGGGAGATCTATAGGAGATACAATGGCATAGGATAATTTTCCAAGATTCATTACCTTCAACAACTTTGACAACCCATTTAGCACACAAGAGAATGCTCTGATTGTAAATATCAATAATCCCCATAACCCTCTTATCACGAGGAAGATGACAAATATCCCAAGCAACTTTATCGAACCCTCGAGTTTGTTTCGCATTAGCCTAGAGAAATTTTTTGAGGATCTTAGCCAATTTTTCATAGGAAGCTTTAGAGGGGGCCCAACAGGAGGAGTTGTAGACGTGAGTAACAACTAAAATCATAGTACACATTTGGAATTTCCCTACTAAAGAGAGGGGTGACCCAGTACTCAACCTTTTTCTCCACTCTATTTATGACACATTGCCATAGCTTTGCAAGGGAACTCTCAAAGGCAAAGGGAATGCCCAAGAATTTGAATTGTTCCCCTCTATGAATCCATTTTCATCTATAGTGGCGTAACCAATTAAGTATGGACATCATACTTTGTCTAAAGCATTGGGTTTTATTCCACTGCAAGCTAAAGCTAAAAGCTTTGCAAAAAGTGTATATGCAATGCATAGCCTCCTTAAAATATTCTTCTTACTCTTTGAGAGTAAGGAAAGTACCTTCAACAAAATGGGCATTAATGAGTTGATATGATCTATCAAGAAGAATAATGCCCCTAATGAGACCTTGCTCATATCTATGCACCAAAAGTGTCATGTCCCCTTCCAGTTGACATCTCTCAGAGTTGATGATTAGCCTATTATGCGACCCTCGTAGGCTGATAGGATGGATAGAGGGTCTTGATGGAGCTTGGATTTACTTCGACTATCAAAATATTTCCAGTTGGCTTTCGTTCGGGGTCTTTCAGACACTGTTTGCCTGAGTTCCTATTTTTTAGGGATATTTGACACTCAGCGGAGCACCCCTGTTATGGTCTGGTCATGTGCGAAATCACTCCCTTGTTCACAAGCTTCAGACGGTTTGAGAATCAGATACTTTTTGAGGGAGATATTAATATTTAATTGATTTAATTAAATATTAATTATTTGGCGTAATTTAATGACTTAGGCATTTTGACCCAAGGGGGCGCTCATTATGAAGGGGGTCGTTTTAATTATATTTTATAATTAAAATTATGTCTTTAGACTATGGAAAAATTATAAGAGAAGAAAACCCTAATTTTTAATTATGAAACCCTAATTAGGGAAAGCACACTTTTAAAGAATATAAGGGTTTCTCATTGAAAATCGTGCCATTCATGTTGAAGACAAAAATTTTGCTAAGTATTTTTTGAGAAGACTGAGCCAAGGGGTTCCAGTATTTGATTTGCATTGGAGAACGTGCAATCTTTAGTGTGTGAAATTTAGAGGTTGTGAGATATCAGTTGATCTATTGCCCGATAGAGAGATAACTTCACACAGAGGTTATCACAGAGATTCACAGGATTTATTTCATCAGGGTTTGAACCAAAAATTATCCAGAAGGAGAACATCAATATTGGTGCTTATTTTATCAAGATCTGGCATTCAAAAAATTAGGGCATACAATTTTTACTGCTGCTGTACGTAATCCATACGGTTCTGTACCAGGCCGTACAGTTCTAGTAAAGGGGCGTATTTTTCCTTTGGAACAAATCTCTTGTTGTTTGACCAGTCTGTCGATACCCAGTGGAGCGCCTATTCATCTAGTATCATTTGAGATCTTCAGACAGAGGGAGAAAAGTGTTTTAATTATAGTTGTACCAGTCGTACCAGATCTAGGGTTTGCAAAAAAATTAGGTTTTTTGAACAATATTTTATATTAATTTTGTATGCATGACAGAGATTTTATATTGTAATCATCTAAGAAGAATAATAAGAATATAGCTTAGCCAGAAAAGGGTTTACTGCTTCAATATTTATTTTATTTAAATTTATATAAATTTCTTGCAAAAATCGCATTCTTCTTTATTTCATACAAAAACACAAAAAAATCAAAATACACAAAAATAGTCAAAAAAATATTTAGTACCAAAATTCAGGGGAAACAGGGGTTTCTACAGTGGTATCAGAGCTAAATCCTGCCATCCTGAGGGTTTAGCAATCTTATGCAGCCACAAGAGTTAGGACCACATAGGTATTACACACGCAAGAGAGCCTTGCTTGAAGGCGACCAGGGTTTAGAACAGCAGCCGGTCATCATGAGTGATAGGCGTGAGGGTAGCCCACCCAAGGGCCACAGGAATAATGAGGATCAGGACACCAGAGACTTCTTTCGTGTTATGGTTACAAGACAACAGCAGATGGTGCAGGCATTACAGGCACTTACTACTATGGTAGAGAGGATGAACCCACTTGTTAGACAAAATGGAGAACAAGGAGATAACAAGAGTGCTACAGTTAATTAGAGACCACAACTAATCCATTCCAGAACAACTGATAGGCCTACATGTCTGACATTTGTTCAGGAGGAACCAGAAGAAGCTCTAGCAGAGGAGGCGACAGGAGACCCCCTATTTGCAGATATGCTCATGGCTGCAAATGAGGAGTGGGAATTATTAGATCCTCAAGTTTGGAAGAGGATGTCCTTTGATCGTTTTGTTAATCAGAGGAGAGAGCATTATAGATCACTTAGACCGGATAGTAGGCCTAGAGGTCAGCTTAGTGAGCTGAAGAAGGCTACAGGCAAGCTTTCTTTGACTACTTTTGACGGGAGTGGTAAGATGACAGCTCAAGCTTGGATTCATAAGCTTGACACATTTTTGGCATTGAGGCTAATGACTGAGATAGAAGCTATCAAATATGCCGCTTTGCATTTGGAAGGAGTAGCACATGATTGGTGGTACCATGGTATGGTAACACTTCAGCATAATCAGGGGACAGAGTACCAGGACTTCGTGGATAGGTTGGTTGAGAGGTTTGATAAGAAATATCCAGAGGTTTACTTTTGAGATTTGGCATAGTTGAAATAAATAGGTAACTTGGAGTCCTTCATTGGGGAGTTTCAGCAGTTGGCAGTCATGGTGCCAAACATTTCAGAGCGTAGATTGATCATTCTTTTCATCGAGGGCCTATCCAAACCATTGAGAGGTTGGATCAAAGCCTTTGATCCTCCTTCGTTATAGGAAGCTATGAAGAAGGTGCGTAGCATGGAGATGGCAGCCCCATCCAGTAAATTCAGCTCCAGAGGTACTTCTTCATTCAGGGACAATAAGGGCTTCAATAGAAATAGAGAGAGATCAGATTTTAACAAAGACAAATCAGATTTTAAGAATGATTCAAAGGGCAAACCAGCAACACCACCTTTGGATCGAGAGGCTCTTAATGATCTACACAGAAAGAAGCTTTGCTTCTACTGCAAAGGTCCCTATGATGACAATCATGATTGTCCTTTGAGACCTAAGGGCAAGGCAAATCGAGTGATGTGGGCTTATTATGAGGATTTGGAATCAAAGAATTTTGAATAGCAGGAGAGTTATAAGGAGTCAGAGTCAGAGGATTCAGAGCCTAAGGCAGAGGCAGAGTCAAAGCTTCAGATTCAGGAGGCACGCCTATCTAGCATCCAGTAGGAGGGTTCATTCAGTCAGAGCTTCAGATTTAGGAGGCACGCCTATCTAGCATTCAGCAGGAGGGTTCATTCAGACTTCGTGGAGTTTTGGTATGACAGAGGGTCATAACCCTTCTTAACACAGGAGCCACACATAATTTTATTGATGCTAGATTTGTGGAGAAGTGTGGACTGATTACCGAGGAGTTTGACAACATTAGAGTTAAGGTGGCTAATGGTTACACTCTTAGGTGTGAGCAGATGATTAGAGATCTCCCATTGCGCTTGAACAACTATGAGTTCAAGGCTGATTATTATGTGGTGAACATGGGGGATATAGATTTAGTCTTGGGCATGAAGTGGCTTCATTCACTTGAGGAAGTCACTCTTCGTCTCAAGGACATGGAGATTCGTTTTGATGTTGATGGGAAGACACATATTCTGAAGGCAATACGGGACAACAACATCAAAACTATTTCTTTTCATCAGATGGAGAGGCTCATGAGACACGACATGGTAGAGTGGGCTGCCGAGTGCACATTGGCACCAATACACGAGGGACAACAGAAGACTGAGTATCATCCTGACATTCCGTAGTTGAAAGTTAAGCATGATAAGGTATTCAGTGATATTCCACCAGGGAGACCTCCAGACAGGGGCATTGAGCATATTATTGAGCTTGAGGAGGGCGCTAAGCCTGTTATGATTACTCCTTATCGGCATCCTAAGTGGTTAAAATATGAGATCGAGAAAACAATCAAGGAGTTACTTGCTATGGGTCACATTCGGCCTAGCAAATCACCATTCACTTCTTTAGTTGTTCTGGTGAAGAAGAAGGATGGCACCCTACGCATGTGCATTGACTACAGAGTCCTAAATAAGAGGACTATTAAAAATAGATATCCAATACCTCGTATCGATGAGCTTATTGATGAGCTCCATGGTGCATGCTACTTCACGAAGATAGACATAAGGTCAGGATATCATCAGATCAGGGTGCATGAGCAGGATATAGAGAAGACTGCTTTCTATTGTCATTGTGGACACTATGAATTTGTGGTGATGCCATTTGGGCTCACCAATGCGCCAGTGACATTTTAGTCCACCATGAACAGAGTCTTCCATTCACTGCTGAGGAGGTTTGTACTTGTTTTCTTCGATGACATTGTTATATACAGCAGGACTAGGCATGAGCATTTGGCTCATCTGGAGACCGTGCTCAATATTCTGGAGAGGGAGTCCTTGTACGCCAAGGATTCCAAATGTGATTTGGGGATGACCGAATTATTATACTTAGGTCATATTATCAGTGTAGAGGGAGTGCGGATGGATCCTAAGAAGATCTGCGCTATTATAGACTGGCCTACTCTGGTGAATCTTACACAGCTGCAAGGATTTCTAGGTTTGTGTGGATTTTATCGTAGATTCGTTAATGGTTATTCATGTCATGTAGCGCCTATGATAGATTTGATGAAAAAAGGTGCATTTTATCGGACACCTGAGGCACATGAGTGTTTCATGAGGTTTAAGGAGTTGATGACTACGTGCCCCGCGTTGGCACTACCAGATTTTTCGAAGCCTTTTGAGATTCAGTGTGATGCTTCACGTGAGGGCATTGGAGTGGTGCTTATGCAGGACAAGCACCCCATTGTGTATGAGAGTCGTAAACTTAGAGGGCCAGAGAGGCTTTATAGCATTTATGATAAGGAGATGCTCGCTATAATGCATGCCTTGGCAAAATTTAGGCAATATCTTGTTGGCAGAAAATTTTGCATCAAAACTGACCACAACAACTTGAGGCATTTCTTGGGGCAGTGAGATCTCAATGATTGTCAACAGAAGTGGGTGAGCAAATTACAAGCATATGACTTTGACATATCTTTCATCAAGGGCACCTAGAATGTAATGGCCGACGCTCTCTCACGCAAGCCTTATTTGAGCACTATGGTTCACATTACAGAGGATTGGAGACATATGATTGTGGCGAAGTATGCCAAGGATTCATGGGCATCCAACATTGTTGAGGGATCGATGATTGATACCAGATATACGCTTGTGAATGACTTGATCATTTACAAGAACAGGGTTTATTTGATCCCAGGATCAGAGATGAAGAACATTATCATGTGAGCCTTTCATGATGTACGTACTATAGGACATCTCAGGTATTTCAAGACCTATAAATAGATTCGGGAGAGATTCACATGGAAAGGACTTAAGGTAGATGTTCTTCAGTATGTGCGTGAGTGCCTTGTTTATCAGCAGAACAAGTAGGAGAACACGTACCCGACATGATTATTGCAACCACTTTTGATTCCTGACAGGAAGTGGGAATGCCTGTCGATGGATTTTATTACGAGCTTGCCTAAAGCCCAAGGACGATATTGCATATATGTATTCATGGATCGGTTAACAAAGTATGCCCACTTCTTTCCGATTACCACCACTTACACAGCTACACAAGTAGCAGAGGTCTTCTTTCGAGAGGTATTCAGACTACATGGGTTACCTCAGAGCATAGTGAGCGATAGGGATAGTCGGTTCTTGAGTCACTTATGGCAGGAGGTGTTCAGACAATGTGGGACCGAGCTTACACCGAGCACCAATTACCACCCATAGATCGATGGACAGATAGAGATAGTGAATAAATGGGTGGAAGGTTACCTCAGGAACTATATTGTAGGGCAACAAAAGGCATGGGTCAAGTGGATTCATTTGTGCAAGTATTGCTATAACACGACCTTCCACATGACCATACAGATGTCCCCTTTTATGGCGTTGTACGGGTATGAGGTGTCAAGTTTTCTGGATTTGCTACTGAGTGACAATAGAGTGCTGAGTGCTGGAGACTTGTTGCAGGAGAGTCAGGATACTATGAGGGCTCTCAAGGAGAATATTCCCAGGGCACAAAATCAGCAAAAGCAGTACGTAGATCAGAAGAGGATAGAGAGATCTTTTGATGTGGGTGACATGGTTTATCTTATGCTGCAGCCTTACCGTCAGTCTACTCTTAGGAAGAGTGGGGCAGAGAAGCTTAAGCCACGTTATTATGGTCCTTTCAAGATCTTGAGGCGTGTTGGAGAGGTGGCTTATGAGCTAGAGATTTCGGTAGAGAGCAGGGTACATAATGTTTTTCATGTGTCACACCTCAAAAAGGCGTTGGGACATCGTGTGGTACCTTCTTCAGTTTTACCTCCCTTAGATGATGAGGGAAAGTTGATTTTAGTGCTTAAGTCTATCCTGGAGTAAGAGAGACAGTTGCGTAGGAGGACTATCAGGGAATATTTGGTAAAATGGAGAGATTTTCCAGTGGAGGATGCTACATGGGAGAGCGAGGATATTTTGCACCATCCAGAGTTGAGATTACTTGAGGACAAGCAATTTCAGGAGGGGCGGACTGTCATGTCCCCTTCTAGTTGACATCTCTCAGAGTTGATGATTAGCCTATTATGCGACCCTCGTAGGCTGATAGGATGGATAGAGGGTCTTAATGGAGCTTGGCTTGACTTCAACTATCAGAATGTTTCCATTTGGCTTTCGTTCAGGCTCTTTCAGACACCATTTGCCTGAGTTCCTATTTTTTAGGGATATTTGACACTCAGCGGAGCACCCCTGTTATGGTCTGGTCATGTGTGGAATCACTCCCTTGTTCACCAACTTTAGATGGTTTGAGAATCAGATACTTTTTGAGGGAGATATTAATATTTAATTGATTTGATTAAATATTAATTATTTGGCGTAATTTAATGACTTAGGCATTTTGACCCAAGGGGGCGCTCATTATGAAGGGGGTCGTTTTAATTATATTTTATAATTAAAATTGTGTCTTTAGACTATGAAAAAATTAAAAGAGAAGAAAACCCTAATTTTTAATTATGAAACCCTAATTAGGGAAAGCACACTTTTAAAGAATGTAAGGGTTTCTCATTGGAAATCGTGCCATTCATGCTGAAGACAAAATTTTTGCTAAGTATTTTTTGAGAACATTGAGCCAAGGGGTTCCAGTATTTGATTTGCATTGGAGAACATGTAATCTTCAGTGTGTGCAATTCAGAGGTTGTGAGATATCAGTTGATTTATTGCCCGGTAGAGAGATAACTTCGCACAGAGGTTATCACAGAGATTCACAGGCATTTATTTCATCAGGGTTTGAACCAAAAATTATCCAAAAGGAGAACATCAATATTGGCACTTATTTTATCAAGATCTGACATTCAAAAAATTAGGTCATACAATTTTTACTGATGTTGTACAAAATTTGTACAGTTCTGTACCAGGTCGTATAGTTCTAACAAAGGGGCATATTTTTCCTTTGGAGCAAATCGCTTGTTGTTTGACCAGTCTGTCGATACCCAGTGGAGTGCCTATTCATCTAGTATCATTCAAGATCTTCAAACGGAGGGAGAAAAGTGTTTTAATTATAGCCGTACCAGTCGTACCAAATCTAGGGTTTGCAAAAAAATTAGGTTTTTTGAATAATATTTTATATTAATTTTGTATGCATGACAGAGATTTTATATTGTAATCACTTGAGAAGAATAATAAGAATATAGCTTAGCCAAAAAAGGGTTTACTGCTTCAATATTTATTTTATTTAAATTTATATAAATTTCTTGTAAAAATCACATTCTTCTTTATTTCATACAAAAACACCAAAAAAATCAAAATACACAAAAACAGTCAAAAAAATATTCAGTACTAGAATTCAAGGGAAACAGGGGTTTCTACAAAAAGATATCCAAGAACTTCAGCATATAAAACATATAAGGCTAGTGCAAGAGGACAACCTGGTCATATAGAGAGAAAGAGGCCAAAATTGTCAAACTTGAGGCCATTGATAGTGACACAGGCCAAGGCATAATAGAAAAGGGTTTGAACAACCAAAATAAAGAATTGATCAAAGCCAAGAGCCGGAAACATGGCAAGAATAAAAGGCCATTAGATCCTATCATAAGCTTTCTCAAAATCTAATTTAACAAAGATGGTTTGTTGATGAGAGGCTCGTGCCCACTCCATTCTTTCTCAAACAACAATAAGGTTGTCAAGGATATACTTATTTTTTATAAAGCTCATTTGTTTGGGTCTGATAATGGCAAACAAGAGGAGCCAAAGACAGTTAGCAAGATCTCTAGAAAGGATCTTGAAGGACACATTGAGAAGGGTGATGGGGTGTCAACTGGTGATAAAGTCAAGATCACTAGTTTTGGGGATAAATTTTATATTTCCCTTATTAATAAGGGAACATTCTCTACATACCTTCTTTGTAGACTTGAAGCAAATCAAGCCCAATAAAATCCTAGGTAGCTTTATAAAATTCATAGGGGAACCTATCAATTCTCGAAGCTTTGTCATTACTCATGCAATGCAAGGCATGGGAGAGTTCATTAAGAGATAAAGGGACATCACCATAATTTTTCGTTACCTAGACTGGTCCTATGAGGATCAACATTTAAACATTCTTGCAAAGCTTGATCTTGCTTCACTATGTCCTCTTGGGCTTAGAACACTAATTTACAGTGGTCCAAAAAAATAGTGGAGATGTTAGGGAGATTAGTAAGTCTTAGTCGAGTTAACTTGATAGCCTTGATATGATATTGAGCTTGTTTGGCTCTAATATATTTGAAGAATTCTTTTGTAATGAAATTACTTAGATGTTCGCACAGAATGATATTATATCGTACATAATAAGCAAATATGAGAGATCACATATCAATAATTGACAACAGAATAGAATACTAGATAATATATCAAAGCCACTTCGAGGGGGCAACCTCCACAATAATGCACTAATAACAGAATACTTAACATAATGAATAAATACTAACCACTACCTCCTATATATAGTCTACTTATCTAATGTTATTCCATAGGCTAACCTATGTAAGAACATAGAAAAATGTAACAAGTAAAGAAAAGAGGTATGTAATCTACAAGTCAGCCACACATATCCATAGACATACCAATGGTTAAGGGCATAACAAGCCCCTCCCCTTCAAAACAACAATGGCCTCAACATTGTGGCAACTCTAGATGTTGTTGTATAAATGCTTCATCCTCCCAAGTGGCATCTTCACATGGTAGATTCTTCCATTTGATCAGGTGCTCTGTAATTGCTCGAGAATGTAGTTGCTTGGTGCGCCTGTGAAGGATCGCCTTAGGATCAAAAACAACTCTGCCTTCCTCATCCAATTCTAGTAATTTTGTTTGAATGGCAACTTTTTGTCCAATGACTTTCTTCAGGCATGATACATCAAATACTAGATGTATGCGAGTGGATGAAGGAAACTCTAACTTGTAGGCCACACTACCAATTTTTTGCAAGATCTGATAAGGCCCATAATACTTAGGGGATAGCTTGTTATCCTTTTTTTGTTGCTTCAATGACATATGTTTGTATGGCTACAAGCAAACAAAGACCCAATCACCAATGTCAAAATGCCTCTCACTTTTGTGTTGATCTGCTTGTTGCTTCATGCGATTCTGGGTCATAGCTAAATTTTCGTGCAAACTTGCAAGGACCTCCTGTTGATGGTGAATATGTTATTCAACTGCACGAACCTTAGGATGGACCTTCAAGGTTGAAGTGATGGATGGAGGGTGGTATCCATATAGTGTCATAAAAGGAGACATTTTGGAAGAACTATGAACAGAAGTTTTATACCACCATTCAACAAGTGGTAGCCAATGAACCTATTTATCTTGTTTATTGAAAACAAAACAATGGAGATATCCTTCCAAATATTTGTTGACTACCTCATTTTGTCCATCAGATTGAGGATGATAAGATGAACTATGAGCCAACTAGGTGCCCAAACATGTAAATAACTCAGTCCAAAAATTACTAGTGAAAATGGGATCTCTATCACTGACAATGATCTTAGGGGTCCCATACAGTTTTTGAATTGTATTGAGAAAAGCAGCAGCTACTATACTAGCAACAAATGGCTAGGATAAAGAACAAAAATGAGCATACTTATTGAGATGATCCACAACAACCATGATAACATTTTGACCATCAGATCTTTGTAACCCTGTAATGAAATCCATAGATACCTCTTCCCAACACTGGCTAGGAATGGATAAACGCTATAAAAGACTTAGGGTTTTGATGGTTTTGCCTTTGTTTTGTTGACAGATCATACATTCAACCACATATTTCTAGACATCCCCCTTGACACCTTCCCAAAAAAAATCCCACTTGATTCTGTGATAGGTTTTCAAAAATCCTGAATGACCCCCAATTGGAGTTGCATGAAGTTCTTGAAGAATTTTTTGTTTAAAAAGTGAATTCTTACATAGGTACATTCTATCTTTATACCATAATGCATTACCCTTCCATGTGAATTTTTCAAATCCACCTAAACCTTGCTAAAGATTTTGGATCAAATCATGGGTAGCACTATCATGTTCCCATTCTGATCGTGCTTCAGCTAGCCAATTTACCTGTAAAATGGTTAAGGCACATAGCAATGTCTCAACTGATTCATCTTTTCTGGATAGTGCATCTGCCACCACATTGTCTTTTCCCTTTTTGTAGACTATTTCAAAATCATAGCCTAACATCTTAGTTACCCATTTTTGTTATTCTTCAGATGACAACCGTTATTCTAAAAAATATTTGAGACTATCATAATCAGTCTTTACCTGAAAGTGATGACCCATCAAATAAGGTCTCCATTATTTGATTACATGCAAAATGGCCATCATTTCCTTCTCATAGATGGGCTTGTGTTGATTTTTACCCTTTAGTTGATAACTTTCAAATGCAAGTGGTCTACCTTCTTGCATGAGTACAACACCCACACCATACCTAGATGCATCACATTCAACCACAAAAGTCTTGTAAAAACCAGGAGTGGCCAATACTGGAGTAGTGCACGTAGCCAATTTCAATTATTCAAATGCCTGGGTAGCTGCATCAGTCCACTGAAAAGAGTCTTTCTTTAACAAAGAGGTGAGTGGGGCAGTAAGACTACCATAATTTTTGACAAACTTGCGATAGTAACTGGTAAGCCCCAAAAATCTCTAGAGTTGTTTGAGTGTCTTAGGAATTGGCTAGTCCACCATTGCTTGGATTTTTTTAGGATCCACTTTCACTCCATAAGACACCAGATGGCCCAAATATTCAACCTCACAAGCCCCAAAAGTACATTTGGAAGGTTTGGCATATAATTGATTTTATTTCAAAACAGAGTACTTGTTTCACATGTTGCAAATGGTCTTCCATATTTTTACTATAAACAAGGATATCATCAAAGAATACCAGAACAAATTTCCTCAAAAATGGCTTAAAAATAGTATTCATCAAACTTTGAAAAGTAGATGGTGCATTTGTTAGACCAAAAGGCATAACTAGAAACTCATAATGGTCCTCATGAGCCTTGAAAGTGGTTTTGGGTATGTCTTCATCACTGATCTAGATTTGATGATACCTTGAATACATATCTAACTTGGTAAAATAAAGAGCACCATTTAATTCATCTAGCAAATCATCAATGACAAGAATAGGAAACTTATCTTTGATAGTGTATTTGTTGAGTTCTTTATAGTCAGGGCACATCCTCCAGGTGTCATCTTTCTTTCTCACCATGACAACTAGTGAAGAATATTCATTTTGGCTATGGTGAATGATTCATGCATCCAACATCTCTTGTACCATCTTTTCAATTTTACTTTTCTAGGCATAGGGATACTTGTATGAACTAATGTGGGTGGTGTACTGCCAAGAATAAGTGTGATAGCATGATCATGTGTGCAACTAGGTGGAAGTCCTTTTGGCATGTCATCAAAAATAGTAAATGGGCATAAATCATTTGTTACAAATCAAGAGGTGGAGATGACTAAGTTGGCTGTACTTCCATGGAAAACAAGCGAGCTACAAGTCCCTCAGTACCCTTACAGAGAATCTTTGTCATTTGATGAGAGCTAACAAGTTGTGGAGATTTAGTCTTTAATCCTCTTAGCTCAAATGTCTTATCTTTAGAAAGAAAAGGCATGAATAATTCTTGGAAATTCATCTCAATAGTGCCCAAAGTGGTGAGCCACTGAACTCCTAAAACAATATCAGCTCCACCCATAGGAATAACAAACATAGAAGAATCCAATAAGTAGTCTCCCATGGCTAACTTAATACCATGACATTTACTTGAATAGTTGACAATACCACCATCTACAATCATAACCTAAAATTTTGGAGCTGATAAATGAAACAATTCAAACGAGCAACCAACTTATTATGGATGAAGTTGTGTGTGCTCCTGGAATCAATCAAGACAGCGACCTTCTATTTCTTAAGGAAACCCATCACCTTAAGAGTTTGGAGAGTACTAATATTTGAAAGGGCATTACAAGAAATAGTAAGTTGAGAGTCTTCAAATTCCTCCTCAGGAACTTCTGCATCCTCATCATGTATTTCTTCATAATCCTCATCATCATTGGCACCTTCAATGTAAAATAATTTTTTTTCAGCATAATGATGGTCTTTGCTCCATTTTCTATCACAACCATAACACAACCCTTTGGCTTGCTTCTCCTCAATTTGTCATTGTGTTAATCTGGTGGGTTGTGGAAATGATGGTGCTAGAAAGTTACAATCATGACTAGTAGTGAAAGTTTTCCTTTTGACCATCTCTTTTTCTTCTATCATACGTGCCCTAGGGATAACTTCTGATACAGATGTTGGGTTAAACATTTGAACCTCAAATTGGATGCTATCTTTGAGGCCACCCAAAAATAGATTAGTCAAATTTTACTCAATGATATCTTCTACCCGTAAAGAGAGATTCTAAAACTGATGAATATAATCTTTCACAGTTTCTGTTTGCCACAACTTGGCTAGTTAGTTGAAATAGTTCTCAGAGACATTATTCTAATAATGAGCCAACAACTCCTCAGTGAAAATAGACCATGTAATAGGATCACCATTCTTTTTATTTTGAGCACAAAACTAGTGATACCAAATGAATTTCTCAGGTTCCAGATACAATGATGCCACTATCACCTTCTGAAAACTAGGGGTTTGATGCAACTCAAATAAATTCTCAATTTGGGTAATCTAAGTGAGAGGATCCTTACCATTGAACTTATGCATGTCCACTTTTGACAACATCAATTTCATACCAGCATGGGAGTTGTTGAGATGAGGATTTAAATGCTAAAGTGGAGGGTTATTGGGATGAAACTAAGATGTAAGGGTAGCCAATTACATGGTGATATGTTGAAATTCATTATGAACCCCATTAGTCTCTTCGTGAATCCTTGAAACATCAACTTGGACTCCAACAAAGTCATCATGCCTCACCAAGTTCTTTATGTTCACTTGAAGCTGATAAATCATTGGATCTGAAGTTCTAGATTCCATGTCATCAACAAAAGGAGTCTTAAGAGTTTCTTGCCCCCCTTTTCTTCCCTGAGTACCTGGACCAACCATATACAAACCCTATAAGGGTTTCTACCCTAAAAAAAGTGTAACAATAAATGGTACCATTGCAATCACCTTGTCGAGATGAATCCAACGACTGCCTTTGCACACTAGGGTAAAAATTTTGGTACCAAAAAGTGTACCAACAAAATATACCATTGTGATCATCTTGTCAAGATGAATCTAACGACTGCAACTGTGTAAAGGAAAAAAAATTCCATTTTTTTAATGTTTTTTTTCAAAAACGCATTTCGAGTAATACTGCACTGGAAAAAATTAATTCTTCCCAGATTGCAAGTTATGTTTTTTCGCTCCCACCTCTCCCAGAAGCCACGCCTCACCAGATTAAAAAAAATGCCACAAGAAACTTGCTTAAATCGAAGCTCTGATACCACTTGTAATGAAATTACTTAGATGTTCACATATAATGATATTATATCGCACAAAATAAGCAAATGTGAGAGATCACATAGCAATAATTGATAGCAAAATATAATATTGGATAATATAGCAAAGCCACTTTGAGGGGGCAACCACCACAATAATGCACTAATAGCTTAATACTTAACATAATGAATAAAGACTAACCACTACCTCCTATATATAGTCTACTTAGTCAAGGTTACTCCATAGGCCGACCTATATAAGAACATAGAGAAATGTAAGAAGTAAATAAAAGAGGTATGTAAGCCACAAGTCAACCACACATATCCCTTGACACACCAATGGTTAAGGGCATAACATCTTTGGAGGCCTTTTCTCTAATTTGATCCAATGGATGTGAGCATGAAGTTGCACCCCTCTAACCTCATGATTATATACCACTTTGATTTGGTGTTTGAGAGACATGGTCAGGGATTGTATTTTTGAGTCAAGTCAATTGCAAAAAGATTTTCTTATATTTTTTTATCACAACACTAATAGCCTACTTTCAAACACACATTATATTCTTACCATAATGGCAGAGAAAGGTGGTGGTGTAGAGGACTGCCTCATTCCATCACTTTATCTAGTTGGGTGCATAAGGCAAATATGGTGTAAGATTCCACATCTAGGAAATGAGATGGATGGTACCCTCTGTGGACACTGATTATGAATTATATAAAAACATAGTCTTATATACTTGGCAAATATATATCATGGATGTACCTTCAGCTTCTAGACCTTCCCACTATCGAAAGGCTCACATTAGTTCGCAATGAGATGGATGGTACCCTGTGTAGACATTGATTATGAATTATATAAAGACTTAGTCTTGTATACTTGGCAAATATATATCATGGATGTACTTTCAGCTTCTAGACCTTCCCACTATTGAAAGGCTTGCATTTGTTATCTCTCTATGTCAAATTGATTATCTCTTAGTTTGACCAATGTTATTATGATGGCTTAGACCTTTTATCATGTTTATAATGTTATAAACTCATTTATCTTCTATTTATACAAGTTTTGGACCTGTGCTTATTTTCTAGTTACCTGAATACTTGTCTTAATTAGATGCCTAGGTTAAGGCAAGTGTCTTATCCAAACACAAGTGTGCAGTGCACTAAAAGTCATCCAATTTGTAAATGAAACATATTCTTATGGTCAACCTTAGTGTTTCAATGCGAGATATTCTCCAAAATGATTGGTATAAATACATGATCAATTCTCATTCATTCTTCACCTAGCATAGACATAACATAAACCAAACAGATCACAAGAAAACTTACCAAAAGCATTCAATCAAGCATTCAAGTGAGCAAAGCTTTTGTATTTTCTCTTATTTCCATATCAATCATAGGGAAAACACATCCATAGGTCTCAAGTACTGAAGGAGTAACCCAGGAGCCATATTTTATAAGTCACAAGCTAGGTCAATGTTGAACTTGCTTATCAGATATTGCATCCTTATACACACACAATCCCACACATAGGGGAGAACTACATGAATTTAAGGCCCTTTTTGGAGTAGTGGTTATGTAGGTAGAACCCACTGATAGAGGAGCCTTTGGGTTTGGCTAGACATTGTGAGCCCACTAACCCAATTTTTCCATAATCACTATGAAGATGAAGAACTAGGGTTTTACTATTTGACAAGGACAGACAATCCATGAGCCAGATTTGAGCACACTAAAGCAAAGGCAACATAGAACCTAGAACATTCCAGGTAGTCACAACCAGATCTAGAAGGTATTTTATACTGGACACATGCATCTAGGTTAGATATAAACATCAATGTAACCGTCTAAGGTCAATGTAAGTGTCTAAGGTCACATAAGTGCTTAACCCAAAAATTGATGGTAGTTGTAGAATCTATTTCCAGTATGATTCCTTCATGTTCTAGATCTAGATTTGTGTTAGCATCAAAACCAGTTAAGTATCTTTTTTTTTTATCATTACAATATTTAACATAGTTGTACTTTATATTTTTAGCATATCTCAATCTATAAATTTAGAATATTGTTTATCTGAGTTTGCAAACTAATTGGCCTACTATAGAGGTAGTTTATCACCCTTGTGCCCCAGGCCATCTCTATCCCCTTTAACCATAGGTTCCTTAATTTAGATATTAGGGTTAAACATTTGGTGAATGCAATTTTTTTTGATTCTTAAGGTTTTCAATGAGCCAGGGTTTCAAATTGTTATCCTTTTTCATTTTTAGATTATATTATTTTGCATGCAACCTAGGTATAGCCCTAGATTGGGAGGTGTGCCTATTGAACACATTGAGCTTCCTCTCATATCACCTAAGATGTCTCAAATTAATGAAGGGCCTAATCCTATGGTTCATGATGATGCAAAATGTTGAACATGAAAAACATATTGATGAGGATATCATAAAAGATATAGAAACCCATTTTAGTACAAGTACACATATTTACAGTCTCCTTACACACACACACACACACACACACACACACACACACACACACACACACACACACACACACACACACACACACACACACACACACACACACACACACACACACACACACACACCTTTTCACTAAGAATTATACATCTAGTGACATGATCTCTTATGAACCTATTCGGTTCCAAATTATTTCACTTTATTTACTTGCCCTTTGGGCCTATATGTTATGTTTATTACTCTTTATCTAGTATATGCCAGGGATCCCTACTTGTTGTTTTCTATTATTTATGCATTTTAGCCCCTGAACACTTACATCTATTTAGGACACTAGCATCAACGTTAGTGTCAAACTATACCATAACTGTCTAGGCTTATATTTTTATCCTTTTCCATATCTTTCACTTTATGATAATTTTTTAGGCCTCTTTGCCCATCCTATGGTCAGCTTTTTCACATGTCACTAGGTTGTAATTCAAAATCAAGAGGTTCCTATATATACAAAGGTTTTAGTCTAAATAATACACCTAACAATTTGATGAGGAAACTCTCTAATTAGAAAGTATTGTTCATTTCAAGCTATCAAATTGCACTACAACATTGAATTAAATATTTGAAGCATTCAAAAGGTCAAATATACTAGTGCAACATTTGTACCAAGGGTTACTATGAGAAAGAACATATAGTCACACTATTATAATTTCACACACATGCCTAGGAGGGAGAACTACATATGAGTTTGAGGCCCTCTTTGGAGTATTGGCTACGTAGGTAACACTTAGCAATAAATATGGTTGTTAGGACTAGCTCGACTTGCATTACTAACCCCTTTTCACTAGGTTACAAGAGGTAGAATGCAAAGGAACTAGGGTCTTGATTATTATTTGGATCAAGAACACATGAAGACACATATAATGATGTAAAATAGTTACATGGGTCACATCACAGGCTTGATACAAATTTAAAACCATTCTTATACATATTCTTGACTAGACACCTACGTCAGAAGTGGACAATAACATCGACGTTACTATCCCTAATCAACATAACTATCTGATAGAAAAAATAGTTAGAATATAGAGCAAACAAGGTCAAGATCCTTAGGGCATCCCTGTGATGATTCTTGATCACTACTATATTCTAGAACAAAACAACAAATAATATATGCTATCTTTTATCCCTTAGTTATTTGGTACTTGTCATATTTATTTCACATGCTTAAATGAATTATATTGTCAAAGTACCATATTACATTGCTAACATTTGACCTTAAAATATTTCATTCAAATATCTTTATTTATTGTATGTTTCTCTTTTGAATCCAAAAATCATAAAATATTTGGCGAACCCATACTCTGTTTGTTAAACCAAAACCCTAGTTTGCATATTAAGGTTTTTGCCTTCTTCAAAAGTTTATTTTAGATTTTTGTATTTTATTTTTATATTTGATTCTTTCTTACTTATATGGGTATATCTTAATTCTTAGTTACATCTTTGTTGTGGCCCTAGAGGTTGTGTGCTTCACAGTTATATTGAACATTGCAAACCATATGGCATTGCTAGTAGAACGCCATGCATGAAAGATCCATTATGATCATTAATTTTAACCACCTGGGGATCAATGTATTGCATATGAAGACCTATAAGAATACCAAAAATAGGATAAAAACTTTTTTTCTTACAACTATTATAATGAAAAAACCAATGATGCAGATGCAAATCTAAATCATCAAGGTAGTGGCTATGATCTCTCTACTTTTGGGTACGACGTGATGACATCCCTCTTAGTTATGAAACTATTCCTAATCCTTTGTTTTATGATGATAGTTACTAGATACATAAACTATTAGCATTCATAATGTTCAAAATCAAAATATTGCATGCATAACTTCTTTAGTTACTTCACAAAGTTAGTGTGTTTCCTCCCCTTCCAATAATGCAAATGTAGAAGACATTACATGTTCCTCCAATATCTCTCATGATGAACATGTTGATGAAATCAAAAGTGTGCCTTATTTTCCAAGTAATATAAATGTTGAAAATTATTTTCCCTATATGGATGATCCAAATGCAAATAACCAAATTTGTTCTTCCCCTCTAGTTTATGATGAGCAAAATACATGTCCTATGTCTCCCATTGTCTCGTTTGAGGAAAAAATGAGATTTCATATAACCATCATAAGGAAGTACTTAAAAAACATACATTATGTGAGGACATAAATAAGCTCCCAAGTATATTTCATGTATCATTTGCAAAGATCAAGTCATGTAAGATAAAGAGGATCAAAACTAACATTACATCTTCTCTCCCTCCTTTAAAAGGTAAAACTAAAAGTGAACATTACATTCTTCCTTCTCATGATGTTACAAATGAATTAAAAAATGTTTCTTCCCTTCCCTCCTTTGACTTTCTGATACAAAAGAGCAAATGATTACAAATGAAATTCTTTCCCCCACTCCTATTCAATGTCAAAATATTTTTAACGATAATAGTACCAACCTTCATGCAATCCAACATGAAATACTTACCTCTTTAACCATGGATACCCCTTTACAACATGAAATACAAACACATGACCATTGACCCCTCGATAGTGAAAAATATTCAATTATTCCTATGTTCCATGTGCATGGTAATTTACAACCACTAGCAAAAACATCAACCTCTTCTTATGATATGTTATTATCATGACTACCATGGGAGATTTACAATAACAAGTCAAAACTCTTAAACTACAAATTTATTCTCATGAGGCTATTCTTAAGGAGAATACATTAATCGAGCAACCTATTATTAAGAGTGTATTTGAGCATCCTTATCCTTCACACTTTATTATGCCTGAGTTTTCCTCCAAATGGTCAAGGGGACCTTGCTATTCACATTGGGCCCAAAATGGAAGCTTTATCTTAATGGCTTTTCATTGTAGTTTAACCTAAAGGGCTCTTGATTGGTTTTATATCCTTCCAAATGGTTCATTATAAACTTTCAACACACTTGAAGATGTGTTTCTATCACATTTTCATCATTATACCTTACCTAAGTTACCATCGGAACATTTACAAACACTGACATAAATAGAAAATGAATCTATATAAGACTATGTTATTTAATTTAAGCATGTTTTTATTCTTTAACTTATATACCCTCATATTTATAAGTACAATTTATATTTAGTAGAGGTATTCTTTCTCCACTTAGAGAAAGAGCATTGCATAAGCCTTTTGCTTCACTTGAAACATTATATTGGGATGTGCACAAATATGCATGCACTCTCAAAAATACTCAAACTAAGTTTCCAATCTTTATACTAAAAATAACACAAAATAAGAGCCATGTTTTCAAGACAAATAGCCAGGTCCCAAAAGATCATAAACCAATTCAAACACATTTTATAGAACCAATAACATATGTAAAAATCCAAACAACAAAGGTTTTGAACAAAGGGAAGGAGCATGCTTACAGAATATCTCCCACAATTAGACCATATACCTCTACCAAATGGTAGCCTCTTCAGTTTGATTGGCATTGAGATAAACCACATGAAATATTGCAAACTTTTTTGGATAGACAAATGATCACACTCCATCCTAATTCAAATTATCCACATTATTGTTTTTATAAGGCAAAAGGACAAGAGTTTTGCACTTATCATGGTATTAATGGACATCGAGATAGTGAGTGTTTTGCTCTTGAGTACAAGCTTATACAATTGGCTGATCAGGGAATCATTACTTATCAAAAATACATATCTAGACCTATTTTACATACTTCTCCTAGAGGCTCGTCTAAGAAGGTTGAGCCATCCCAACTTACTCCTTATGAGGAGCACATGGTGCATCAAAATTAATAGAAGATGACCACTAGTAGAAGTCCTTATCCCAGTGTACTCTCTCCCAAGGCTGATCACTCCCACACTGATCCTATTGAGGAACCATTGGTCGATCATGTCCTTCATAAAGAGACATAGGGAGAAGGTAAAGCTACACAACAAATATGGGTACTTAAATAGATACATACATATTCACAAGACATATATACAGATACTTCAGAGATGATTACATAAGCAAAATCAAGTCTCATTACCACATGATCATTATAGTCACACTTTCTTATTTCTAACTAAATTTCATTACATATGATGATTCCTTTATTGTTAATACAATATAAGCATTTAAATAATGGACATATCTGTTACACAATTTACCAAATCTTAACATACACCATGGAAATAAATTCAATTAATAGTATATAATCTGCAACAAATAATCAAACAAGTACACATTCATTTGAAACCAAATAAAACAATGTGAGCAATGTCACACACACACACACACACACACACACACACACACACACACACACACACACACACACACACACACACACACACACACACACACACACACACACACACACACACAGAGGAAATGGAAAAGATGGAACAAGAGTGGTGGAAGGAACGAGAGTGACAAGACGAACGTACAAGGGCAAAACTTAGGTTTTATTCAGATATCAACCCCTCTCTAAGTGAACAAACAAGGTTTATTTTACCAACAACATTCATGGATTAGGGGAGGAACAACCCCACATAGATATTTTTGGGTTCCCTTCACCTTGGATCGGGAAGTCTATAGGCACCCTTCTCAGAGAGATTACACATCCCACTAAGGCAAACAATGTTACTTTCATTACTCCCACACCTTTCTCACTCTACCATTTGATTGTTGGGGAGACACAAGGAAATCATAAAGGCAATGCACTAGATCAAGAGGAGTTGACCACCATCTGAGCCAAGTGATAGAGATAGATAAAGCAAAAATATATCATGGTTTCCAATATCACATACCAGGTAATTATCAACCCTAGCGTATGTAATGAAAAAATCATCCTTTACACTGAACAAGACCTCATTGGGAGGTTCCATAGATGTTTTTATAAGGATAACAGTCTATAACAATGGATTCAAAATAGAATATGACCTGTTATAGGTTACACATCCACTCATCATCAAGGTGTCAAGTTTTTTTTATTCTTTTTAGATCGATCGAGGATAGGAGAACCATTGAAGAGGGTGGGCCAAGGTTTTGGGGAAAATTTGCCCTTGTTATCACAAGATGGCATGACAATTTTGATCCAAAAAGGGAATGCATCTCCAAAGCAGCAATTTGGGTAAAAATGTCAAGTTTACCATTGGAAATGTGGGATAAAAGCATATTTCATAGCATTGGGGACTCACTTTGTTCTTACCTTAAAACCCATCATAATACCATTGCTCAAACACATACTTTGGTGGCTCTCACATGTGTAAATATGGATATAGCCAAAGGCCTTCTAGATTTCATTCACATCAAGATAGGTGGGCAAATATTCGAATGACTTCTAGATTACATAAATGTGCCCTTTCGATGCACACAATGCCAAAAACATGGACACCTAAAATATAGTTGCACCCATCACAATAAACCACAACAACAAAGGACTAGAGGAAAAGTGGACCATCTAGGTTAGATTCCTCAATAAGTTTCAAAAAAAGTTGGAATGGATATGAATAATGATCAACATGTAATACCTTTAGGGGTAGGTAACACATCATTGGAGCCTTCAAGCTTCTCAGCCAAGCAATTAGCCCCTCTCGAGTCTTTGTTTACATAATCAGATGAGAAGTTTCAATCTCTTCCAGCAAACCCGATCCTACAACTTTTTGAGAACAACTCTTCATCGATATAGGATAGGTATACAGAACAAGAGGTTGATTTATAGAGGAATAAACAATCGAGGTTAAAACTTTATCTCTTTCCATTTAATCTCCTTAACAAGACTCCCTCTCATGGGTTGTGCAAAGGCTTATTTTTAGAGGATCACAACATACAAAACTTGAGTGTTTCTTTCAACAAGGAGTTGCGAAAGTTTGGAGACCTGATTGTGGAATTTTCTCCCCCATTGAATCTTGTGGACAATACCAAGGAGCCAGTGATGTGTACTGACTCCCATGATTTTGAGATAGATGATACCATGCATGTGAGGATTGCTCCATCATAGGCTATTTATGAACATGCACTTTGTATTGAGATAAGTACTATGTTCATTGACTCTACTGAAAATAATCAATGTATGACAGGAAAGAAAGGAAAAAGAACATCATCCATTGGACAAACTATCATCACCTCTAGTAGTGCTTCAAAATCACAAGGAAATGAGATATCTTACTAGATCACAAACTAAAGCCTCTTCAAAGCATCATCACAGACAAGGGAAGCATGCAAGAATCCATGAGCCACACCACTTACAATAACAAAGGGAGTCATATCCTCTTCTCACATGCACAAGAGGAAGCATAACACAATATCCTCATTGGTATACAACAGACTATCAAAAGGGCCCTTTGTAGAGCAACCCCTAGAGCTAGTTTTAAATGATCATCACATCATAGAATATCAAAGGCTTAGGGATGACTTCAAAATAAAGGTCCCTAAATAGAATGATCTATAAATATAAACCAGACCTTCTCTTCTTACATGAAACAATGTGCACTGAGGTTGATGCTCAAAAATACCTCAAAAAATGTCTTCCATATTGGACCTTCTTAATCAATGATTCAATGGGTAACTCTGGTGGTATTGATCTAGGATGGAAGAACAACATGGTTTTGAGAACTTCCATCAAGACACCCAACTATATTATAGGTAATTTATTATCAAGATAACATAATGTGGACTTGGATATCCTCGATGTTTATTCACCCTCTCATGATGGACAAAGTTTTTGGACTGATATTGGTAATTCAGGCATTTTGGACATGCCACACCTTATTTTGGGAGGGGACCTAAACTTTACCACACAACTTATGGAAGTGTGGGGTTCCAATGCTAGGGCTAACCCTATGGCCAATTTATTCTTGGATTTCATGGAACGTTTCAATATGGTGGATGTCTCTCCTACTATTCTGGAACCCACCTAGTTAAATCATCATTCTAGACAATAGGGTATATCAAAAAGGCTTGATTGATTCTTGGTCAAAGAATCATTGTTACTAATGTTCATATCCCAAAGAGCATCTACTTTAAAACAACATTACTCTGACTATCATCCTATTTAATTGGAAATGCTCACTAATCTGAAATAACCACCTACTCCTTTCAAATTCAACCCACATTGGTTGGAATATGAAGACTTCAGGACTGATTAAGAATACATGGATCAAATGTGATAAGGGACAAGGTGAACATGCCATGGTATGGATAAAATAGAATCTTATTAGATCAAAGACAACTAAAAAATCTTGGGCTTGGCATTTTCAGGACAACAAAATCACCCTTTAATAGTTGGAAAAGAATATTTAGATGAGAATGGATTCAGGATGATCACGATGCAGAGGCACTCAGGTAATTGGATGTTTTGGAGAGGGAAAAAGCTAGGTTATTGGCTTGGTAGTAAGCAAAGTAGAAGATGACAATCAAAAATACATGGTTGGTAGCAGGGGATAATAACACAATTTTTTTCCATAAGAGTGTCATGGCTAGGAGAGAAAACAATACTATCTAGAACATCTATGATGATCTAGGACATGATTGCACTGATTACCCCTCTATCTCCAAGGTAGTAGTTCATCACTATCAACAAATCTACTTGAAACCACCAAGGTAAAATATTAGAGATATTTTGGTGACAATGACTTTTTTGATAGATGGGTAGATGAAAATCAAAATCAAGTGCTCAGATGACATATCACTTTAAAGGAACTACAAGACACTCTTCACACCTTTCAACTAGAGAAAGCTCCAAGACCAGATGGATGGATGGTATAATTCTTCACCAACTTTTGAGACATATTATAGGATGACTTACTATAGACAGTGGAAAAATCTAGGATCACTGGCATAATCCACAACCCTTTCTCTACCACTTTCATAGCCAACATTCCAAAGGATGGTGACCTCTCCAACTTTGAACACTTTCATCCTATCTCCCTTTGAAATTACATCTACAAAATTATATCTAAGATCATTGTTGCCTAGCTTAAGCCCATCCTCTCTACTCATATATCTCTAGCATAGTTCAATTTTCTAGATAATTGCAATATCTATAATGTCATTGGATTGGCTCAAGAGACCTTACACACTATCAAAATTAGAACTGGTTTGATTTTATCGTCAAAATTGACCTTTTAAAGGCCTTTGATCATGTTAACTGGCTCTATCTTTGGCTCATTTTAACACAGGTTAAATTTGCCCCATCTTTCATAAACTAGATAGAGGATTGCTTCAAATTAGTTTCCTATGTTATTCTTATAAATGGTTCAACTTCCACTTTTTTCACCCCTTCCATAGGTCTCCACCAGGGCTGCCCACTATCCCATCTCCTCTTTCTACTCATTGTCGAAGCCCTTAGTAGACACATCCTTCATGAGCGCAATGTTGGAAATATCCTCAATATCAAAATGAAATATAACACCTTTCTTTCCCACATTCTCTTCATGGAGGACATCCTCATATTTGGCAATGGAACTCTTCCATAAGTAAAAGCTTTTGATAAAATTTTAAATCTCTTTACCTGTTATGTTGTGGAGCTAAAAGCTTCACCAGGATGCAAACAGGAGAAGTTAAGGAGGATCCAGAGTTGCGGGGTGTTGCTGATTCAGTTGTAGGAAAAATGGCATCGGTCTGATCAGCCGACGTTGGTCAGATAGCAAGAGGAAGCAACCGACATCGATTACCAGTCGGCCGACATTGGTCATGGAGGCACCGACGTCGGCAGCCTGTGTGAGAACAGGCAGTTTGCATGGCGAATCTGGGAGAGTCTATTTTTGGACTGCTAGTTTGCATGTTGAAGGCTAGTCATAGTCTTGAGTTACGAGTCTAATTATTGTAATTAGGTTAGTCTAATTATTGTAAGCATGAGATCTATATATGGACTCATGGGCTGTATTGTAAGTGTGTGCTAGAAAGCCATAGAGCTTTTAGAGAGAGCTAGTGTAGCTCCTCCTAGTTCCAAAGGAGTGCTGAGAGTGTTTGATCAGGGAGAGTTGCAAGGTCTGCAAGGTCAAGGAGCTGATCCACCGGGGTACTGGTTGAAAAAGGGTTCTTCAGGGGTGTAGAGAGATCTACAATTGTGAGTATGGTCTATTGAATTGCAGGTTGAAGGTTCATGGGAGATCTACTTGGAGCACGGTTGTGTGCTTGGTGAACTGGCAGCGTTGTTACTGACTGGTTGGAGAGGTGAACATCAATTCTATATTGGAGTTGATTGTTGGGACCGAGAGAGAGAGGGAAGAAGGTCTTGAGGAGTGGCGAACCTTTGAGGTGGAGGAAGAAGTGGCATCTTCCTTATTGTATTTTCTTCCATGTATATAATACAATTGTGTATTGTCTCTTATTTCCTGTGTTGTTTCATATTTCTAGTTACTTTATATTTCTGGTCAAATTCCGTGTTTAGTTGCTAATACGAGAAGTAATCATATGTGCTCTAATTGTGGTGGAGCAAGATCCTGACAAGTGGTATCAAAGCATGTTTGTTGTTCTAGGTGCCTGACAAGTGGTATCAGAGCCTTGGTTGTAGGTTTAAGAGCTGATACCAACAATTGGTATCAGAGCTTTTGGTTGGGTTGACTAACAGGTGGTTTCAGATCTGGTAGTGTTTTTGATTACAGGTCACTCACAGGGGTTTCAGATTGAGTGGGAGTATAGCAATGGCAGAAGAAAGTAAGCTACGAATGGAGAAACTGAATAACACGAATGGTCTGATTGATGGAAAGAAAGAGCAGGTTAAAAGAGATTGTTGGTTGGTAGCAGATCAACTTGTGGAAGCATATGTTGCAGGTAATATTGCATAGGATGTTTTGGATAAAGTGGAATCTTTGTTTATAGATTCTTTTGCCTCTTTCCATGCAGCCCAAAATAGAGCATATTTTCATGGGTATGTCTCTGGAGACTTTGGAGAGATTTATTTAGGGGTTGGAGAGCCTTGTCAGATTATAGACGAAGGGGAAGTGAAGCTGAAATTGCAGGCGGATGACTCACAGTGGTTGAAGGAAGTCAAGCAGGTACCAGTCTTGGAGATGAGTCTAATTTCTTCAAGAAATTTGGGTGATGAGAGATGCACTGTAACTCTCACAGCAGATATACTTGAATTAGATGGTGGTAAGAAAGTAGGTATCCTTTATCTATCTACTTATATTGATGATTCACCTTCTGTTGCAGAGATGTGGCTTCATAGGCTTAGTCACATATGTAGGAGGAGAATGCAGGTTTTGAAGCGAAGGTCAGATGTTTTTGACAAGCTAAAGAAGTGGAAAGCCTTGGTGTTCATGGAGGAGATGACAGACAAAGATCAGGTGAGGAAACTAAATTATTCTGAGCAGAGCAGGGTTGTTTTGATTAGGATTTTGATCCATGGAGAGCTCGTGGGTAAAAAGTTGTCACTCACAGACGAACACAGGTACCGACATCGGTTATACAGTAACCGACGTCGGCAATAGGAAGATCGACGTCAGTCATGAAGGAACCGATGTTGGCAGCAGGGACACCGGCGTTAGCCAGGGAAATGACGTCGGCAGTCAGGTTCAGTACAGGGAGCCGACATCAGTCGGAAACAGACTGGGAGATGGCCGAGATCGGTCACTGGTACGGATAGTGGGCGAACAGCAAGTCTCAAATGCTCATGTTGAGGTCAGAAATGGTAAGTGAACCTCATATTCGTTGTTCACCTTCTTTATATTGCTTATTGATGGTCAAGAACCAGGAAGATGGAAGAAGCAATGCAGGTAGAGTCCAGATACAGTGGGAGCTTGGCATGGATGAGGAGTGTGAGTCCTTGGAGAAGAACCAAATAGGATTTGTTGGTAAAGTTGTCAGCTGGAAGTAAGCACTGAGAGACGGAATGGATTCTCGAGATAAAGAAGAGAGTGGATGGATACAAGAGACAGAAGGCCAAGGCATATGGTCTTGAGGAAGCTGCAGGACAGTGGTATAGGTATTGACAGGTGGATGACTAAGCATGGCTTCAGTCAATGTCAGTGTAACTATTATGGTTTTGTCTTACCAAGTAGATGATGGTCACAACATCATCTTGTTACTGTATGTGGGTGATTTACCAGTAGGTTTGTACATACAGGGATTTGCTGAGCTAAGGGTAAGGTTAATTCAGAGGCATGTCAGGAAGAATTTGGAGCAGCAAAATTCTTTGGCATATGAGACATGGAGATTTGATCTCCAGTGGGAGCTAATGTGAAGACGGTGTTGGCGGGGTTCATGATGCAGGATGCAGAATCTGAAAGCACACCAAGGGCTGGACAGTTCAAGCTTAGCTTGAAACAGGGTTCGAAATCACATGAGGTCTAGTGTAGACCTAAGTTGTTTTTCCCAAGCAGTGGGGGTTGTCAGAAAGTATGGAGCCAATTCGGGGAAGGAGTACTGGAGGGCAGTTCAGTGGGACTAGCAGCAGGGTTTCTTGTTATGCAGGGTCAAGTTCTTCACTACATGGATATGTAGGTTTGGATGTGGCAGGTTACTTGAATGACAGGTATAGCATCACAGGTTGTGTGGTGTTTGGTCTTCAGGATTGATCTTGAAGAGGAATATAAGCCAGGGAATAATTTAGACGGTGTACAAGTACAGGTACAGGTGCAGCTATTTATCTCCAAGTGGGAGATTGTTATGTTGTGGAGCTAAAAGCTTCACCAGGATGCAAACAGGAGAAGTTAAGGAGGATCCAGAGTTGCGAGGTGTTGCTGATTCAGTTGCAGGAAAAATGGCGTTGGTCTGATCAGCCGATGTCGGTCAGATAGCAAGAGGAAGAAACCAACATCGGTTACCAGTCAGCCAACATCGGTCATGGAGGCGCCAACGTCGGCAGCCTGTGTGAGAACAGGCAGTTTGCATGGCGAATCCGGGAGAGTCTATTTTTGGACTGCTATTTTGCATGTTGAAGGCTAGTCATAGTCTTGAGTTGCGAGTCTAATTATTGTAATTAGGTTAGTCTAATTATTGTAAGCATGAGATCTATATATGGACTCATGGGCTGTATTGTAAGTGTGTGCTAGAAATCCATAGAGCTTTTAGAGAGAGCTAGTGTAGCTCCTCCTAGTTCCAAAGGAGTGCTGAGAGTGTTTGATCAGGGAGAGTTGCAAGGTCTGCAAGGTCAAGGAGCTGATCCACCGGGGTACTGGTTGAAGAAGGTTTCTTCAGGGGTGTAGAGAGATCTACAATTGTGAGTATGGTCTATTGAATTGCAGGTTGAAGGTTCATGGGAGATCTACTTGGAACACAGTTGTGTGCTTGGTGAACTGGCAGCGTTGTTACTGACTAGTTGGAGAGGTGAACATCAATTCTATATTGGAGTTGATTGTTGGGACCGAGAGAGAGAGGGAAGAAGGTCTTGAGGAGTGGTGAACCTTTGAGGTGGAGGAAGAAGTGGCATCTTCCTTATTGTATTTTCTTCCATGTATATAATACAATTGTGTATTGTCTCTTATTTCCTGTGTTGTTTCATATTTCTAGTTACTTTATATTTTTGGTCAAATTCCGTGTTTAGTTGCTAATACGAGAAGTAATCATATGTGCTCTAATTATGGTGGAGCAAGATCCTGACAAGTGGTATCAGAGCATGTTTGTTGTTCTAGGTGCCTGACATTACCTATGCTACAAGTATGTTGATAGATTTGCAAAAATCTACCATTTATTTCTACAATCTTCCCCATGCCACACAAAACCTCCTTCAAGTGGTGTTACAGTTCTCTACTCCACCCCCAGATTCTAGCATAAAATATTTGGGCTTCTTTCTGAAATCAAATGACTACTGATATGCTAATTGGCTTTGGTTTCTTGAGAAAATCCAACAGAGAATTACAACTTGGTGTAATAGGTGGATCTCTATGGTGGGGAGATTGGTTTTGATCAAACATGTCCTAGAATCTATCTCAATTTATTGGTTCTCTATAGCCTATCTCCCTAGGAAAATATTGAATAGTATCAGGTAGCTCTACTTAAAAATTTTGGGAATCAAGAATAAAGACCATAATGGCATTCCACTTGTCAAGTGGAGTACTATATCACAACCCAAGGCTGAAGGTGGATGGGGGATTAAATATTTCAATACTTTATCGAGAGAAATGGCTATAAAAGGTGTGTGGCAGATGATCAAATTTGGATGTTTATGGCAAAAAATCATGCTCCATAAATATATTCATCCCCTCACTATCATGGATTTGATCAGGTTAAGTTCTAAAAAACATATTGGAGGGTCAATTTTTTGGAAAACTATTATACAAACCTTTGATACTATCGGTAAATATTTGACATGGATCTTGGATGATGGAACTTTGATTCATATTGGCATGGATGCCATATTTGGAATACCAAGTGAACTATGGTTCACAAAGGAACTGTAATAGGCTCTTCAATAACAATATATACTTTCTTTAGCTGATGCTTATGATCATGTCCAAGCAAATAGATGGAACTCTAGATGGATGAAGGCTGAGAGGCTTGGTCTCATGGGTCAACTCATTATCCAATGGGAATCCTATAAGAGTAAACTCATAGACTATGGCATACACCTCACATAGCATCAGGATGAGCTAAATTGGGCTTAAAATAGAGACGGAGGGGATTATATTGCCAAACAGGGTTACATTATGCTAAGGTCTCAGCATGTGGATGCCCTCACACCCTGGTGGTGAAAAGGCTTATGGAAGATTAGAGCTCCACAAAAAACCATCCTTCATCTTTGGTTCACTTTACACAACATTCTTACATGGGACAACCTTCAACACATGGGATGGAGCAGACCAGATTATGTTTCCTATGTAGGGATAGTCTTGAATTTATGAATCATCTTTTTATAAATTGACCATTCACTAAGGTGGTTTGGGATGCCTCAAACACTTAGCATCTAATATATACATGGGATGGTAAATCTCTTCTTAATGCTTGGGATAATTGGACAACACACAGGGGCTCCTTGGTCATGTGGCATATTCCTCTACAACTCATGTGGGCAATTTGGATCACTAGGAATGAAGTAATATTTAAGAACAAGAGCCCCTCTATTATCTCCACTTTATATAAATTCAAGTTCTCTAACCTGCCCTCTATACAACACACTAACAAGATGCAATGATGTATAACAACTCTTTAGGTAGATGTTACATCCCCACATGTATTCTATGATGGGGCCTCTAGGGGTAACCCTGATCATAGTGGAGCTGATGCATTAATACTATTAAATGGGAATAACATCTCTTTCAGGGGTAGGATGGGATGGAACACTAATAATTCATCAAAGTTATAGGCTATACATACAACACTTAATCTAGCTATGGATTATGGTATTGATGAATTGAATGTTCTATTAGACTCTCAGAATGTATGTAGCTGGCTCATGGGTAAAGCACACTACCTCAATCTCTCTTTTTGTTATCATGTAGACTACACTCTTGAGCTAGATTCACACTTTAGACACATCTCTTTCTCCCACATCTTTTGGGAACATAACTATGTAGCAGATCATTTGTCAAAGGAGGCTTGCACCATCAAAGAAGGTAAAATTCTCATCACTTTTTAGCATGATGATGGCTCCCTAACAAAGAGGGAGATATCCATCAGATAACTAGTCTAGTCTATACTTTTTGAATGGGTTTGGTTTTTTTAGCATTCCCATTTGGGTGATAAAATAGATAAATATTTAAAATTGGGTCAAGGTTTTTGTTTCCCCACTATCTCTACGTATTTATTTTCATGGGGTTTGCCTTTATCTGGCACCCTCCTTTCTTTATCCTCCTTCAGGATTTCTCTATTTCTCTTTCCTACTAGAAAGGCTTACTGGATGTATCTTTTTATCATATTGAATAAAGGGTATGGACACTTTTCTTTTTGAAAAAAATAAAAAATAAAAACTAAATAAATAAATAAATAAATAAATATATATATATATATATATATATAATGATATAACAATTATAAAAGTAAATGCATCAATCATATGTTGGGGGAATATCTCCAAGTGTATACTCCTGGTCGCTATCAATATCCATAAATCTAGAACCTCTCATTGTAGATGCATCAGGATCCAACTAGGGCCTATGTGCATGAGATAACATGTGTACTCTCTCCTCAAAATCACTTAATCATCATATTGTATCCTCATGCTCCTAAAGTGTCATATATTGGAAGCACAATAACTGAGAGGTAGGGTGAATTAATGTCTTTAATAATATTTTACTTTTAGTTCATCATTCATTCATTACCATTCATCAATCAATATGAACCCAATGTACATAAGCATGAAGAAAGCATTAATAAACCAAAGTAATGCATAAACAACCATAACACATCATATAAGTGGGAAACCCTCATGGGGGATAAAACCCATTGAAACAAAGTTTGGACAAATAGTACTATAAAGGAAAGAATCAATCTCTATCTGAGCACCAACTCCTAATTCACCAAGCACCCACTTAGCTTTAACAAGAACCAACTTGTTAGGAGGCAACAACCCCCTTATTGATCAAACACCCACTCAATCAACACTTATGATGACTCAGCACCCTCTCAAACACCAATGATTTTTCAACCTTTTTCCTTGATGATTATCAACACCTAGTGATGGTCTTCTTATGATCTCTCTCTCTCTCTCTCTCTCTCCTACTCTCTATGACATCAATGTCATACTCAATCTTCTATCTGCTCTCTCTACACATCAGCTACCTCATCTAGACTTCTCAACATATTCAAGTCTCTAATACACCTCTTCTCATATATGACAACCTCATATAATTATACTCTAATCCTCTCATCATTAAGGTTCTCTTAATCATAATTTCCCCTCATGGTCTGCTCCTTGACACTCATGATCACATTCAAAACTACCTCTCACCCAAGCAAATCTACCATTACTCAATAAGTTCTCTATCACCTTGATTATTTCACATAAGCATCGATATTCATATATATATCTTCTATTACATATTCATGACACCCCTCTGATGGTCCACATGACCTTATTTTTCTCCTCTTTGTGCTCTTTTATTCGCTTGCACACATACTTGTCTTACCAACATAAATAGGCCTAATTAGCCTTGCTTTTATATAAGTCACTTGATCTCACACACATTGGTTGGCCATGAATACTTTCATACTTGAATTAACCTTAAAATATAAAATGTTACAATCATAAATAAACCAATACATTAGGTCATCCATAGCTTAATAGGCTACATTCCTTCTTTAGGTCTCATGGAGACCTATTAGGCCTTCTTAGTCACACATTACACTTAGCTTTCCTTGGAACACTTAAAAACTTCTCATATAGTAGGAAAACCTCAAAGTAAACTCAAATATACATTATCTAACTTCAATTTATGTCCAAAACACCTTTTAGGTCCAGCCACCACTTGAACCTTTTCTCAAAACATTGTTTACAATAGACCTATGCATACACAAAAAATCTGTTTTGAACAACTAAAGCATAAACTCAATTTTTCCAAAAAATAATTATAAAAAATCAGATATATAGAAGAATTATGACCTCAGGGTCATCACAAAATTTAGTATATGCTTTAACTCAAGGTATATAGGCTCAAACTCTTCTCTGTAAGATGCTTACTCTGAACTACCAACTGGCTTCAAAACATAGTCAAGGAAACATGAACTTAGAACACCTAATAGAACATACTCAAGGGATTTAATTGAATTAAATTAAATTATAAAATAATTATAAAAACCTTAAATAAATAGGTCATAAGCTCTAATGGAAACTATTGGTCTTAAAGACCAGTTTGTTGACTTTCATTCTCACAGACTTCACTCATCCAACCTCTTATACTAAATTCAAAACTTATGAAAATGATGGATATTTAATTAAATTACCAAACAATAACATAATTTGTATTATATATATTGAATTAGGGTAAAGATCCTCCAACTCATCACTGCAACTGATATATGCCCACTAGACCTTAACATACAAAATTCTTGTTTACATATAGTTCACTGTCAAGATTATTAGACCAATAGACCATTATAATCTTGTGATGTCTTTATGAAATTTAATTATGGACTCACATATAATTTACTAT
The DNA here is from genome assembly GCA_037957365.1 of Torreya grandis. Lineage (NCBI taxonomy): Eukaryota > Viridiplantae > Streptophyta > Pinopsida > Cupressales > Taxaceae > Torreya > Torreya grandis. The sequence continues at coordinate 4,894,150 of JARHVA010000057.1, read as the reverse complement.
GATCCAAATATAAACCATATTCTCATAAACAATATTTCTTTATTGTTCATATTGGTCCTACAAACCAATTTATCTTTCCATATGTCTTTGTTCCATATCTGGCCTTTAGACACAACCCTATGCTCATAATTGCATTAAAAAATCTTAAATAATTATCTCCACTATATAAAACTATGAAATCAATCCATATTATTTCTTCTAATATCTATAATCCATTGCAATTCCATCTTCTTGATGAGACAATTTACTAAGGTTTGTTGTCATACCAAGTCTTAAAACCCTCATATTTTTGCCAGTTTATGTTTTACTATATTATTTATTTATATAACCTAAAATGATCATTTATAAAATACATAAAGTGAATTTAATACCTTACTATCATTCAAAAACATTTAAAGTACTCACCTTTGATGATTAATAATACTAAGTAACTTTGGAACCAAACCTTGTATGCCATTATGCAAACCTTCAAGGTACAATCATGTTATTTGATGATTTTATTACATAAAAACGTGTTCCATAATCTCACTCAGTGCATGTAATATATCTTAAAAGAGTTAAAAACATCCCTCAATTCTTAAAATATCAATCCAAACACTCCAAATGAGTTCTAAAACCATTCTACTCAAACTGGGTTTACCGAGTTTTATTGCAGTCTACAATGGTCAACTTGGACAAGAAATAAATTAACTTTTATGGAATTTCATGGAGAAATTACACCTATATGTTTTTCATCAAGGAGTCTAATTCATCTTTTCTTTTTATACCATGCCAAAATTCTCAATATCTTGGTCTCTACATGTATTTATTTGCTCACTGGTTTCTTTGGTTTTTACCATAGTCAACACCTTTGGATTTGACCTATAATAAAGGCATTTTTACAGAAATTTATAACAATTCACGATTTATAGGTTGTTCCTCTCACTTTCTAGAACAAATTTCCCTTTTACACTATACCAAAATTCTCATTAGATTGGCTTTCATAAATAATTCTTTGCTCACTAGTCTCTTTGGAAAGCATCTAGAGTTGAACTCCAACGGTCATATATTTGAAAACCAATAGCTATTTCCCAAGACATAAATTTGAAGGGATCTAGCATGTATCCAGTCTGTAGACCAACTTGGGAAGCTTATAACTTGAGATAGACAACTTTTCAAGACACCAAATTTGGAGGTCATGTTCTTGGCACATATGATGTCATCTCTATGTCACCCTTTGACCACATTTGACTTTTTAGGTACATATAATAAATGCACAAACTAACTAGTTCATTCATACCTTGATTACATGTAGTGACGATCTAGTTCTTCTAAGCTAAGAATGTGCATTTTCCTTTCTCCAAAGGACAAATTGGATATCTAGAATCTCACCAAAGGATCTATGAACCCCTCACAACATCCTCTTGGTCTTCAATGCTCTATACTCATGCCATACATCCTCCAAAACATAAAACTAAGCTCTTTTTCATCAATGCATCATGACATCATGCACCTTGGACATCAATGACAACTCTAACATCAATGACCATGGTCAACAATCTCCCCCTTTGTCATTGATGGAAAATTCACTCTTAGAACATCTTCTTACTAATTTGAACTCCTTCATTCTAATCTTTCTCCCCCTTTGACATTAATGACAAAGGGTTTTCCACAAGTTACTATTTAATCTTTGGACTTGATCTTAATAAACCATGCCCACACATACCTAAATCATCATATATCAACTCCCCCTATCACCATGATCATCTCTATCTACTTTTTCTTGACATGACTGATATTGAGTTTTAAAATATACTAACTATTAACCAACCTGATGTAGACCTTGATCCACTAGCTCACTATAGCATCATACGTCTTTGTTTTGTTTAATGAACACTATACTTCCATGTATCTTGACTTCCATATCTTTATTTGTGACATCCTTGTTCACATGCCTTTCATGCTCCTTCGACAATATATTCGAAGTGTGACTAGGTGTCTTCAAAGCATGCTTGGATAGGTCTTCAGAGCTTCATCAAAACATCTTTAGAACTTTGGTAGAACATCTTTAGAGCTACTTGGGTAGATCTTCAAAGCTTTGACAAAGCATCTTCATAGCTCATAACTACCTTAGGTCTTCTCATCACAATATTTGACTATCATCTTGAATCTTGGAGATAAAACCATGTCTACCTAATGTTTGAACTATCATGCCATCACCTTATCTCATTCAGACCTTTTTTCAGATAAAGGGATTCTCCCTTAATATTCATAACATATGCACTCACCATTTGGACTTTCAAAACATCCCCAACAGACTCACATAGTCAATCATACTATGCATGCATCCATGGAACATATGAACCATTACACATCTTTATACATCTTGAAGCCATCTCATCTACAAACATAAAGATGGATAATATCCATCTTCATTTCCTTGCTCAGGCTTCACCATACTACCTACTAACTTCAAACCTCATACAACCTCTTCTTTGGAGCTTCAATAAAACATATTCATAGTTTAATGTATTCTATGTTGAGTCTTCAAAACTATTGCCAAAATTGTTGATGACTTCTCAAGCCTTCAAATTCTCTCTTAGTAGAGAGAAATTAGGTTGTTTAGCATCTTTGTCATATCAGGCATACAAGCTCATAACTCATACCTTAGAAAATAGACAACCTAGAATCCTCTCAAGATGAATCCTTCTATGACTAAAACCTCATGCTTCTACAGATAGATGAGTGTCTCCATGAAGCTTAATAGACTCACCTCTTTACATAGGGCATTTATAACAACATAAATTCAAGAAATTCCTAGATATCCATAATCTTACAAGATTTTCAATGTCCTTATAGGCTTGAATGTCAACTAAGTCTTGACCTTTGACTTGGTTTCTTCATCATCCTTTTGAGTTGACAAAGAATACTCTTGACATTATTTTAGATATGACTTATGTTTTACAGTAGCAAAAAACCCACCTTGGTTTATGAGTTGATCATGACTCACCTTGTCATCCTTCTTCTTCTCAATCTAAGTTGATACCAATTACTCTTGGCATTCTACCTTGGCAATTAACTCACCTTGATCCATAGGCTAATCATGACTAGTTATCACCTTCTTTGGTCTCCATACCAAGATTTTGTTATAACTTGAGGACTTATTCAATCTGATCTTACAAAATCTTGCAATATGACCAACACATTGACACTCATATCGAATAACCTTACTCTTATTAGACATACCTCTTGATTGATGTGGTTTGTGATATCTTATTTTCTAATTGCTTCCTTTGCCATAGTCCCATAAAAACTCATTCTTGGGTGGCATCCTTCTACAATCCTTTGTTTTATGTCTATACTAATAACAAACAAAACATTGATCATTGAAAGCATTGAAATACCTCATGGTGTTATGCTGTCTAATATAATTTGTCTTCATTTTGAGGCTGACCTTCTTGTTCATGTTAGCATTCTCCTTGTTTACCTTTGATCTACTTTCAGACCAAGACTTACCTTATCATTGGCAAACTTCTGACCATTTAACATGTCATCTAGAGCCTTAGTAATATTTTCAAACTTCTCATAGGTCTTCATCTTACTCATTTTATTTACAAGATGATCAAGCTCAACCTTCAAAGAATCTAGCTCTATCTTCAATGGGTCATACTCAGCTTCCTTTGATTTAAACCTTGCGTTGACATCCTCTAGCTAATCCCTGAGATACTTGACATACTTCTTTTGATGCTTGAAATCATCAAGGGCAATTATGAGCTCAGATTCAAGGTCTACTTCAGCTTCTCCTTCTTCACTATCATAGTAGAATTATTCATCATACATGTTGTCTTCTTCTTGTTGATCACAAGACATCTATGCTTCTTAGGATCACCTTTAAGCTATTAGACTTATCTTCAAAAGGACCAAGCTCTGATACCAATTATTGGAAAGACAGTCAATGAGATGGGGGGGTGAATTAGTGTATTTAATACTCTTATACTTTTAGTTCATCATTCATTCATTACCATTCATCAAGAAATATAAACCCAATGTACATAAGCATGAAGAAAACATTAATCAACCAAAGAAATGCATAAACAACCATATCACATCATATAAGTAGGAAACCCTCATGAGGGATAAAAACCACTAAAAAAAGCTTAGACAAATAGTCTTATAATTCAGTGAATTAATCTTTAGTTGACACCAACCCAACAAGGAACACCAACCCCTAATTCACCAAGCACCCACTTGGATTTAACAAGCACTAACTTGCTAGGAGGTACCAACCCCCTTATTGATCAAGAACCCACTCAATTAGCACTTATGATGACATAACACCCACTCAACCACCAATGATTTTCCCACCTTTTCCTTGATGCTTATCAACACTTGATGATAATATTCTTTGACTCTCTCTCTCTCTCTCTCTATTTTTCTCTTTATGACATCAATGTCACACTCAATCTTATATCTGCTCTCTCTACACATCAACTACATCATCATGGACTTATCAACATATTCAGGTATTTAATACACCTATACTCATATATGATAATCTCATAGAATGATAATCTTCTCATATCCTCATGAAGGTTCTCTTAATCATAATCTACCATCATGATCTGCTCCTTGACCCTCATGTTCACATTTAAAACTACCTCTCACCTAAATAAATTTGTTATTGCTCAATAAGTCCTCTATCACCTTGACTAGTTCACATAGGCAAAAATATTCATATACATATCTCTTTTTAGATATTCATGACACCCCTCTTATGGTCCACATGATCTTGTCCTGATCCTCTTTGTGCTCTTTTATTTGCTTGCATACATACTTGTCTTACCCACACAAATAGGCCTAATTAGCATTAATTTTATACAAGTCACTTACTCTCACACACCTTGGTCAGCCATGCATACTTGAATTACCATTATAATAGGTCATATAATACATTATAATCATGAATTAACTAATACATTAGGTTGACCATAGCTTAATAGGCTACATTCCTTCTTTAGGTCTCTTGGAGACCTATTAGGCCTTCTTAGTCACACGTTACACTTGGCCTTCCTTGGAACACTTAAAAAATTTCATACAATAGGAACACCTCAAATTAAACTTAAATAAACCTTATCCAACTTCAATTTAGGTCCATGACACCTTTTAGGTCCAACCACCACTTGAACCTTTTCTCAAAACATTGTTCACAATATGCCTGTGTATACACAAAAAATCTATTTTGAACAACTAAAGCATAAACTCAATTTTTCCAAAAAATCATGGAAATAAATCATATATACATAAACCAAATGACCTTAAGGTAAACATAAATTCATTATATGCTTCAACTCAAGGTATATAGGCTCAAACTCTTCTCTAAAAAATGCTTATTCTGAACTACTAACTGGCTTCAAAACACAGTCAAGGAAACATGAAATTATGACACCTAATTAAATATACACAAGGGATTTAAATTTATGAAAATGATTTTATAACATCCTTAGAACAACCTCAAACAAGCAGATCATAATATATAATGGAAACTATTGGGCTTGCAGACCAATTTGTTGACTTTCTCTCTCATAGACTTCACTCAGCGAGATAAGCCATTTTGGGTTCAATTTTACAACCTCTTATACTAACTTCCAAGCTTCTACAAAGGATGGATATGTAATTAAAGTTCCAAAAAACAACATCATGTGCATTATATGTGTGTCTAAAGATATGTGTGGTCGACTTGTGGCTTACATACCTCTTTTATTTACTTGTTACATTTCTCTATGTTCTTAGATAGGTCAGCCTATGGAATAACCTTGGTTAAGTAGACTATATATAGGAGGTAGTGGTTAGTCTTTAATCATCATGTGAATTATTATGATATTAGTGCATTGTTGTGGAGGTTTCCCCCTTAAAGTGGCTTTGTTATATTATCTAGTATTCTATTCTACTGTTAATTATCATTGTGTAATCTCTCATAATTTCTTATTTAGTGCTATATAAAATAATTCTATATGAATATCTAAGTAATTTCATTACAAGTGGTATCAAAGATTTGATTTGGGCAAGTTTCCTACGGCATTTTTTTTTCAGATCTGGGGAGGCATGGCTTCCGAGAGCAGTGAAAGCAAAAAAACATAACTTTTAATTCGAGAAGAATTAATTTTTTTTGTCAGCACAGTATTACTCAAAATGCTTTTTGAAAAAAAATATTTTAAAAAAACTATAATTTTTTTTCCCCTTGCACACTTGCAGTCATTGGATTCATCCTGGTGAGATGATCACAATGGTGTATTCTATTGGTACACTTTTTTTGGTACCAAAAATTTTACTCTAGTGTGAAAAGGTAATCATTGGATTCATCTCGACAAGGTGATTGCAATGGTACCATTTCCTAGTACACTTTTTTTTAGGGGGTTAAAACCCTCCTAGGGTTTGTTTATGGTAGGTCATTCAACTTGAGGAAGAAAGGGGCACCAAAAAATCCTAAGACTCCTTTTGCTAATGACATGGAATTTGGAACTTTAGATCTGATGATTTCTTAGCTTCAAGAGGACATAAAAACCTTGGTGAGGCATGATGACTTTATTGTAGTCCAAACTAATGTTTCAGGGATACATAGAGAGATTAATGGAGTTCATAGTGAATTATAGCATATCACTATGCAATTGGTTGCCCTCACATCTCAGTTTTAGCCTAACAACCCTCCACTTCAGCATTCAAATCCTCCTCTCAATAACACCCATGTTGGTATGAAATTGATGTTGCTAAAAGTGGATATGTGTAAGTTTATTTGAGCTACATCAAACCCCTAGTTCTAAAAGGGTGATGGTGGTGTCCTTGTATATGGAACCTGAGCAATTCATTTGGTATCGCTGGTTATGTGCTTAAAAGAAAAAGAATGGTGCTCCTATTACATGGACTATTTTTACTAAGGAGTTGACAACTCATTATTAGAATAATGTATATAATAACTATTTTAGCTAATTATCCAAGTTGTGGTAAATAGGACCTATGAAGGATTATATTCATCAATTTTAGAATCTCTCTTTAGTGGAAAATATCACTGAGAAAAATTTGATAGATCTATTTTTGGGTGGCCTCAAAGATAACATCCAATACAAGGTTCAAATATTTAGCCCAACATCTATATCAAAATCTATCCTTAAGTCATGTGTGATAGAAGAAAAAAAGATGGTCAAAAGGAAAACTTTCATTACTGGTCATGATCACAACTTCCAACACCATCATTTCCACAGCCCACTAGATTAACACAATGACAAATTGAGGAGAAGTGAGCCAAATGGTTGTGTTATGGTTGTGGCAGCAAATGGAACAAAGACCATTGTTGTGTTGAAAAGAAGCTATTTTACATTGAAGGTGCCAATGATGATGAAGATGTAAAAGTTCTTAAGGAGGAATCTGAAGACTCTCAGCCTACTATTTCATGCCATGCCCTGTTAGGTATTAGTACTCCCCAAACTCTTAAGGTGATGGGTTTCCTTAAGAAATAAAAGGTCACTATCTTGATTGATTCTAGGAGCACACACAACTTCATCCACAATAAGTTGGCTACTTGTTTGAACTATTTCATTTATCTAGCTCCATAATTTTAGGTTATGATTGTAGATGGTGGTACTATCAGCTATTTAGAAAAATGTCATAGTATTAAGTTGGCCATGGGAGACTACTTATTGGATTCTCTTGTGTTTGCTATTCCGATGGGTGGAGCTGATATTGTTCTGAGAGTCTAGTGGCTCACCACTTTGGGCACTATTGAGATGAATTTTCAAGAATTATTCATGCATTCTCATTATGAAGAAAGGACATTTGACCTAAGAGGATTAAAGGCTAAATCTCCCTAACTTATTAGCTCCCATCAAATGACAAAGATTCTCTATGAGGGTACTGAGGGATTTGTAGCTCATTTCATTTCTATGGAAGTAAAACCAACTCAACCATCTCCACATCTTGATCTACAACAAATAATTGATTCTCATTTCATTATTTTTAAAGACATGCCAAAAGGACTTCCACCTAGCCGCATGCATTGTCATGCTATCACACTTATTCCTAGTAGTACACCACCCAACATCAAGCCATATAGGTATCCTTATGCCCAAAAAAATGAAATTGAAAAGATGGTATAAGAGATGTTGGATATAGGAATCATTGACCATAGCCAAAGCGAATACTCGTCACCAGTTGTCATGGTGAGAAAGAAAGATGAAACTTGGAGGATGTGCCCTAACTATAGAGAACTCAACAAGTACACTATCAAAGATAAATTTCCAATTCCTATCATTGATGATTTTCTAGATGAATTGAATGGTGCTCTTTATTTTACCAAATTAGATTTGCATTTTGGGTATCATCAAATCAGGATCCGTAATGAAGACATACCCAAAACTGCTTTTAGGACTCATGAGGGCCATTATGAGTTTTTGGCCTAAAAAATGCACCATCTAATTTTCAAAGTTTGACAAATACTATTTTTAAGCTATTTTTGAGAAAATTTGTTTTGGTATTCTTTAATGATAGCCTCATTTATAGTAAAAATTGGGCAGACTATTTGCAACATGTGAAACAAGTACTCTCCATTTTGGAGAAAAATAAATTATATTCCAAACCTTCCAAATATACTTTTGGGGCTGGTGAGGTTGATTATTTGGGTCATTTGGTGTCTTATGAAGGAGTGAAAGTGGATCCTAAAAACATCCAAGCAATGGTGGACTGGCCAATTCCTAAGACACTCAAGCAACTTTGGGGATTTTTGGGACTTACTAGTTATTACCATAGATTTGTCAAAAAATTATGGTAGTATTATAGCCCCACTTACCTCTTTGTTAAATAAAGACTCCTTTTAGTGGACTGATGTAGCTACCTGGGTATTTGAATAATTGAAATTGGCTATGTGCACTAATCTAGTATTGGCCACTCCTAATTTTTCTAAGACTCTTGTGGTTGAATGTGATGCATTTGGGTATGGTATGGGTACTATACTCATGCAAGAAGGTAGACCACTGGCATTTGAAAGTCATCAACTCAAGGGTAAAAATCAGCACAAGCCCATCTATGAGAAGGAAATGATGGCCATTTTGCATGTCGTCAAACAATGGAGACCTTATTTGATGGGTCATCACTTTCAGGTAAAAACTGATCATGATAGTCTTAAATATTTTTTAGAATAAAGATTATCATCTGAATAATAATAGAAATGGGTAACTATGATTTTGAAATAGTCCACAAAAAAGGCAAGGACAATGTGGTGGTAGATGCACTATCTAGAAAAGATGAATCAGTTGAGGCATTGCTATGTGCCATAACCATTTTGAAGGCAAATTGGCTAGAGGAAGCATGATCATAATGGGAACATGATAGTACTACTCATGATTTGATTTAAAATATTCAGCAAGGTTTAGATGGATTTGAAAAATTCACATGGAAAGGTAATGCATTATGGTACAAAAATAGATTGTACCTATGTAAGAATTCTCTTCTTATACAAAAAATCCTTTAAGAACTTCATGCAACTCTAATTGGGGGTCATTTAGGATTTTTGAAAACCTATCACAGGATCCAACAAGATTTTTTTGGGGAAGGTCTCAAGGGGGATGTCTAGAAATATGTGGTTGAATGTATGATCTGTCAACAAAACAAAGGCAAAACCATCAAAACTCCAGGTCTTTTACAATGTTTATCTATCCCTAGCCAACGTTGGGAAGAGGTCTCTATGGATTTCATTACAGGATTACCAAGATCTGATGGTCAAAATGTTATCATGGTTTTTGTAGATAATCTCAGTAAGTATGCTCATTTTTGTTCATTATCCCAACCATTTATTGTTAGTACAGTAGCTTCTACTTTTCTCAATATAATTTAGAAACTACATGGCACCCCTAAGATCATTATCAGTGATAGAGATCCCATTTTTAATAGTAATTTTTGGACTAAGTTATTTAAATATTTAGGCACTCAATTGGCTCATAGTTCATCCTATCATCCTCAATCTGATGGAAAAATTGAGGTAGTCAACAAATGTCTGGAAAGATATCTTCATTGTTTTGTTTCTGATAAACATGATAAATAGGTTCATTAGTTGCCACTTGTTGAATGGTGGTATAATAATTTTGTTCATAGTTCTTCCAAAATGTCTCCTTTTGTGACACTATATGGATACCACCCTCCATCCATAATTTAAACCTTGAAGGTCTATCCTAAGGTTTGTGTAGTTGAAGAATATATTCACCATCAACAAGAGGTCCTTACAAGTTTGCATGAAAATTTAGCTATGTCCTAAAATCACATGAAGCAACAAGCAGATCAACATAGAAGTGAGAGGCATTTTGACATTGGTGATTGGGTCTTTGTTCACTTAAAACCATATAAATAGATGTCATTGAAGTAACAAAAAAAGGATAACAAGCTGTCCCCTAAGTATTATGGGCCTTATCAGGTCTTGCAAAAAATTGGCAGTGTGTGGCCTACAAGTTATATTTTCCTTCATCCACTCACATACATATAATATTTCATGTATCATGTCTAAAGAAAGTCATTGGAAATAGAGTTACCATTCAAATATAATTACCAAAATTGGATGAGGAAGGTAAAGTTATTCTTGATCATGAGGCGATCCTTTAATGGCACACCAAGCAATTATGTTCTAGAGTAATTACAGAAGACCTGATCAAATGGAAAAATCTGCCATGTGAAGATGCCACTTGGGAGGATGAAACATTTATGCAACAAAATCCAGAGTTGCAAAAATGATGAGGACAATAATTTTTTGAAGGGTAAGGTCTTGTTATGCCCTTAACCATTGGTGTGTCTAGGGATATGTGTGGCCAACTTGTGGCTTACATACCTCTTTTATTTACTTGTTACGTTTCTCTATGTTATTAGATTGGTCAGAATATGGAATAAACTTAGCTAAGTAGACTATATATAGGAGTTAGTGGTTAGTCTTTAATCATCATGTGAATTATTCTGCTATTAGTGCATTGTTGTGGAGGTTTCCCCTTTGAAGTGTTTGCTATATTATCCGGTATTCTATTTTATTGTCAATTATTGTTGTGTAATCTCTCATATTTTCTTATTATATGAAATATAAAATTATATGGTGAAAATATATAAGTAATTTCATTACATATATTTACTTATGGAAAAGAGCCTCTAACTCATCACTATAACTGCTATATACCCACTAGACTTTAGCATACAACATTCATGTTTGCATATAGTTCACTGTCAAGATTATTAGACCAACAGACCATTAGAATATTGTGATGTATGTATGATGTTTCATTATGGACTCAAATATACTTCACTATGATCTACATATCAACCATATTCTCATAGACAATATTTATCTATAGTTCATATTGGTCCTATAGACCAATTTATCTTTCCATATGTCTTTGTTCCATATTAGGCCTTTAGACACAACGTTGTGCTCAGACTTGTATTCCATACTCTTAAATAATGATCTCAACTATATAAAACTATGAAAATAATCCATATTATGTCCTCACATATCCATAAGCCATTGCAAGTCCATCTTCTTCATGAAAGCATCTACTAAGGTTTGTTGTCATATTGAGTCTTAAAACCTTCATATTTCTGTTAGTCTATGTTTTTCTTAGTTATTTATTTATATAAAATTAAATGATCATGTATAACATACATAAATTTAATTTAATACCTTAATATTTTCCAAACATTTAAAGTATTCACCTTTGATGATTAATAATACTAAGCAACTCTGTAACCAAACCTTGTCTACCATTATGTAAACCTTCAAGGTAAAATCATGTTGTTTGATGTTTTTATTACACAAAAACATGTTCTGTAATCTCAATACATGAATTTAATGTATATTAAATGAGTTAAAAACATCCCCCAATTCTTAAAATAGCAATACAAACACTCCAAATGAGTTTTAAAACCATTCTACTCAAACCGGGTTTACTGAGTTTTATCACAGTCTACAATGGGAAACTTCAAAAAGTAATAAAGTCACTTTTATAGAATTTCATGTATAAATTACACTTTTAGTTTGTTCATCAAGGTGTTTAATTCATCTTTTATTTTTATACCATGCCAAAATTTTGAATATCTTGGTCTCTACATACATTTCTTTGCTCATTGGTTTCTTTGGTTTTTACCACAATCAACACCTTTGACTTTGACCTAAAATAAAGGTAATTATATGAATATTTATGAAAATCCACCACCTAGATGTTATTCCACTCACTTTATATAACAAATTTCCATTTAAAACCATACCAAAATTCTCAATAGATTGTCTTCTGCAAAGAATTCTTTGCTCACTAGTCTCTTTGGCAAGCATACTCAGTTTGAACTCCAACGTTCATATATTTGAAAACCAACAGCTATTTCTTGAGTCATAAATTTGATGGGATATAGCATGTATCCATTCCATATACCAACTTTGAAAGCTTATAACCTAAGATATACAACTTGTCAAGACACTAAATTTGGAGGGCATGTTGTATACACATAATATTTTCAAACTTTTATCACTTACTGACATTTTGTATCTTACAAGAACCCATCGAGTCTCAATCTCTCTAAGTGCACGCCTTAAGGGGTGTACAAAGAAAGGGGTGGGTAGACCATTGGTAATTCATAAGATTATTGTCCCTTTTTCCACTTGCCATCTACACACTTGTCTCCTAAAACCATTTACCCTAAGCTTATTCTTCTCTGTTGTACCCATTCCAAACATTTGTCATATCATTATCCTCCTTTTTCTTGCCTTGAGCCCCTTTCACTAGGTAACCATATTAGGTAAAATGGGTCAACCTTGTATAGTTTTCAGCCTTTGGTTATTGTACAAGGTCAATTAGGTTAACCCTATACTATTTTTGGGTATTTTCACTTGAGAGTTTTTTTTGCCCTTCGGTCGACCTAACTCGGGACCTAGTGAATTATCTCCCAAAAACATATAAGGTTAAATGGGTTGACCCCATACAACTAACATATTCAAAAAGATTTAGGGAAAGATCTACCTATATATAGAAGTTCATTTCTAACCATTTGAGAATAGAGAAATGAAGAAGAATAAGTGAGAATGAACATCTACTTATTGACCATTCTATTTGAGGAATAAAACTTAGGGTTCCATACTTTATTTGGAAATACAGATCTTGTCTTATGGAGAATTATTTTGGATGCATAGATAGGTTGTGTATCCTATAGATTATTTATCTTTTTTATCCTTACATACCACAACAATCTCTTGTGAAGCACCTTGTCCAAGGGAGAGATTGAGGCTCGGTGGGTTTATCTTCAAAGGTAAGTATTCTTGACTTTATTTCTCCTTTGTAAGAGTAGATAGATGATGCAGTTTTGCTTATCTCCCATGCATTAGTATTCCATATACATTGATGTGAGTATATGTCTTCTATGCATGTTTCTATTATTTTGTTTTGTTTCTAACCCCCACTTTGTGCCACAAGTTTTGGTGTGCACTAGATTAGATTTACTTTCTTGTTTATTATAATAGAGTGAATATCAAAACCTGAGACTCTTTTAGGATTGTTGCATTATTGTGTTAGATTATAGGCTTTGTAACCCTTCCTAGCATGGTGTATTGTGACAAGTGATCCCATAATCGGGTCTAGCAGATCCCCATCTTGGTCATGCTCCTGCTTAACAAATGTATTCCCAATCGAAAGTGTAAGTATGCTCTATCTTCTTGGAGCTAGGATTGATTTATAGACATGATGCATTTATGATTACATACACATTTTATTGGCACATATTATGTCATATCTATGTGACCCTTTGACCACATTTGAATTTTTAGGTACATATAATAAATGTACAAACTAACTAGTTCATTCATACCTTGATGACATGCAATGACAATCTAGTTCTTCTGAGCTAAGAGTGTGCATTTTCCTTTCTCCAAAGGACAAATTGGATCTCCAAAATATCACCAAAGGATATATTAACCCCTCACAACATCCTCTTGGTCCTTAATTCTTTGTACTCATGTCATACATCCTCCAATCCATAAAACTAACCTCTTTATCATTAATGCATCATGACATCATGCACCTTGGACATCAATGACTACTCTAGCATCAATGACCATGGTTAACATCATAATGATTAATCAATGTCTACATGATCTCAATGGTACTCTATTTTGGGATGTCACACCTATCCAATTCAATATATATCTCCTCGCACTTAGTGGCTGTAGTATGGTATGTTACCATAAATCTTGTTATAGGATCAAATAAAGATGCATGGGAACCTGCAATGTCTATGAACTTCTTAATAAATCCATCTGTAGATATATCAATAGGCACATTACATGTGAGGGCCTATGTCACCTGATTCACCATCATTGCCCACTCCTAATTACCTACAAACATCAGAGATGCAATACTATTTAATCATGTCTATAAAATCAAATACTTTAATAACTATTAGAATCAAATCAAGTTCTAAAATTAAAAATTATGGTACTCACATATGGTCCTAATTAATACCTCATCCATCGGTGCTGGTCCCACATGATCACCCTCACTGACCTCCCTACCTATCTCTCCTCCTACACCCCCTATGCCACATAAATGACACCTAGTGGAGAACTACAATATGAAATAATAGTGGCCACCAAGCTCAAACCCACCACTACACATAACCATTTATACATATTACATCATCTCCTATGACTAGGGGAACCATGGAATCTCACTCATGTCCTGGATGGGGGGATAGATTTATAACCATAGGTACCAGCCTATCATGGAGCCTATGCCCACTTTATTTTGTTTGATGCCATGGGTAAGGTGCCAAGGGCACTCATTTCTCTATACCAAACTACTGTAAAACTTGATCAACCTAGAAAAAATCATAAAAACTAGGAAACTAATCAACCAACCACATATACAAACCCTCTATAACTCATGTCCGTCCTCGAGCCATCCAACAAAGGTCTTGTAAGGATGCCATTTAATTTGATTTGGAGTCAACCTGTCCAAAGTAACATGGAACCCCATTATGGTATGTAGCCTATAATGAGTAAATTCTCACCACATCTATGAATGATCCCATCTTGGTAGGGGGACACCAACTGACTGTACCACTGTAATGTGCTCATATGCCTAAACATGTAATAAAGTAGCAGCTCCAATGCCTTCACCACGACTCTTCGGTGTAAACATGTAAATATCCTTGTATAAGTGGGCCAGTACAATGTGACCCCATGAATGTTTGGTCTAATCAAACTTAATATGCTGGACTATATTGTATATATGATATGAAATACCAACTATACCACCCTCCACAACTGCAAATGGTGCTAGTAAAATGCAAATAAACTTTCACAACTGTAGAACATCACCTCTGATAATATTATCAAAACAAATCATACTACTCCACTATACATATGGAGCCCTAAAACTAGTGAAATATACATGGGAACATTGAATATATCATGGGCTACCATCTCTAGCAACCTGAACTCTCTTGCCTCTAATCAAAAGCTAGAAAATTTGATACACATCCTCTAAAGTGACTGTCATCTCACCTGTGGGAAGTTAGAATGTATATATATCTAGGTTTCACCTCTCATATAGGGCTATGAGGAGGTGGATATCATAGGGAATATGTCCCAAATGGGCCACGTGACCCAACCCCACTTGATCAATAACAACCCAGTTAGTTACATCTAGATCCAACTCTGCTAAGGTAGAATATTGTCACCCATGTCAAAACTCTCAAATATGTATATCCTTATATAATTAATAATACAATAATTAAAACTTGTTAGAAACTACATTTTAGTGCAAAAATACATAAAAAAATAAATATGCACAAAACTAGCAAAACAATAACATTGGATACTAGCATCCATGCAGGACTGCAATGTCAAACGCTAACATCCATTTAAAATATAATTATTGGACACTAACATCATGTTACTAATGAAAGAATCCATGAAATTGATGTAAGTGATTTTTTTCTCACTAAAAATCCCAAAATAACACACAAAATGATTTTTTTTCAAAAATTAAAAATTACTAGCAAATTGCCAATCAAAAGTACTTACTAGCTTAAAAAAATCTTGGCTAGCTAAGTTAATGCAGAATACAACAAATCACATCGATCAAGGGGATCTTCTATGTGGAACATTTTTTTTCTAAATTAGAGTTCAAATTTTAAAAAAAATTTAAAATGCAAATGATTTCAAATTTATATTAAAACACACCTAATATACCACTTCTACACAAACTTCAAACATGCATATCTTGAGCCCCGATTGACCAAATTTGAAACCACAAGTTGTGTTGGAATCCAAAAAATAAGCTCTTCCATATTATACCAAATTTGTAAATTTTTTAGCTTTACCAAAAATTGCTAATTTTTTTACTACACATATATTCTACTAGATTCTAAATACTACAAAAAATAATGTTATAAATTGTTGTCCACAATATTTTCAGAATAATATCAAAGTAAATTATATTGAGCACATTATTAGTTTTTCTTTTTTATAGGAGATGACTAAAAAAAACTATATCATATCCTCCCAAAAGGGGGGAATTAATACGAGCATATTTATAAACATGTTTTACATAATCTACTATAGTTGCACATTTTCCAGATCCAGTGGCGCATGCTTTGGAAGCATGGTCTCCACACTTATTCACTCTTCAACACCTCCAAATCATAGAAGGGGCATGTGTTGGAAACATGTCCTCCAAATTGGAACTTAATTCAATTTTCATATATATCCATATATAGTGGGGGCATTCTTTGGAAGCATGTTCTCCACACTTACATAGTTTCCAAATTAGCAAAGATACACAGTACATGATTCTGATTTACAATTGTGGCAAAATTTTATACATTGGTGCCATTTTTTATACATAGTTTCAACATGAGACATATCTAAAGTGAATAAGTTAGGCAATGTGTGCATAATATTACAAAATCTAAATCAGTTTTAGATTCTAAAACTCTTTTATGGACTGTTACCACATCACAAACTTTTAAGTCTTGATACCCTGGTCAAACTTTTATGGATTGCATTGAGCCTTATTTATCTATAGTAGTTGGCTCTTATTTTTGGTGTGATTAGAAGAATTAAATTATTTGGTCTCACCAAGTATTTGGGTGAACTTGATTACATCACTCACCCTATATTGAGCTATACATATACATATCTTTTACACTTGAGTTGTGTTGGTTGGGAAATGATACTCTCGATGGTTGAAGCACCACTTTTCCTATTCTAGGTTGGGGGCATGATCACCTCATAGCTCTCTCTACTCTAGGTACAATATCACCATGGTGCAACCCACTTTATGACTTGTAGGCTCACTCATATTTCTAGCCAGAATATGGATGAGGTTGAGAGCCCCCTATCTACTTCTCTAGTTTCTAGCACTCCATAACCATCAATATGTGACACATACATAGGTGATGCACAAATAAGATATTAAAGAAAAGCTCAAACAAAGACAAGGTGTGTTGTCTACACCATGATATGCATTTTATTTTCCTTTAGACCAATAATTTCAATTTTTCTTGCATTACTAGATTAAAGGGGGGTAAATGTAGACACCCATTTTGGTATAAGTACACATATTTATAGTATATTTATATATATATACCTTTTCACTAATAATTAGACATGTAGTGATGTGGTCTCTTATGGACCTCTTTGGTTTTATCTTTTTTCACTTGATTTACCTACCTCTTGGGCCTGTATGTTATGTTTATTACTCTTCATATAGTGTATACCAGGGATCCCCACTTCTTGTTTTTTGTTATCTCTACATTTTAGCCCTGAACATTTATGTTTGTTGATAATGCTAACATCGACATTAGTGTCCAACTACAACACAACTATCTAGGCTTATCTTTTTATCCTTTTCTGTATCTTTTACTTTGTGATCATTTTCTTAGCCCCTGTTACCCATCCTATGGTTGGTTTTTTCTCACGTCGCTAGGTTCTAATTCAAAATCAAGAGGTTCTTATATAAACAAAGGCTATAATCTAATTAATACACTTAAAATTTTGATTAGACAACTATCTAATTGGAAAGTACTCTTCATTTCAAGCTATCAAATTACATTACAACACTGAATTAAATATTTGAAGCATTCAAAAGGTCAAATATACAATTGCATTACTTATACCAAGGGTTATTAGGATAAAGAACATATAGTCACACTATTAAAATTTCACACACATGCCTAGGAAGGAGAAATACATGTGAATCTAAGGTCATCTTTGGGGTATTGGCTAGGTAGGCAACACTTAGCAACAAATGGGGTAGTTAGGGCTAGTTTAATTCACATTCATAACCCCTTTACACAAGTTTACAAGAGGTACAATGCAAAGGAATTAGGGTTTTGCTTATTATCTATATCATGCACAAAGGAAGAAACATCTAGTGATGTAAAATAGTTACATGGGTCATAACATAGGCTTGATACAAATTTGGAACCATTCTTATACATATGCTTGACTGGACACTTGTGTCAGAAGCAGACACTAACATAAACATTACTGTCCCTAATCGACATAATTATTTGGTAGATAAAAATAGTTAGAATACAGAGTGAACAAGGTCAAGATTTTTAGGGTAACCTTATGATGATTCTTGATCACTGCTACATTCTAAAATAAAACAACAAACACGATATGTTCTATTTGATCCCTTAGTTACTTGGTACTTGATGTATTTATTACACATGCTTAAATGAATTATATTATCAAAGTACGATATTATATTTTTAAAATATGAACATTAAAATATTACATTCAATAAACTTTATTGCTTGTATGTTTCTCTTATGATTTCAAAAATCATAAAATAAAAGAAGATTATGATAACTAAAACCATGAGTCTAATAAAATTCATGAACATGAGCAAATAAATCACGAGCAAGTGTAAGCAATTACATTGTTTCATGAGCATATTCATCAAAAATTTTAAGATATTAATGAGATATTAAGAACCATAATACAAACTAAAAATTCAAAAAGCATAGATGCATGATCATGTCCATCTATTGATTATGATATTGCAGCTATGAGTCATCCCCATTTACCAATAACCCTCACCTTGAGCACATCACAACTTCATAATTCTAATGGGGGCACAATATATATATTCACACCTTTGTTCCCTAAAACTATTATTGCCACATCTTACATGGCAAACTTTAGTTATTCAACCTAATTGTTGGTTTCAATACCTATCTCTACCCAACCTATGGGTACACCTCCTTTGGTGACTTATCAAATATCCAACCTTAAAGACCAAGAGGTAAAAGATCTTGTTCAAAATTAGGTTTCAATACCTATCTCTACCCAACCTATGGGTACACCTCCTTTGGTGACGTCTCAAATATCCAACCTTAAAGACCAAGAGGTAAAAGATCTTGTTCAAACCATAAAACATTTACAAACTAAGGTTACAAATATTGATCAAAATTATATGAAATCACCTTATGGTATTGATTCACAAGAGGTGTTGCATAATCCTCTTGCACCATAGATATATTTGTACCTATTGGTAACTGGTTTTATTGCACCTAATTTCACATTTTATGATGGCAATGGTGATCCTGAATAACATATTTGATATTTTTATGCGACATGCATTGATTATGAATGCAATAATAAAATTTTGACCAAGTTATTTCCAAGAATATTAAAAGACTTTGCTTTGAGATGCCTCTGTGATTTACCAACCCAGTCAATAAACACATTCAAACTTCTTACAGACTAGTTTTTGGCATACTTGTCTATCAATATTATCGAAAAAAGATTCTTATGCCCAAATTAAAAAAATTAAACAAGGAACCAATGAACCTATCAATGCATATGTCTTAAGGTACAAGATAATGTTAGCTAAAATGACCAATTCAATGGTAGATAAAGAGTTACAAGATATATTTAAGCAATTTTTTCTTGTCCCATTATATGAGTTCATTATTTTCAAAAAAATCACATATTTCGATGACTTATGCCATATTATTCATGATCATGAAGTAAAATTTATCTCATTTAACAAACTTAAGTATGTAGCAAACACACTTACTACATCTACATCTAATACAAAATTCACTATTAGACTAAATTATAAGGTAAATCTTTCTGAACCTAAAAATGAAACAACTAACATGGTTAATGTGGTGTCACAATAACTTAATCAAATTGTCTTATCCAATGCACCAAGGAGATAATTTACATTCTTACTTGAGTCTCCTGCTTCATTACCCCCGTGGCTTTTAGAATGTTACCTCATATCTTTCCCTCATACTATAGAGGTTGATATGAGTAGACCTCTACCTAAAGGGTATGATGCAAATGCTTATTGTGACTATCACCAAGGCCCTGAGAATTATATGAATAGATGTTTTACCTTGAAGCATAAGATCCAAGACCTCATCAATGACTAAAAAATTACATATGATTATCCTCCAAAAGAATTAGCTTCATAACTTGATGATCACTAGAAGTAATAAATATTTAACAATCCTTTGCAAGACCATTGAAAGAAGGATCTAAAGGTACAAATGATATATAATGCACATCCTCCTCCATAACATTATGGGAACCCATTGGATGGGATTATTGGAACTCATACATGGCATACACCTCCTATGGTTTAGAGACCCTCTATTTCTTTTGATGACAATGAGATTATGGATGACGATTTTGATCTTCATTCTTTATTTAATCGAGCATACCTTGAAAACCAACCTATACATAATACTATAATTGATAATGGTGAAAGTGAGAACATTTATACCATGACATTTACTTATGCATTTGGGTTATACAAATCATGATTTACATCCTTCAACTAGATTAATTAGAGAATTTGATGTTGCCTCACAATAGGTTCTTGATGAGATTAAATTGCCTTTATATGTGGGTCCCACATATGTGGTCACTACATTCTTAGTTATTCCTTCCAAAATTGTCTTTGATATGTTATTGGGATAACCTTGAATACGTACACTTTGAGTAGTACCTTCTACAGTGCATGGGCATGTTATATATATTCATGCCAATCAGGTAATTACAGTTTCAAAATTCCATATGAATATCCACTTGAACAAGAGAAGTTTATACCCATACAATTAATTATAAAACCTAATAAAGGTAATACTCTAAAAAAAGGTAAGTAATAGGCAATCCCATTTATTATGTATACAATACTTGAGAGACCATTGAATCAGAGATCCATATTGGGTTCCATGGAATCATCATCTAATACACACCATATTCAAATATCTAGAGCATCCAAACATGTTCCTATTAATACTATTCTAAATAAACCACAAAGCATTCAATTATGAGTTATATGAGCCCCCATTCCTCTTATTATTTATTCAATACCTCAAAGTCCTATTATACATACACAAAGCATTACATATTCTACAGTGATAAATATTACACCTATACATGCTCCTTCATAGTACCACAATTTTATTGCACCAGGTTCCAAATGGGGAGATACATATGAAAATCCATTGGATGAGATAATAAGATAGTTCTTTCTCTCAAATATTTCAAAAAAAACCAAAAAAATAAAAACCAAAACTTTAAAAATCTAATAATATTTGCAACATTCACAATTCTATTAATTTATTGGCATATATGTTGTTAGTTCCATGTTGGTAGATAAAATATCATTTATTTATATACACACATGTGTTTTATGCATCCTTTGAGTGTGATACATGCATATACAGATACATGATCTATGCACTTTTGGATGTTGGGCCTTCCCTCTACTCATGTCATGTAGACATCGGGTGCATTTGCTTCTTTGATCATGATACATCCATGTTATATTATTATATTATCACGTGCCGTTGTTTGCCTCTTTAACATTTCAACATGTTATTGATTTTTGAATGTAAATTTGAATATGTCATGCTTGCTTTTATGTACATTTGACCAAGTCGTGTTCCTTCGATTGTGCATCATTTAAACATGCCCCTTGTGTGAGGCATCTTTGGACCATGGCCTTTTTTATTTGCTTTTTCAATGCCTTTGTGTGTGTGCTTGATTATTTTTTGAGCTTGTACTATTAATATTTAGATGTTGCCATGATCTATATCATGCATCTTAGGACTTGATGTGATCACATTCTACGTGTTTCAATGATATATCTACCTAGACATGTTTTTCCTATATGATACATGATGCATTCATAATTTACATGGTTATCTTACCATTTTGAGTTAAGGTAAATACCAGTTGCTACTTCCCCTCACCTCAAAAGAGGGGTCATATTAGTGTGGGCATGCCATAGAGGCATAGATTTAACATTCTTCATATATTCAGATTGTAATGGGTGCATGTTTTGGAAACAGATCTCCACACTCATACCAGTTCACAAATTCATATATATATAATGGGTGCATGTTTTGGAAACATGTTCTCCACACTTACACTAGTTTTTTAGTTTCATATTATAGTGGGGGCATGTTATGGAAACTTGTTCTTCACACATAGTTTGTAAATTGGCCAAAATTCATAGTTATATGATTTAGATACACATTTTTGGAAGAGTTATATACATTGGTACCATTATTATACCTAGATTTCAGCATGAGACATACATAAGGTGCATATGCTATGAAAAGATCATCTAAATTGCAAGATTGAATTAGCTATTAGATTTTAAGCACTTCTACAGACTTTAGCTCACTAGGTTGGACTATTACACACTGCATTGAGTTAATCTACTTTAGTATTTGGTTCACTTTTTGGTATGGTTGAGGTGATTAAATCACTCAATCTCAAAATTTTTATAAATTGGACTTGATTATATCATCTAACCTAACTAGATTTATAGCATGAGTTGACTTAATTCACTCACACTCACTAGGTTATAAGTATGATTGGGTTGCATGACTGAGCTAATCTTAATTTTCAGGTGGAAATTAACATTTTTATCTAAGGTTGGGGGCATGTTTTATACAATATTGATATATTTATGCACTTTCCAAATTTTATATTTATCATATTCTAATCTCTAATGGTTCATAATGATACATCTTTTCAAATTAAATTACTAAAAGGCAAAGTGGTTGCATCGATATACGTGGGTACTCTTAAACCTAGCTCTTTCAATTTTAATCATTTTGTTGACACCTAAATTTTGAATAAGTATTATTCTATTTTTGGCTCATGGCATAGAGGGACCATTGTCCATTTTGACATAAGTCCGACATGGCACAGAAGGACCATGGCGTGGGAGGACCATGGCACGTAGCTACTAGGCATAGGAGTATCATGGTAGGGAATTTTCCAAGCACAAAAGGACAATGGCACAAGAGACCTAGCATGAGAGGACCCAGTCAAAGGAGAACATGTTATGAGGGACTCGAGAATAGAGTACTTAGAACCAAAGCGAAATATTAGGGGAACGTGTAGGAAGTGGAGCATGAGGGATGTAGGAGCAATTAGAAGAGCAACTCAAGTAAGACACTTCAACCCCATTGATCAAAGGTTTTGTACTATCCCATGAGGAACATAACACTTGGCTACTAGAATATAGTATCAAGAATGTAGGGGTGTAGAGGCCCAAGTATATAGGAATAACTAGTTGTAAGAGCCATGACTCTCAACCTATTAGGAGTCCATGTGCCATTTGTTCATGATAGTTAGAATTTTGACACTTGGATAGGGAAAAATAAGTATAAAAACCCTATTGTAAACATTTTCCTAATGGTCTTTTGAAAAATAGATATAGAACCTTTGTATTGTAATTCAGTAAGCTATTAATGAAAAATCAATGTTTAACCATAGTATGTTACAAATCTTAAAAAAATTTAAGTGTAGAAAGATGAATATGTTTTATTTCTAAGTCATGGGAATCTTTTTATTTTATTGCTATTGATAAATAGTAATGGTGATATTAGTTCTGGTTGTAGTTAAATCTAGAATAAGGATAATAGTAGTATATTTATAGTGTTAAATAACCTAAGACTTGTGTTATGAAAGATGAACAAGCATACAACCTTATGCTTCAAAGCCTTTGAGAATTGGTCTTTCACTACATGCTTTAGGTGAGCATGTGAGACTTACCTCTCGCATGATAAGGTTAGTGTGCTAGCTTGTTGGGGGAAGCTTCAACACCATAGTAGAACTAACTAAAAGAACCCAACATTTTGGTTCTATTACTGGGACCCAAAGCAATTGGAGCATAATCATGCAAAATGTTTGAGCATATTACATTAGAGAATATTAAATAATGGGTTAACAATGTCGAAAAGAACTTTGAGATTTTGTATCTTAAACTAGGAGTTTCTGCATGATAGTGGGTAGAGAAAAATCTCTATAGCTCTTTTTATGAGAATTTCTTTTATGAGGTCCCAGTTTTCTTGTATTCTTGGATCTTAGAATATGCTTAAGGATGATATAAAAATCTTAGATGAAGGTAATATTAGACACTTGAATGGTAGAGGAGTTTAGCATGACTTGCATTTTCCTGGATGTGAGTAGTTAATTTTTGGTGGAGAGGTATTTGGAACAGCTATATTTTGGAGTATGCCATAACCACCTACTCATGTCTTGA
Source organism: Torreya grandis (assembly GCA_037957365.1). Taxonomy (NCBI): domain Eukaryota; kingdom Viridiplantae; phylum Streptophyta; class Pinopsida; order Cupressales; family Taxaceae; genus Torreya; species Torreya grandis. The sequence continues at coordinate 4,869,575 of JARHVA010000057.1, read as the reverse complement.
GGAAACTAAGTTCTAATTTATATGAGAGCTAAAGGGATGATATATTTCATTATTTGCCTTTAAGATTAAGAAGCTAATTGTTGACCTTGGATTAGAGACTCTACCCATGGAGGGCTTAAATCTCCAATGCATGAGCCACACATTTAGAAGTGGAGACTAGCAGGTGATTGAAGATTATGGGTTCAACATGATAGCAAGCTAGTGAGTGTTACAGAAATGGAAGTATGATGAAGCTCAGTAGAGGATTATGGGAGTTAGTAGTGTAGGAAGAGATTGAGAAACCTTGAAGAGTGATGTGAAGAGTTGTAGGGAGGTAGATACATGTGAGGAACCTATCACTTTCGAGCCACATCCTTTGCCACGTTTATCCTTCAAAGGAGAAATGAGCTAGACTGTAGGAGACAAGGAATGAAGTATGAATCAACTAGGCTCCCCCACTATAGTGCATGCTCATAACTTTGAGTTGGACAAAATACATACACAAAATTAGGATACAGATAATACATAGTTAGAAACTAAATAGGTATAGGATATTAAAACTAGGCCATTAAGTGATCATTCAGAATCTACACTATCTTTCCCTCTTTAAGGGAATTTTATAGCACAACTTGGGATGCCTGGTGGATTTGGCCCTCAAGTCCAAAATATAGGAAATCAACCCACTACCATGCCTCTTCCCATGGACACTACTACTAGAGGCATTGGAGGAGGATTAGGGGGAGGCATAGGTAGAAGCAGACCCCCTCATAAAACTAGAGCTATATATTCCCAATAACCACTTGCTCAACAACCTACTATGGTCTATTATGAGATAACATTGAATTTACCTAAATACAAAGGGGTAGAGAATGTAGCTGAGCATGTCCACAAGTGTGAATTAATTTAGTGAGTGTAAAACATCACGTCTTCTGAGTGAAAGGATACATAGTTTACAACCATGATTTTAGAGCAAATGTACAAATGGTATCACAATTTTGAGCCTCAAAAAATAGTGGTCAACTATGACCAACTCAAAGCAACCTTCTTAAAAGAATTTGATATTCCTAACTTTGAGCAACAAAGTATAGCAACATTGAAGGACATAAAGTAAGGACTTATAGAGAATGTGCATGAGTACGATGCACGATTCAAAACCTTGCTTTCTAAATTATTATTTGAAATAAATCCTACTCATCATGCATAATGGTTTGTGGGAGTCTTATTGTTACCTTTCTATCAAACTCTATCATAAAGAATCTTCACCAGTGCATAGGAGGCACTCGAATCTACCCTCCATGTCAAAGCGTTTAGAAGCATGGATACCAAGATTAGTCCCTTTATGGAGGTAGAGATAGAATCCATGACATCACAACTTGAAAGGTTGATGGCAAAAAATGCACATGAGACATGTAGTGGTGTCTAGTGTATCAACTATGTGACTAAAGGGCATACAAGGAATAACTACCCGTGTAAGAACATCCATGTAGTACTAAAATAAACTTGTGAGATTTATCATCAGGAACATGATGTCCATTCTTGTCCATTTTTGTAGTGAGCTACAAACACTAATTGTCTAAGTATTGTAAGATTTGTGATGCCTACACCCATGACACCAATGATTGCTGATTGATCAATGATATACATGAAGTACAAGCATGTAACATATGCCAAACCTTAGTCACAAATACCTAAGAAAATGATGGCTACCATGGGTGAGGGAGAGGATGAGGACAAGGTAGTGGCTAGTTTCCACCAAGGACTTTCTATAAATGTGGGTCACCAGACCACTATCAAAGGGATTGCCTAGAGTACCTGATTTATGCATTTTGCAACAAGGACCATTAGTTGGAAGAGTGTCTTGATCTATATGCAGTCATCACCAAGGACCATAATGAAAAGGGTACCAATATGATTCAACTAGACAAACCATAGTGACATGCATGACCAACCATCCATATAGTACAATAAGTAAATATCACCACTTGTAGTGGGGGTTAGACTCAATCCATAACCAACTCGATCAATAAAGTATATCAAGAAGAACTATAGGCACAAAATTACCTTGATGTTCAATAGCAAAAGGATGTCTTACAAGACACTCTGGCACTTTTGTGAGATCTCCAAGGTGAGATTCAATACCTTAAGGACAAGGGTGTGACATAGCACACAAAAATGTAAAGGGAAGTCAAACCTCAACCAGTGGTGTAAGATAATTTTTAGGAACTATACAAACATATGTTGGATGAAGATATTATTCCCTGACTCAATGCATGGCTTAAAGCTCAGGCCCAATTACCAAACAAAGTCCACCCTCACCTCATCCAAAAAAGTGAAGATTGTTATTTAGATCATGCCCAACATCAGGAAAGTCCTAGATCCTCTTCCCTATAAGATGGAGAGATATTGGTTAATGATGCTATTAATGGATGGCTAATCTAGGATATTTTAGTAGACACTGACATGAAATTTAATGTTCTCACTAAAGATGCTTGGCAAAAAATGTCTAGTCTAGTCTTGTAACCCTCTCCTTACATCTTGTTTATGGAAAATAACACTCAAATGCATCTTATTGGGGTCCTCAATAATGCCATCATTGAAATACTTGGGGTTCCCTTTAAAGCAAATTTTGAGGTCTTGGAATTGGCAGAAGCTGATGACTATCCTACCCTATTGGGAAGGCCTTGGTGTTATGAGAACCATGCAGACTTGAGATTTAAAAATTGATACATAAACTTTGAGAATACTGACCAATGCATAGTAATACTTGTAGACAAAGCACAAGGACCTCCCTATATCAATCCCATGAGTGTTGATGAAGACATCAACAACTTATATAATGTGACTACTCAAAATGATGAACAACATGATCCAATGCTAGATGTTATTCTCTGATGGATGGACAATCAGTCTATCTTAGATACTATAAGTAATGCTTGTAACTATTGGGCCCATGATGACTATGATCTCATATAAAGGTTATGTAACACTATAAACAAAGGAGAAAGCATCCCATGGAAACTTTCTAAATGTCACAAGTTTGTGCACCTCATGGGTTTAGTAATAAGAGGACCACTGATGGGGCTACCAACAGAAAGACTTGATGAAGCTCCATGATTCCATGGATAAATGGAGGTATGAGACTTTCTCTAGCACCTTAAAGAGTTCTATAATACTGAGAATGATCGGATGAGGTCATTATATCACATTTTTAATGGTACCACTGCCAGATGGTGGCATACTCATAAAGAGTGCCTTTTGTATTAGGATCAAGTGTAAGCTAATCTACATCATAGATCTCATCATGATAATAATATCAAAGGCACACTTAGTTATAGTGGTGTGAAAGCACCTAAACCTCACATTGAGGCTTGTGATATAATATGGTGAGCTAAAGAAACATTCTTACCAGAGTACCTTTGGGTCTATGTATTATATGGGACTTTATGCACTTAAGTGTGGGATTGGTACATTCATGAAGAAAGGCACATGGGAACAAGGTTATGGAAACTACTAAAGTAAAACATGAAGTTGACGTTATCTTATTCCTCACTAAATATAGACTTGCACCTAAATCTTTAGGCCATGCGAGAAGCAATTGTTGGAGATCCTAGTCCCATCAAAGATCACCTATGGCATATTCATTAGGAACCTGAAGAACCCTTGTACTTACTCATTGAGCCTCCCACTTAATTAGTTTCTACACCTACTTCGGTTCTTAATGAAGAACAACGAGAAGAGATCTGCATGGGAAAGCAAAAACTCATCTTCCAAGTAGATGAAGGAGAAGGGTCTACACTCAACCCCTTGAATAACCACCTATATGTCCCTACAAGTACTAGTTCACAAACTATTCAGGACACAAGTTCTCCAATAGATAACCCTTATCATTGGCCCATTCAATCTATTCAATGCAACATTGGTATGGAGCAAGAGCCTAAGATGGCTACAATTAGAAATTATTGGATTGAGATAAAAATCTCATAAATTTTCGAGTTACTAAAAGATTATCAAGATGTATTTATGAGGAATTATAGCAAAATGAAAGGAGTTCACCCTTCTCTAGGGAAGATGTACATAAAGCTGATTGATGGTGCTCACCCAATGAAAAAACATCCATACATGATGAAACCTAACCTTTGGGCACGTGTGAAAGAGGAGATCGATAACATGCTCTGCATCAGAGTAATTACTCCCATTGATGAACTTGAATGGGTTAGTCTTATGGTAATCAGTATCAAAAAGGATAGGTGTATCTAGATTTATGCGGATTACCATGTTTTAAGTGCATCCTATGTGATAGATCCTTTCCCAACACCTTTCATGGAGGAAATCTTAGAGGGTGTTTCTAGTTGTGAAGTATACTATTTTATTGATGGGTTTTGGGTACCACCAAGTCTAGATCGCTGAACAAGACTAATCCAAGACTAATTTCACTACTGAATGGGGTTATTTTGCCTATACCATCATGTCTTTCAAGTTGAAAAATATCTCGATAGTGTTTTCATGAATAGAAGTTGAGGCTTTTAAAGATTTTATTCATAAATTCCTCCAAGTCTACTTGGATGACTAGATGGTATATGGGTTGGTTAAGGACCATTGTGCCAATCTAAGACTCATGATTGAGCACTATCAAGTGTTGCAAATTTCTTTAAATTTAAAGTGCCTATTCGTGATACTATTTAGTGTACTTCTTAGGCATATCATTTATAAGGAAGGAATCCTAGTGGATCCAACCAAGGTCTCTATTATTATCTATCTCCCAATGCCCAAAACTCAGCATGAGGTGCACACATTCCTAGGATGCATGGGTTACTATATAAAGTTCATTCAAGGTTATGCCAAAATTATTGTACCCCTGGAAGAGACTTTAAATCACAATAAATAGTTTATATGGACTAATTCTCACAAATTAGCCTTTGAAACACTCAAGGAAAGACTAGTTATCACTCCTATATTACAATTCCTTTATTGTGAAAAATCTTTTCATGTCCATGTTGATGCATCTAAGATGGCAGTTGGTGTGATACTTGCAAAATTAGGTGAAAGAAACTTATATCACTTGATTTATTTTGTGAGTAGGAAGCTAACAATTGAAAAGAACTACACCACAATTGAGTGTGAAGTTTTGTCTATGGTTTATGCTTTACAAAATTTTAGGTAGTACCTTTTGGGCACTCCATTTATATTCTATACAGACCATGAGGCCTTGAAGTATCTTGTCAATAAGCTAGTACTACATAAAAGGATTTGCTGCTAGATTGTTCTCTTCCAAGAATTCTAGTTTTTTGTAGTAGTAAAGCCCAGGAAGACCAACTATGGACCTAATCATTTATCTTGAATTGAAAATGGAGAACCTCCACATGTCATAGAAGATGATCTTCTTGATGTATAACTCTTTCAAGTTGTTCAGGTACCTAAAAAGTTAGAGGATTTTGCAACATTTCTCAACACTGGCTGCATGCCTAATTCCCTAAATTCACAGGAGAAAAAACAACTTGTGGTCCCTGCCACACCTTATCAGATCATAATAGGACATATTTATAAGATGGATTGTGATGAGGTGCTTCACCACTATGTAACGCAATATGAGGGCCCTGAAGTGCTTTGAGAAGTCAATGAAGGTATTGCCATAGGACATTATGTTGGAGAGGTTACCACATGTAAGGTGTTACTCACTGGATTCTAGTGGCTAATTTTATTCAAAGATACGAAGGATTATGTTAGGCAATGTGATTTATACCAGTGCATAGGAAAACTAAACAAAAAAGATGCTATGTCATTGCACCCTATTCCTTCTTAAGAACCATTTAAAAAATGGGCTATTGACTTTGTGGGGCCTATCACTCTAGTAGGATGAAAAATGAGCTCCTGATACATCATTTCAAAAACTACATACCTCACATGCTGGGATGAAGTAGTGCCAAAAAAATACTGTACTATAGAAACTCCTACATAATTCATCTAGGAGAACATTATAACATAATTCAGATGTCCTTTAAGCTTCACCAGTGATCATGCAACCCACTTTTTGAATGAGATGATTTGTATCTTGTTGGTCAAGTTCAATATTGTGCACCATAATACAACACCATACCACCCATGGGCTAATAGAAAAGCTAAATCCTTCAATAAGATCCTTGATACCACTTTGGTAAAAAATTGTAATGTTGGCCAGACTGACTAGGATGATAGAGTATCTATAGTACTTTGGGTGTACCAAACTATATACAAGTGCCTTAACAAAAGTACACCATTCAACCTAGTTTATGGAAAGGAAGTGGTCATGCCAGTGGAGTTCCTGGTTCCATCTCTCTAGATAGTGCATGTGGGAAACCTAGATGATGAAGCCTCTTTGAAAGCTCAGCTTGATGATTTAATGAAACTAAATGAGATGTGGTTCCTCACCCATTGGAGTCATAATGTTGAGAAATGCAAAAAAAAAGCATGACATGATCACCATCTAAAGAATAAAGTCCTTTGTCTAGGCATGAAAGTTCTGTTATATGACTCTAATTTTCTGCACCACCCTAAGAAGTTCTAGATCCATTGGGATGATTCATTCAATTAGACCTACCAGAGCTTGTTAGTTAAAATGAATGGATGGTCAGTTCCTCCTAGGGCACTATAATGGGAGTTAAATTTGGTTGTATCATGATTTTGTTTAGCTTAAATTTTGTAATCAATAAGGATCAATGCTACTAGGTTATAATTTATTGCTTTTAATAAAAAGTGCTACCCTTGGGTGCACGACTCTTTAATTTAATTGTGAGTTCCTGTACTTAGATTATTTTTGTGGAGGACCACATACCCTTTTAGTTTGGGTTAAGGTATCATGCATATGAATACAAGACATAAGACATATGGGCATGCAAGGACCATAAAGCATAAAATTCATCTATGGCACACAAGTGATTAAGGGTGCATGAGTCATTCAATGCACTTCAAAAGTATTTTGAAAGGTTCTCACCATTTGGGTGAAAACTATCTTCCACTTCATCAGAAAGGTGGGACACAATTATCATCCACTTCTAAGAACGGTGTAGGAAGGGATGAACCATTAATGTGACAAGGTTAGTTATGGTGAGAAGCATGCAAGTGGAATGATGGGACAAATTGGTTGTCATTAAATGTTTGATACAAGATTCAAAGTATGAAGGCTGTTAAAAAATATGCATTTATAGCTATAGGTGACAAGGGGAGGGAAGGAATTAATGGAGGTTAGCCCCCCGAAATGGCCTATAAATAAGCTTGCAAAAGTCATTTTACACTTTACCTTGCTATAATCTTTGAGTGCTAAGTGCAAACAGTGATCCAACAAACCATTGACCATGATATAATTAAATTACTTTAAAGTGGAGAAGTGATTACAAAGTTGGCAAAGACACAACGGTTATTTCTAAGGTAATAATGGAGGTTGCTAGTTAAGATTGGGGTATAGGAGTGGAAATCTTTGAAGTTTCAAGTTGTAGATCTGCCATTGTTGAAGCATGAAACTTGAGAGCTGAAACAAGTTAGACTGCCACCATGTACTCATTTGGAAATGTGGGATGACTACGGGTTAACCTTTGAGCACCACAAAGGGTAATGTAGTAAAAAAAAAGGCCAAAAGACTTGAAAAGCTTCCAACCATATCGAAGGAGGAAGAGGTGAGTGAAGGAGTTGGTTCCCTATAAGAGAAGAAGCTTAAAAAACCTAAGAAGAGAGACCAGAATAAGTGTAATGCATGGGAGTTTTGAGAGAAAGCATAGAAGGAGAAGTGAGGGAGAGTGCAAAAGAAGCAAAGATGGTAAAGAAAGTAAATTAGGCACATGACTCATCAGTGCAAAATGCCCTAGCATCTCCCCTTGTCTTTGTTAATAGAAGAGATACAATACCTAGAGTTAGTCTTACACATGGAGAATTGGGTCTCCAAGGTGTCAAATACCATAATTTTTTACTATAACCACCATCAGCTGGGCAATGAAGTAGAACTACAAAATGACTACCAAGTCTAAACCACCAACACATGAAACCAAATGGTCTATGGCTTGTCCATCAAGAATCAACTGGATAAGGTGAACCTCTTCCAAAATTTTAAGCTACCCTACTTTGGCAAGCCTACTGAGGTAGTTTAGTATCTCCTCTCATGCATACATAAGAACTACATCCACTTCATAGGATGCAACATGAAGATCACCATGAAAAGGATAAGCAAAGTCATAGGACTTCAATGCTTGGGGGTAAATATGTTCAATGACTTGGTAGATACAAAGGAGATTCAATAGACCACCACTGTGCTTATGTACCAAAATTAGGGGAATATAATGCATATAAGGAACCTATAAGATCTTACCATTAGAATTGCAACATGAATCATTTCCACCAAGGTTGGAGGGACCAACAGATGGAAGGAGGTGGACATGGCCCACCTGCACATTGCTCACCAAGTTGTTCAAAGCATACAATATAATTGGGCACTATATTTTGCCTAAAAGATATCTGAATATGCAGAAAAGGTGAACAAAATGCCTAAGTATAGGTTTTCATGGGGAACAATCTTTTTATTGTTAGTTTTTGATGAGATTGAGGTATCTGACTATAGCTTAGGATCATTAAAGTGGGTGTACCCCCCACTCACAGGTCCCCCACTAAGTAATTCAAAGCTTTCACTTGCCCCCAACATATTATCCAAACATATAAGTTGAAGATGAGGTACTAGTTTGATGGGATGAAGGCATATTTTGGGAATGATTGGCACATTCCAAAGGATTTTCCCCCCTTATCGTAGACCAAGCAAATTTTTTTGTAAAGTAGCACTACTCCCTGGCATGTATTCATATGAACCCTTTGGGAGAGCTTTCAACATGGCTAAAATTGCCATATGCCTTTTTTATGCTCTAATTCATTGATTCTATCGATCAAATTTATGATGTGCAACTAATCAGTCTATAGGCAGAAAGATTGATGTGGAATACCACACCCTCTAAAAAATGTTTGTGTATCTGGGAAAAAAGGCCTTTTCGAAGAGAGGGCAAATAGACTTAACTAATATCAAGGTTAAAAATATCCTCGTTGAGGATCAAGTCCATAAATTATTTTATATGTTACGCCCTTCCAGTACCCTCAAGATAAAGACCCCAAAGAAAGGTTCCCCCAGGCATTGCAAGTACAAAGGAAACAACCAAATCCAAGTGCTAGTACAAGTGGGTAGTAAGCCCCTCTGAAATGATAAAAGATGGTGGAGGTATAACCCTCCAGACCCAATACTTCTTACTCTTCTATGCCACATCCATGTCCACCTCACCCTTCACCTTCTCCATCTCTCCCTTCACCTTCACCAGATCATCAATCTCCATCTCCTCACATTTCATCACCATCTAATTCATCTTTACCTTCTAATTCCACTCCTTCCCACTCACCTACGCCAAACCCTTCATCTCATCATCTAACTTCCCCATCATCTCTACCTCCATGACCACCTTCACCTTCACCTTCTCCAAAGACTACCACAAGATAAGTGCCACAATAACCTCCAAATAAAGCACCCCAAAGGGACCCCTCTTAGGAATAGCTTCATAATTTAGGATTAAAGTTTGAGAAGAGTCCATCCCTAGTCCAAGAGACCTCATTTAGTGATTAAATTGATATTGATGGAATGGGAGTGGATGAGATAGCCTTAGAAAGCCAACAAGAGGGTGAACTTGAGTGAGACCTAAAAAGGGGGAAGGGGCCAGCTGAAGGGGAATAGGAACAAAGAGGGCCATCCACTATGCATGAACATTACCAATTTGACATACAGGATGAGGACCTATATCTTTATAATCACTTCCACCCTAAGGATGTGACCCTAAAAACAAAGAAGTAGGTTCCCTTCCTTTTGGAAATGTATAGCGAGGAGCCTCAATTCAACATTCCTTTAGATTGCATTTTTTTGGATTAGATGTTCCTAGTTTGTCAGAACTTATGAAGATTGATCCATAGAGGCTCTCTCCAATAATTACAAGTGCCACATTTTTGAAATTAGCCATGGAAATGACATGACAAAACATTTGGTCAAATTTGGACGTGCACACAACATAAAGGAAACATGGCAGGGTTGTAGAAATGTATAATAAAGAGTATGTAGAAAAATAAGTGCTAGCTAAAGAAGTGGCCTCCTTGAAGCAACAAATTCAAGTTTCCACTAAGGCTAAGGTAAGGGTTTTAAACCTTTGAAAAATAAGTTCGAATGAGGAACTGACACTTATGGATGGTGTGCCATTGGATGGGGATGCCATCGAAAGGTTGGAAACATTGGTTAAGCCATTGCTCAAGAAAAATAAAGAGCACCCCATGCCCAAAGATAAGGCTAAGGAAATAACTGAATAATTCACCTTAGTGATAGACATTTGTAAATTTACCTTGGAGAGAGTCATGGGGGTTATCCCCATTTTGGATGGCATTTTTGTGCACCTAGTGTGCCCAAATAAAATAGTGGAATCTTGACTCTATGATGAGAAAGTATTGAGGTAACAAGTGATTGATGTTGCCTTTTTAATAAAAGACCACATCGAGTATGTGAAAGCATTTAAGGATGTTGAAATGATGGAAGATGCCATTAATAACCATTATTAACAAATAAATTCAAGTTTTTCCATACCCCAAAGATAGGTTGACAAGGAGGTATTTGAGTTAGAAGACATCCAAAAGGAAGTGAGTGCAAACCTAGATGAATAGGTGAAAAATACTAAGACTCTAACTCAGCCTAAGGAGCTGAAAGAAGCAAAGGAGGCCATTGAATGGATAACTACCAAAGTCCTCGATGCATTATCCCATTGGGATGGATTGAAGAAGGAACTTGAGTAGAAGGGGCTATAATGTTTGGAGGATGCTAGTGTGGCTAATTTGAGACAGACTAAGGGCTTAATGTGGGGTGATGTTGACCCTTAAATTTTGAATAAGTATTGTTCCATTTTTGGTTCATGGTGTGGAAGGGCCATTATCCATTTTGACATAATTTTGGTATGACATGGAAGGACCATGGCAGTAGAGGACCATGGCACATCGCTACTAGGTGCAAGAGTATCGTGGTGTAGAATTTCCAGCACAAAAGGATAATGGCATAGGAGACCCAACATGAGAGGACCCAGTCAAGGGAGAATGTGTTTTAAGAGACCCAAGAATAGAGGACTCGGAACTAAAGAAGAAGATTAGGGGAATGTGTGGGAAGTGGAGCATGAGGGACGTAGGAGAAGTTATAAGAAAAACTTAAGTAGGACACTTTGACCTCACTGATCGAAGGTTTTGTACTAGCCCATGAGGACAAAACACTTGGCCACCAGAATATAGTATAGAGCATCTACGGGCATAGAGGCTTGAGTCTATATGAAAAACTAGTTATAAGAGCCATGAATCTCAACTTATTGGGAGTTTTTATGCCATATGTTCATGATAGTTAGAATTTTGACACTTGCATAGGGCAAAACAAGCATAAAAACCCTATTGTAAACATTTGCATGATGGTCTTTTGAAGAATAGATATAGAACCTTTGTCTTGTAATTCAATAATCTATTAATGAAAAAATAATGTTTAGCCATAGTGTGTTACAAATCGTGAAACATTTTAAGTGTGGAAAGATGAATATTTTTTATTTCTAAGTGATGGGAATATTTTTATTTTATTGCTACTGATAAATAGTAACGGTGATCTTAGTTCTAGTTGTAGTTAAATCTGAAATAATAAGGATAATAGTAGTGTATTTATGGTGTTAAATAACATAAGATTTGTGTTATGAAAGATGAACAAACATACAACCTTGTGCTTCAAATCCTTCAGGAATTGATCTTTCACTGTGTGCTTCAGGTGGCATGTGAGACTTCCCTCTCGCATGATAGGGACAATGTGATAGCTTGTTAGGGGAAGCTTTAACACTGTAGTGGAACTAATTGAAAGAACCCAACACATTTTAATGCTTTTGATTTTAGATTATATGCACTAATTATACACTCTAACATGCTTTTGGTTGTAGGTCAGTCACCAACAAAGCACTTAAGTTGGGCTCATGAAAAGGCAAGGTGTAGTTTACACACATAGGTACACATTTATTTTCCTTTAACTAGCAATTTCATTACTAAAATAAAAGGGGGGAAAATGTAGACATTGTTTCTAAATTATATAACACCTCAGTATTGTATATTTAGAAAATGCATATCATGGATGCAACTTCAACTTATAGACCTTCCTATTAGTAAATGTTACTAGAATTACATTAAAACATGATAATTATAGTGATATCTTGTGCAGTGGAGAGTACAAAGAGGTATCGAAGATACAACAATAGTATAAACCATCATCAACATTCTAGAACAAAATAAAGATCAAGATGAAGTAGATATAAATAAAAAGGTAACCAAAACTAGTATCATATGAGATAGTAGAATAAAGTAAAATAGAGCATTCACAACACATAACTCAAACATAAAATAAGATAAGGAAAACCATAACATGATAGTTCTATTAATCTATATCAACACATCGAACCAGATTCTATTACATCAAAGTGATATTTATAGCCTTTTATAATCTTATTATCTTTTCAAATTCTAACCTTTCAAGATATAAAAGGAAAGCATCTTCACATTCTTTACATATCCATTTAGGCTTACAAGGATAAATACGTACAAAAGTTAAGCAAAAGACAAAATCATACATTTCGCACATGTATTTATCTTAAATACTTAATGATTTTATAAAGTTCCATATTCATCCAACACTTTCATAGACTTAATTATTTGTCTCATCTTGAGACAAAGTTACATGTTGATCTGAGTTGAACTAGAAAGATAAGTCATAAACAAAAGTCACAGTTATTACTCTAGGTGCCATTTACTAGTTTTTACCCTTTGTGCACTACTTAGCTATTCTTTCAAATTTTTAACTAAGTAGCATGCTAGCTTATCGATATTTTATGTTTTTAATAAACTAGCATAACCAGGGGGCTACCCTTTACAGGTTTTCAACCATTTTGGTCCCACTCCTAATGTTTATACTATCTTACAAAAATCTAAATATGTTGAAAGTCATAAAAAGGAAGTGCACAAACCTTACTATTATGGTTGGGAGGTTATTTTACTTGAGGATTGCAGAGGTTGTTATTGCCAAGTAGCTACTAGCCTAGTGGTTTCTCATGTATCCATTGCCAAAGGTATCTATGAAGACTATGCCTATGTGTTTATCTCCCTATCCTATATGATTTGCTGAAGCTATTGTGGAGGAATAAACTAGGGTTCATCTATTATCTATGCAATGGCTAGATTAAATTGAGCCAGATCCTTCTTGAGTATTTTCTAGTTGGTGAGTACTTCATGTACCAATATAAGTAGAATGCATAATGGTACTTGAATAATCATCATGTTTTATAGGTATTCATCTTATGCGATTGTAAGGAATGCCTTGGCATTATATTATTTCTATTAAATGTCCAAGATGATCTCATCCAATTTATCTATGGTGTTTTGGGTTTGGATGGCTGTAAAAGTGTTGCACATTATTTCATGATGCTATACTTGTATTTTCTATATGGTAACATCCTTAGAACGTAGTAATTGTTTGAGTGCACTGCTCATTTTCTCTATAGTTTTCATTTGATCTTCCAGCATGGCTTTAACTTTATCAATAGTGGAAAATTTAGGCTTCATAACTGTTAGGTTGTGGAGCTAAAAGCTTCACTGATGCAAACAGGTGAGGAGGTTGTGGAGAAGGTTGCTGGAGTGTTACAGACACTAGTGTCGGTCAGACGTCGGCACTCCCAGGCAGAAAGGGACCGACGTCGGTCACTTGTGTGGTTCGACTGCGAGTATATTATGGGTAGTTAGCTAACGAACCAAGTGTTTGAATATTGAGAGCCAATTTTAGACTGAGAGCTGCAGATCTAATTATTATAATTGGATGTCTAATTATTGTTTGGATGAGATCTATATAATAGACTCATGGATTGTATTGTAAGTTGTTCTAGTTTGAGTTGAGCAAAGTTTGCTTCTTCTGTGTGTGAGGTGAGCAAGGGTGTTCCTCCTAGTTCCACAGCAGTACCAAGGTGGGTGCTGGTTTTGGAGAGTCAGCAGAATTCTTTAGGGGTGTATGATCTTAGTCAACTGGTGTGCATGGCTTCTATAGGAGATCTACATGGTAAGTAAGATCATTGATCTGTAGGTGTATGTGTGTGTAAGGTCAAGGTTCACAGGTGTGCAGAACCAGATTGATTTGTAGGTGTGCAAGATCAGAGAGGACAACAACACAACAGGGAGCAGTATCAGGTGGGATCTACTTGGAGTACAGTGGGTACTCATAGAGAGCAAAGAGGAAGGCAAGGAAGATCCTTCCATAAGTAAGGTCTATTGAGGTGCAGGTTGTTGCAGGTTTAAGGGAGATCTACTTGAAGTACAATTGTGTACTTATAGAGTGCGTGGAGCACAGGTGTAAGGTGAACACCAACTCTGTGTTTGAGTTGTGTGTTAGGACCTAAGGGAGAGAGCTTTGAGGGAAGATTTACTATTTATGCCATAGAGGTGTGGGAGCCCTAGAGGTGTGTAAGGAAGAAGAACTGTGGCAGCCTTCTTTGTTGTATTTCCTTCTGAAAGAGTTTTAATACAAGTTGTGTATTGTCTCTCATATCATGTGTTATTTCTGAATTCTAGTTACTTATGTATTCTAGTTAATTTCTGCATATTAAGTTGCTTGGTAATCAATTGTTTGCTTTCGGTATATTCATCCCAACAAGTGGTATTAGAGCTAAGGTTGCAGGGAGCAGGTTTTGTGTTTGGTTACAGGTCACTCTCAGGGGTTTCTGATTGAGTGGGAGTAGAGCAATGGCAGATCAAGTAAGCTAAGAATGGAGGAGTTGAAAAGCACAGATGGTCACTTACGGTCCTATGGAAAGAAAGAGCAGGTAAAAGAAAATTGTTGGTTTGTGGAAGATCAGCATGAAGGAACTGAAGAAGCAGATGTTACAGGTGACGTGGCACAAGATGCTCTGAGAGGTTTCTTGGATAAAGTAGAATCTTGTTTTATAGATTTTGTTGCCTCTTTCCATGCAGCCCCAAGGAGAGGAGCTGGTGAGCCTTGCCAAAGAATTAGCAAAGGGGAAGTGAAGCTGAAATCGCAGGTGGCCAACACATGGGTGTTGAAGGAGGTCATGCAGGTCCCAGGCTTAGAGATGTGGCTAATTTCTTCAGGAAGGTTGGGTGATGAGAGATGCACAAGAACTCTCATAGCGGATGCACTTGAATTAGCTGGTGGTAAGAAAATAGGTACTCTTTATCTACTTGTTTATATTACTGATTCTTCTTCAGTTGCGGAGACGTGGCTTTGTAGGCTTGGTCACATGAGCAGGAAGGAGATGCATGTTCTTAAGAGGAAGTCAGATGTCTTTGACAGGCTCAAGAATTGGAAAGCCTTGGTGTTCTTGGAGGAGATGGCAGACAGTGACTAGTGGATGGGGCTGGATACTTCTGAGCAGGGTAGTTTGGACATGGGTTTTGATTCAAAGGAGCTCGCGGGTAAAAAGTCATCACTCACAGGCAAACACAGGTACCGACATCGACAAGAAAATTGATGTCAACAGTAGGTAAGACCAACGTCGGTCAGGAGGACCGACATCAGCAGTAGGAGGACACCGATGTTGGCATGGTTGGTAGTTAGGACAGGCGCAGGAATCGACGTCAGTTGGATGCAGATTGTGTGGTGACCGAGGTTGGTCACTGTAACGGATTTTGGGTGGACAACAAGCTGTCAAGGAGCCTCAAACACCCATATGGAGGACTGAAGGTGGTAAGTAATCCTCAAATTCATTGTTCCTCTTCTTTATACTAGTTGCTAACTGCAGAGCAGGAAGGATCCAAGAAACAGTTGGAGTGTGGCAGGAATATGATGCAGAACCAAGCGGAGACTTGGTAGGGTTGCTAGCCGGTATGAAAGCACAGAGACGAATGGATACCTTAATTGAAGAATAGAGAGAACAAACATGTGAGACGAAAGACCAGGTCATATGGTCTTCAGGAAGCTACAGGACAGTGGTACAGGGTTTGACAGGTGGAGGACAAAGCATGGCTTTAGTCAATGTCAGTGTAACCATTGTGTTTATCTTACTAGGGGGATGATGGTCATGACATCATTCTGTTGCTGTATGTGGATGGTATGCTAGCTAGCAGGTTTGTACATATAGGGTTTTACTGAGCTAAGGGTAAGATTAGTTTAGTGGTTTACTATGAAGAATTTGGAGCAGCAAAATTCTTTGGCATGGGAGACATGGGAGATCACAGGGTGATTTTGTCTCTAGTGGGAGCTGATGTGAATCAAGTGTTGGTGAGGTTCATTACGCAAGATGCAGAGTCAAAGCACACTAAGGGCTGGACAGTTCAGTGTCTGAAATCACATGAGGTCTGGTATAGACCTAAGTTTGCCCAAGCAGTGGGTGTTGTCAAAGAGTTAGGAGCCAATTCGGGGAAGTGGGTTCTCAGGTATTTGAGAGGGATCAACAGCAGGTATACATACAGGGTCAGGACTTCACTACATGGGTTTATAGGTTCAGATGTGGCAGGGTACTCAGATGACAGGTGGTGCACCACAGGTTGTGTGGTGGTTGGTCTTCAAGATTGAGCTTGAAGAGGGATACAAGCCAGGAAACAGATTAGACAGAGTACAGGTATAGGTACAGTGCAATTGTTTATCTCCAAGTGGGAGATTGTTAGGTTGTGGAGCTAAAAGCTTCACTAATGCAAATAGGTGAGGAGGTTGCGGAGAAGGTTGCTGGAGTGTTACAAACGTCAGCGTCGGTCAGGCCAATCGACGTTGGCAAGATCAGACAAGAAGGCAACCGATGTCGATCAGATATCGACCGGTGTCGGCACCCCCCAGGCAGACAGGGACCGACGTCGATCACCTGTGTGGTTCGACTGCGAGTATATTATGGGCAATTAGCTAACAAACCAAGTGTTTGCATGTTGAGAGCCAATTTTAGACTGAGAGCTGTGGATCTAATTATTGTAATTGGATGTCTAATTATTGTTTGGATGAGATCTATATAATAGACTCATGGATTGTATTGTAAGTTGTTTTAGTTTGAGTTGAGCAAAGTTTGCTTCTTCTGTGTGTGAGGTGAGCAAGGGTATTCCTCCTAGTTCCATAGCAGTACCAAGGTGGGTGCTGGTTTTGGAGAGTCAATAGGATTCTTTAGGGGTGTATGATCTTAGTCAGCTAGTGTGCATGGCTTCTATAGGAGATCTACATGGTAAGTAAGATCATTGATCTACAGGTGTATGTGTGTGCAAGGTCAAGGTTCATAGGTGTGCAGAACCAGATTGATTTGTAGGTGTGTAAGATCAGAGAGGATAATAACACAACAGGGAGCAGTATCAGGTGGGATCTACTTGGATTACAGTGGGTACTCATAGAGAGCAAAGAGGAAGGCAAGGAAGATCCTTCCATAAGTAAGGTCTATTGAGGTGCAGGTTGTTGCAAGTTCAGGGGAGATCTACTTGAAGTATAATTGTGTACTTGTAGAGTGTGTGGAGCACTTGTGGAGTGCGTGGAGCACAGGTGTAAGGTGAACACCAACTCTGTGTTTGAGTTGTGTTGGGACCTAAGGGAGAGAGCTTTGAGGGAAGATTTATTGTTTATGCCCTAGAGGTGTGGGAGCCCTAGAGGTGTGTAAGGAAGAAGAACTGTGGCAGCCTTCTTTGTTGTATTTCCTTCTAAAAGAGTTTTAATACAAGTTGTGTATTGTCTCTCATATCATGTGTTATTTCTGAATTCTAGTTACTTGTGTATTCTGGTTAATTTCTGCATATTAAGTTGCTTGGTAATCAATTGTGTGCTTCTGGTATATTCATCCCAAATGTTGTCTCTAGCTTAACATATTCTAGGATATCTTCTTAGCCTATGTTACATCAATGTATAGGACCTAATCATATTTATTTAGAAGTTGGCACATGACCGCTATTTCTACCTTAGAGTTTGTCTTTATGTGCGCAATGCCAAAAATTTATATGCAACACCCCAACTCTTTGTAAGTTATATCAATAGTGCCATGAATTGTTTATCTTTTGACTTAACCTGATCACTTAGTACTTGCATAACTAAGGTGGGACATGCATTATTGATCAATTACCTGATATTCATCAGCCTCTCCTTTGCTTTAGCATTTTTGTCCTATAGCCTTAGGACTTCCTACTCTAAGTCTGAGGCCCTCTATGTAATGGATTCCTGGAAGGTGGTTGCTCTTTCAATTTATTTGAAGAGTGATAACTAGGTTAAATCTAATGATATTTCCACCATAGTGGTGGAAAGTACCAAGGATGTAGTTGTGGATGTCATAGGATTAGGTATAAACTGAGCAAGTAGAAGCAAGAAAGTAGTCCACCATGTGGATGTAGTAGGGACATCCCATATCCATTGACTATGGATATATATTACTTCTTTAATGACCTTAGTGTGAGTGGTGGATGCTACCTTAACTTGTGCTTGAACATCCTTGAGTTACTTAGCCTGGGTTTCCACTTCTGCTTGGGCCTTAGTCTCAACTTCAACATTTGATTTAGCTTCCTTTTTAGCTTGAGCTTGAGTAATAACTTTGGCTTTGCATTTAGCCTTTCCCTTAGCCTTAGCTTTGGATTTAGCTTCAACCTTAGCTTTGGTTGCTTGCTCTTTCCATCTTTGCTATGAAATTTTCACCTTTTGTTTTTGCCTTTGCACTTCATCTTGTTGTTTATTCTTTGCCTCTACTTCTTCAGTTTATTTGCACATAACTTCAACTTCCTCAACTTTGTTCTTTTCGACTTTAGCTTCTTCAACTTGCTTTTGTGTAGCCTCTACTTCCTCAAATTTCTATCTAACAAATTTTGCTTCTTTAGATTACTTTTGTACAATATCTGTTTCCTCAACTTTTGTTTATTGCTTCATATCTATGTCTTAATACTTCTATTGTGGATTTTGTGTAGCTTCCTATAGTGCTATTTATGGCATTGCTTCTTGTTCTTATATTACTTCAGTCCTTTTTTCTTCTTACCTTTCTTCAGGCTCAAGTGTGCCCTACATAGTTTGCTATTCCTCAACTTCTCTAAGCATGACTATATGCATGGGTTCTTCCTCTCCTTCAATGTCATTATCAGATTCAGTCTACTCAAGTGATTACACTTCACCCAACTGATCTTTTTATACCAACTTATTTTATCTTGGATTTGGCTAGAGGCTTGAGTGTCTACTTTTATTTCTTCACACCCTAAGGTTGAGGTTGTTGAGATGGCTAAGTCTTTTATGCACTAATTTATTCTGTAGGTGCACCAAAAGAGACCATCCTTTCCCTCATTATTTGTGATGGCTTCAAAATGAGATGTGTGCATAGTCACCTGAACAAAGTTTGTGTAGGGCTATCTTTTATAGATAAATCCACTACATGTGCAATTGATGATTCTTTAGATGGTTTTATTAGAAATAATTTGACCTCCAACTTTCATCAATCTACTTCCTATCCTATAGAGTCAATAAGGATAGAAGGAGGTGGTTGAGTGATATCAACCCAAAGTTCTTATCTTACCTAATTTCATACTTGGCAAGTGTGCACTGATTTCCAAAATAAAAACTCCTCTTTTTTTACATCATACACCTTAGTTTTGATGTGTTCTAGCATTGATTGGATCACTTCCCATTCTTTGACCCCCATCTCAGATAAGTCACATGCAACAGCTATTCATGAAACCATAGGATGCTTAAGCTATGACTTCATTTATCAGGTTATTTTATTTGATGGAAGTGGAAAGGCTCTACATATAGGTGTTTTTCTCTTTCTTTTCTCTTTCTATGTTATAACTTATAGCTATGCAACCTGTGTGGGTTATCGTACAGGTACTTGCTCTACCTATTATTGTTGTACCTATAAAAGGATGACTTGTAATGGAGGTATAAACCTAGAAGCTAGGGATTTTTACTAGTAGACTTCAGCCTTTACTTCACGCCATCAAAATTAAAAATGGCATTCGAGTGATAGTTGGGGTAGCCAACTCACAAACCTTAATTTGTATGTAATTGTGAAGTTTGGTAGCTGAAGCATGTTGACCCAGGTATTGTATTACATCTTGAGGAATCTTAGGGTGTGATCAAATTAAGGCTAGGGATTCCAACCACCATGCATTGAACTTCCACAATTGCTCATAAGATTAGCTTTTTTTGGTCCACGTAATGCTTGTGAAGGCATTAACGGGCCAAAAATTAACATTTACATTTATTGGCCCTAGTGGAGACTTCCACTATGTGAAACACAATAATAAAACTAAAAATTGTTATCAAAAGGTCTGCATGGTTATAAAAAGTACCTTCTTGATATTGTATTGAGCTCAACTACCAAGAATTTAGGGCAATTGAAATCCTCATATAGATTCATCATTCAAGAGGCAATGTAAATGATTCCCCTTGTTGTTTGTTTTGCTTGTCTTATGGTTTTCCATAATCTCTTTGTAATACATTACACCATGATGTCCATTGTAGCATCCTCAACTGAATCAATAGTAGTTCCTCGACCTGCCCTAGTGGTGTATTTTTCTTTGATATCTAAGTAAAGTGGTGGCATTGTAGACTTATATGGCATTAAATATTTACCACAATTGGGTAGGCTAGTTGCTCATGACATTGAGAGCACATTAATCTAGATTATAATATCTTGAGCTAAATGGATAGCTCCTTGATTATATCGACTCAATAATGTCATCATCACTTCATCTAGCTACCCAAATGTAGGCAGCTTGAGTAACCATTTGTGTTAGAGCCTCACAATGGATGTTGTAGTATTAGGGTTCTTGGTTGTGCTACTCTTTGGTCCTCTTAAACAAACATAGTAGCTTGTGTCGCATGTATGAAATCAAATGGTTCTGGATCTCATCTCTTACATCCTGACTCCTCGCTAGACAAACTCACTAGATTATCCATGGATATCTGCAGTTAGAAAATTTGGATTTGGTTATATTTCTGACTCATCTTGAGATTTATAGTATTTTAGGATACTAAACTACTGCTTAGTTATATGTTAATACATGATTTCTTATTATTAACTAGTTTATGTATGTGTTTATAATTTAAGCATATTAAAGTATTGATTCAATTATACATTATTACTTATGATTATCATGTGAAAAGATCTAATTACCTGTGTGTTGTGAGGTGGATGCAGGAGAATTCATCCCTCGAGTGTACCAAAGGGAGAGCATCATCGGAGAGAGTGATGTAGATCACGATGTTAAAGGTCTATAGAGAAACTAACTGATTCCCTATAGACACCACATGTAGTTAGCACATCTTATATGTGTAATTTATATAGTTAGCCTAGTATGTTTAATATTTTTTATATTAGATGGTTGCTACTCTTGATTTGTTTAATTAGAGTAATTTAGGTTATTGGTCTAAAAATTAATCATTAAACTGTTTCTTGATATTTAGGATGTTAATTTAATTGAGGAATAGATATTAATTATTTAGAAATAAATTGATAAAATATGATAATTGATATTCAATAAGGAAATAAAAACAAAAAGGAGAAAATAATTTAAAAAAAGAGAGAAAACCATTGATTTAAAAAAAAAAAACTTAAAAAAAAGATATTCATAAAGAAAGAATTCTTTAAAAAAAAAATATTAGAAAAATAAAAGCTATGCCTACTTATGAGAAGGGGGCATCATAATTAAAGGTGGGAGACCAAAGTGTTTTGGGGAGAGGAAACAAAGGGTGTAACATTTAGGAAGAAGAATGGCTGAGCAGAGGAAGCTATTAGTGGTTGCCAGGTAGGTGTAGTTTATGGAATTATCACATTTTTATTGGATGATAAATTGATTTAGGAGGAGAAAAATGTCAAAAGAATGAAATTGTCTTAACCAATATTATTAATATAGTGACATATAATTTAGAATAAATGTACATCGAAATAGGTTTAATTACAAGAAATATACTCATTATGATATATACAATTTCACAACGATTTATACAACTCAATATTGACAACATAAGTAATCATACATTTGCCCCTATTCTATGGAATAAATAGAAATAACAGGGATTTATCATATTAATTAATATTTGACTTATATATATATATACATATATATATATATATATGTATATATATATACGTATATGTATATATATATGTATATATATACATATGTATATATATATATATGTATATATATATGTATATATATATATGTATATATATATATATATGTATATATATGTATATATGTATATATATGTATATATATATATATATGTATATATATATATATATATATATATATATATATATATATATATATATATTCATAGCTCGAGAATCAAAATAGCTTGGGATGTAAATACCTGGTTGTATATATATAAATATTGAGCTCATACCATATAAAGTAATGCATGGAAAACCAACTATATGGTCTGATATTTTATAAATTAGAAATAAAAAAGGGACAATTCTTATTCGGGCTCTCCCACATAGGCATCACCCTAATTGTACATACTAGCTATAGAAATCAGGTTCTTTTTATAAAACATAATTAAATATGAGACATCAAAATATTAATCTAAATTTCTATCAAGATTAAATAGTTGATTATGCACCATATGACCCTTTTAAAACATAAACAATAGGGCATCATTATCTTAGCAGTTAATTGGTATTTCCAATAGTTTTCTAACTTCGTGATACCATTAATTGGATCTTTTACTAGCTAGAATTATATACCTGAATTTAAATTAATTTGCCATGGTAAAGGTGCCATATGACCTGGGGGAAACTTGAATAACAAATGTGTTATACTTGGCATCTTAACAAAGATTGACAAATTTTCTTATTTTTAGCCTGTATATATTAATAAGTTTGCTCTAAAATTAGAAGATTAAAGCTTATATATATAAAGTATGAATATATCCAACATGGCAATTTTGTTTGCATGGGATCTGATCTGTAAAGAAATTTTAGAATGCTTTTATTAACAAACTTCTTAAATAGGATAACCAGATTTATAAGTCGACACCCTACATAATTAAGATAGTGTGTGATTGGTAAATAGAAATTGCTTATGTAGCATCACCCTATTTTAAAATGATTATATTATTTAAACATAATTTTTATTGTGTCTTGAATCGGCTCAATTTGGGAATGACCAAGTTGATTAGGGCATATACAATGTCTTGCTATAAAAATTTGATTGCATAGATTTAATTAAGATGGGTTAAAAATGAGCCATTGGAGGCATCACCCATTATTAATGACATATATTCTATTAATATACAAAGGGTAGTATATAATGGTCAATATATCATTAAAATTCCATATTATATAGAAGATGAATCTTTAATAGACTAATCATTATATGTTAGAATTGTCACACCTGAGACTTGAATATTCCTACATTGAACTTTAGAATCTAAGACTCGAATATATTGAGATTATTATTTAGGCTAAAGATTTGATATAGAGTGATATTCACCTAAAAATATTAGCTAAGGTGTTATCCAAATATTAATTAGATAACAAAGTTATATTTTTCGTAACACAATACTTCTGTTTAAATCTGGAGGTATAAAACTTGAACATAGATAATCATACCTCTTATACTAATAGAAATATTATTAAAGGAAGTTTATGATTATCCACCCTTCATTGTGGGAATCGAGAAGGGTTCATAAACTTGATGTATGTAACAAACTAAATCGGGATTTAATTTTAACCCTTCTAAGTCTTGTGATAAATTTATCCAATAACTACAATAATAGAGTTATAATGCTGGTGGGATAAAACTTGGAATGATTACTCTAGTAATACAAAACTAGATTCTTGTAAGCATTGAATAGATAACCAAACTATGTGTTAATGGAGTTAAAAGGGTAAAACATAGCTACCTCATATTGTGGATTTAAACTTGTGAAACTATTAGACTCCTTAAAACATATAAAACCACCATATGGAATTTGACATTAAGGTACATGGTTGTGACTATCAGCATAATTAGGAGAACTAGGTTAGATCTCTTCGTTAAGGATTTAAATAATATAGTTTAGCAAACAAATGCTTGTAAACATTCAAAATTAAATTAATTGCTAAAATTGGACATCTTGTGTTTTTGGGAAAACAAAGTTTTGGAATGTTAATGAATTGAGTGTGAACTTTGTGCTACTTCATGATGCCTATTAGTTACACTTAAAAATGCTAAATCAAGGTTTAGAAGTGGCATAACATTAGAATACCTACATGTGGTGCTCAATATGATGTGCAAGTGATTGTATATGGAGATTTTATGTGTAGCTCTTTAGATGATTAGAATAAGTCATTAAATTACCTAAGAATCAAGAACTATAACTCTTAGAACAGTCTCTTATAAGCAAATGAATCAATAAGATAACGGGTTTATTTGACTCACTATTAGTAATACGAATGATTGATAGTCCTATGTATTTAGTATGAAATACTTGTGTGAATTACATACTATGAGTGTGTTAAATATATATTTATACTTAGTGCATAATGATGTGTCGTGATGCATGTTTTTATGTTGAGATACCTTGGAATGTTTGTATGCAGAATATACTCGAGTGGTATAATACCTTACTACTATTAAATGCTTGTTATTATGATTCGATTGAGTCTTGATATTCATAATTTTGGATTGTGTATTGTCATGTAATTGGGAATCTATGATAATATGGGATATCATAAGGTACTATAGTATAAAAGTACAATATACTCGAGTGGTACTTACTATAGTTATTATACCTAACTCACATTTGTCTATATACATACTAGTATTTATTGTGGATAACATGTGTTCTTACAATTGATATACTTGTATATGTGTACATACAAAGTCTAAGAATTTAACAAAAGTTGTGTTATATGTTATTATGTTTCATGAAACAATGACTTGCTATGTTATACATAGTTACTTGTATAACACTTGTGTTTCCATGTATTTGAGACTACTTTATATGATTGATTGTGGAAAACTAGTAGTCAAGTCTTAGAATATTAGATTTTGGTAATATGGGTTGCCATAGGGTGAAGATAACTAGAAACCAATTATGTTGTTTGAAATTATATAGATAAATTTTATGTTTATCTGGGTTGTATATTTGTAATCATTATTTCTAGTATGGGATAAAATATAATGAAAGATCCATGCATATGTTTGACAGATTAAATGTATGCTGGTATTAATCCTATGTATAACATGTCTTGTGATGTGTTTTTTAGTAGGATGTAGGTTGATGAATATTGAGGTTGAATTTGTATTTAACCAATATGCATTGCTAATGTGGAGTAAGGAGTGAGATGGACTTCACTAGCTTACTGGCATTGCAATGTTAGATAAAGGTGGTCATATCAAGTGGTGTGTATGAACTTGATTGATCTAGATCATTATATATAAGACTTTGGGCCAAATCATGTTTAGTGAGACATTATCAATTTATGAGTATGGTTTACATGTATGTGTGACATCTTGCAATAGATTGAATTTTCTATGATACACTACATGTTAAGTTAGTTAAAAATCATACATCACATGGGTACTAACTTCTCTCTCTGGATTCCCACACCATCACTATCTACCCATCTATGAAGGGAGGGCCATATACTAATGGGATTAGTGTAGGGGATCATTGGTATGTGGTTGTCATGGAAAAGTGCTTAGATGATGCTCTCCCTCCCATAATAATTTTACTATTGAGATGAACACTTGAGATTGCCATAGATACTGGAGAGTCCAAGGAACTCATACTCTGGAGATCCAGGTATCTAAATTATGTATATTATATTAGATTGAATATTATTGTTGTTTATTTTTATGAATAATTATAATTACTTATTATTATATATTGACAGTAGTGATTGTAGAGTTGTATCAGTCGTGGCTGAGTTACTGCAATTCATTCAATATTCATTTATGAAGCATTGTCATAATATTAGAGATCTGAGATATGATACTTAATGTATAATTATTGTTATCACTCGAGTATATATGTGATATTTGTTGGACTCTTGAGATGTAGTCTACTTGTATATATGTGTTTTATTCAATTTTTATTTTATGTATTTCTTATCTAACCTAGTTGGGTTGTTACATGTGGTATCAGAGTTGTGGCTTGAAATTTAGGACCTAATAAGTACATTAGCATTTTTGTGTCTTTTGTCCATTGGTGTGAACCTATTGTTGTGAAGTATTATAATAGAATTTGGACTTGTGGTATATCAGTATGGAACCATGTTACACCATGATTGGAGTTTTGTGACATTCATAAAATGTGTGTGAAACATTGATTGTGTATCCTTAAGAGCACTCATACTCCTTTGAGTTGTTTAAGAGATCAATTTATCAAGTTTCCCAATGGTGATGATTGTATTCAAGGATTAGGTAGATGGGTATTTAGAATAGTTCATAAGTTATGAACAAAATCTTTATACCATAGTTTGATCACTTAGATAGAACACCTCGAGTGTGTTACATCCTTCTTGGTAATCAGGTTATCTTAACCATTTATTTTTTATGTTTGTGAGTATTTTATATGCATGGGATGCTTATCACTTAAAAATATGTGTTTATTTGTGTCTATATTCATAAATCCTAGGAGAGGAAAATATCGTAAGACCATTTTTCTTTAGTACCACCTAGGGTGGTGGAAATCTTCTTAGTAGAGTGTTGCTATGTTGCTAGATAATTCCTTTATGTTAGGAGTTTGTTTATGGAATTTTCAGTCTTAAAATATGTGGTGTAATCCCTCTTAGTTGGATTAGACATTAGTTGTTATTATCTTATTCTCTTTTGACTTATTATGATGCTACTGAAAGGAGTCGTATATACTTAATGTTGATTTAGCATTCTCTTAAATGGGAATTATTTTTTAATGTTATTTAACTATTCTCACTTGAAAATTTGTTAGAAAATGTTTTCTATCCTTGGTGAGAGATAAGTTTTAAGAATGTATGGTGGACACATCTTTATGATGGCATGTATCTCTCCCATTTATGGAACTCGATTGAGATACCATAGTTACAAGATTGGGTAAGTAGGTAGTGTTTGACAACATTGAGTTGTGGTATTTTCTTTTTACCTTGGGAGGGTAAATAGGAGTTTTTTGAGATGATAAGTATATAATTTTCAATTTTGACTCTTTAGAGTCACTACTTGATCTAATTTATGATTTCTAAACCACGTAGGGTGGAAAATATTGATTTATAAAGAATTATAAGGTGATTATAAATAGTATAATGTTATGCACTCATGATTAAATTGACATTTGATCTCTTTTTGCTTTATGCATGTTGTTTTAAAAAGATATTTTACACCTTTCATCGGAAGTGAGTAGGGTATAGGAGGTGGATAACAACTTAACCATCTAGAGGTTGGAATAAACTTTAACCTCTTATGTGTAAGTAAGGAGATATTGTTTTCTTTATTTCCCTATAAGGTTGAAAGAACAGTGTGATTCTCAACCTATGTATGTTATGTTAATTTTAACATTAATTTCTCTTAACTATGAATATAGCTCTATAAGTTAAGACTTTAAAATATGATACTAGTTATGTGTGGCTAGTAGTAGCCTAATACAATTACAAATTGATTGTATGATTTTGTTAGTATATATGAGAATACATCTAGAATAATTTAGCATATAGTGTTGCTTTCAATGATCTGCTAGCATAAAATTATGATATTTTGAAAACATTGTTCACATTTTAAGATCATCACGTCATAGAGACCTAAGGGAAAAGTGGTGAATTGAGAAATTGAGTTCTAAGTGATAGGATGGTATCCTACTTAGCCTCACATTAACTTAGATTATTAGTACTGAATTGGATTGATAGACAGACTTGCTAAATTCAGGATTTGATAGGTGAAACTTATCAAATTTAGCCGTATGGCCATACGTATGTATATGATGTCCAGAGATTCCATATGGATGAGTATTCCATGATTTTTGTATACGTTATATTTACCATTCCTATTTATCATCATACTTTTCAAGAGCTTCATGGAGTAGTGACAATATTGACATGTTATACTTATTCGAAGCTACATAGAGTAGTGATAGTATTAACATATACACATTATTCTTACTAGATTCCCTAATTACTTTTATCTAGAATGAGAAAAACACTCTTTAGGATAGAGAGATGTGTTCAGGGCTGAAAGATTCTATGAAACTCTCCCTAGTTATTTATTTTAACTTATATGATGATCTTATATGTTTTGAGTAGGGTATTGTGGGATCAATACTCTAGAAGTAGTGCAACTTAGAGAAACTATGATGAGTTCTTCAAATAATTTTCTATTTATTGGCTTAGTTTTATATTATCATGTTTTTGTTATGCTAAAAAATGTTTTTGATTGAAAATTAATCTTTGAGAAAGAGTCATCAGGGATGATGACTAACTTTAGGGGGAAGGATGTTACATCCCGATTCTTTGTCAAATAAACTCACTAGATTATCTGTGGATATCTGTAGTTAGAAAATTCAGATTTGATTATATTTATGACTAAGTTTGAGATTTATACTATTTTAAGATAATAGAATGTTACTTGGTTAGATCTTAATACATGCTTTCTTATTATGAACTAGTTTATGTATGTGTTTATATTTTAAGCATATTAAGGTATTGATTCAATTATATATTATTGCTTATGATTATCATGTGAAAATATTTAATTATTTATGTGTTGTGAGGTGGATGCAGGAGAATTCATCCCTCAAATGTACCAGAGGGAGAGCATCATCTGTGAGGGTGATGTAGATCATGATGTCAAAGGTCTACAAAGAAACTGACTAATACCCTACACACACCACATATAGTTAGCACATGTTATATGTGTAATTTATATAGTTAGCCTAGTATTTTTAATATTGCTTATATTAGATGGTTGCTACTCTTGATTTGTTTAATTAGAGTAATTTAGGTTATTGGTCTACAAATTAATCATTAAACCATTTCTTGATATTTAGGATGTTAATTTAATTAAGGAATAGATATTAATTATTTAGTAATAAATTGATAAAATATGATAATTTATATTCAACAAGGAAATAAAAACAAAAAGGACAAAAAAATCAAAAAAAGAGAGAAAACCATTGATTTAAAAAAAATAGATATTCATAAAGAAAGAATTCTTTAAAACAAAAATATTGGAAAAAGAAAATCAATGCCTACTTATGAGAAGGGGGCATCATAATTAAAGGGGAGAGATCAAAGTGTTTTGGGGAGAGGGAAAAAAGGGTGTAACATTTAGGAATAAGAATGGCCGAGCAGAGTAAGCTAATGGTGGTTGCCAGGTAGGTGTAGTTTTCAGAATTGTCACATTTTTATTGGATGATAAATTGATTTGGGAGGAGAAAAATGTCAAAAGAATGAAATTCTCTTAATCGATATTATTAATATAGTGATAATATAATTTAGAATAAATGTATATCAAAATAGGCTTAATTACAATAAATATACTCATTACGATATATACATTTTCACAATGATTTATACAGCTCAATATTGACAACATAAGCAATCATACATTTGCCCCTATTCTATGGAATAAATAGAAATAGCAAGGATTTATCATATTGATTGATATTTGACTTATAGGTAATGTATGTATATATATTCACAACTTGGGAATAGAAATAACTTGGGATGCAAATACCTGGTTGTATACATATAAATATTGAGCTCATACCGTACAAAGTAATGCACAAAAAACTAGCTGTATGATTTGATATTTTATAAATTAGAAATAAAAAAGGGACAATTCTTATCCAGACTCTCCCACATAAGCATCGCCCCAATTGTACATACCAGCTATATAAATCTGATTCTTCTTATAAAAGATAATTAAATATGAGGCATCATAATATTAGTCTGAACTTCTGTCAAAATTAAATAGTTGATTATGCACTATATAACCCTTTTAAAACATAAACAATAGGGAAACCTTATCTTAGATGTTAATTGGTATTTCCAATAGTTTTCTAACTTGGTGATACTATTAATTATATCTTTTGCTAGCTGGAATTATATAACCAAATTCTAATTAATCTGCCATGGTAAAGGTTCTGTATGACTTGGGGGAAACTTGAATAACAAATGTGTTACACTTGGCGTCTTAACACAGATTGACAAATTTCTCATTTTTAGCCTGTATATATTAATAATTCTGCTCCAAAATTGGAAAATTAAAGCTTATATATACCAAAAAGGTGTGAATACATATAAAAGGGAAATTTTGTTTGCATGGGATCTGATTGGTAAACATATTTTAGAATGCTTTTATTAACAAACTTCTTAAATAGGACAACCAGATTTATAAGTCAACACCCTACATAATTAAGATAGTATGTGATTAGTAAACAAAAATTACTTATGTAGTGTCACCCTATTTTAAAGTGATTATATTATTTAAACATTATTTTTATTATGTCTTGAATCGACTCATTTGGGGAATGACCAAGCTGATTAAGGCATATACAATGTCTTGCTATAAAAATCTAATTGCATAGATTTAATTAAGATGGGTTAAAAATGAGCCATTGGAGGCATCACCCATTATTAATGACATATTCTATTAATATATATTAATATATAAAGGGTATTATATAATGGTTAATATATGGTTAAAAGGCCATATTCTATGGAAGACAGATCTTTTATAGACTAATCATTATATGTTAGAATTATCATACCTGAGACTCGAATATGCCTACATTAAACTCTAGATTCTTAGACTCAAATATATTGGGATTATTATTTAGGCTAAGAATTGGATATAGAGTGATATTCACCTAAAAATATTAGCTAAGGTGTTAGCCAAATATTAATTAGATAATACATTTATATTTTTTGTAACACAACACTTCTGCTTAAATCTAGAGGTACAAAACTTGAACATAGATAATCGTACCTCCTATATAGGCATCATATTTTGTAAATAGAAATATTATTAAAGGAAGTTTATGATTATCCAACCTTAATTGTGGGACTCAGGAAGGGTTCTTAAACTTGATGTATGTAATTAATTAAATCAAGATTTAATTTTAACCCTCTAAGTCTTGTGATAAATTTATCCAATAACTATAATAACAAAGTTATAATGTTGGTGGGCATAAACCTTGGAATGGTTACTTTAGTAATACAAAACTAGATTCTTGTAAGCATTGAATAGATAACCAAACTATGTGTGAATAGATTTAAAAGGTAAAACATAGCTATCTCATATTGTGGATTTAAACTTGCGAAACTATTAGAATCCTTAAAACATAGAAAACCACCACACATATTTGACATTGAGTTACATGGTTGTGACTATTATAATAATTAGGAGAACCAGGGTAGATCTCTTATTTAACATTCTTGGGAGGAATGTTACTAAAAAAGTGAAGGATTTAAATAATATAGTTTAGCAAACAAATGCTTGTAAACATTCAAAATTAAACCACTCGCTAAAACTAAACATCTTGTGTTTCCAGGAAAACAAAGTTTTGGGTTGTTAATGAATTGAGTGTGAACTTTGTGCTACTTCATGATGCCTATTAGCTACGATTAAAAATACTAAACTGAGGTTTTTAAGTGGAATAACATTAGAATACCTACATGTGGTACTCAATAGAATGTGCAAGTGATTATATGTGGAGATTTTATTTGTAGCTCTTTAGACAATTAGAATAAGTCATTAAATTACCTAAGAATCAGGAACTATAACTCTTAAAATAGTCTCCTAGAATAAAATGTATCAATAAGATAAGGGGTTTATCTGACTCACTATTAATAATATTAATGACTGATAGTCCTATGTATTTAGTATGGAATACTTGTGTGACATACATACTATGAGTGTGTTAAATATATAGTAATAATTAGGGCATAATGATGTGTCATGATGCATGTTTTTATATTGAAATACCTTACAATGTTTGTATGTAGAATATACCCGGGTAGTGTAATAACTTACTGCTATTATATGTTTGGTATTATGATTCAGTTGAGTCTTGATAATCATAAGTTTGGATTGTGCATTGTCATGTAGTTGGGAACCTATGATAGTATGGGATATCATAGGGTACTACAATATAAAAGTATAATGTACCCATGTGGTACTTATTTTAGTTATTATACCTAACTCACATTTTTCTATATACATATAGTTATTTATTGTGGATAGTGCGTATTCTTACAGTTGGTAGACTTGTGTATGCATGCATGCAAAATATAAGAATTTAACAAAAGTTGTGTTATATGTTATTGTGTTCCATGGAATAATGACTTGCTATGTTATACATAGTTACTTGTATAACACTTGTGTTTCCATGTATTTGAGACTACTTTATATGATTGATTATGCAAAATTGGTAGTCAAGTCTTAGAACACTGGACTATGGTAATATGGGTTGCCATAGGGTGGAGATAATTGAAAACCAATTATGTTGTTTGAAATTGTATAGCTAAATTTTATGTTTACCCGAGTGGTATATTTGTAATCATTATTTTTAGTATAGGATAGAATGTAATGAAAGGTTCATGCATATGTTTGATGGACTAAATGTATGCTGGTATTACTCCTATATGTAGTGTGTCATGTCATGTGTTTGCTAGTAAGATGTAAGTTGATGAATTTGTATTTGACCAATCTGCATTGCTAATACAAAGTAAGGAGTGAGAAGGACTTCACTGGCTTATTGGTATTATAATGTTATATAAAGGTAGTCCTATCAAGTAATGTGTATGAACTTGATTGATCTAGATCATTATATATATATATATATATATATATATATATATATATATATATTGTCTATAAGACTTTGGGCCAAAGCATGTTTATTGGGACATCATTAGTTCATGAGTATGGTTTATATGTATGTGATATCTTGAAATAGATCTATTTTTCTATGATACACTATATGTTTAGTTAGTTAGAAATCATACAACACATGGGTACTAGCTTATCTCTCTAGATTCCCACATCCTCACTATTTATCCATCTGTGAAGGGAGTACCATATCATGATGGGATTAGTGCAAGAGATCATTGGTCTATGGTTGGTGTGGAAAAGTGCTCGAATGATTTTCTCCCTCCCTAAAATAGTACTACTATTGAGATGAACACTTGAGATTGCCACAGATACTAAAAAGTCTAGGGAACTCATGCTCTAGAGAGCCAGGTATCTAAATTATGTACATTATATTATATTAAATATTATTGTTGCATATTGTCATGAATAATTATAATTATTTATTATTATATATTGACAACAGTGACTGTAGAGTTGTATCGGTCATGGTTGAGTTGCTGCATTTCATTTGTTATCCATTTATGAAGCATTGTCATGATATTAGAGATCTAAGATATGAGATGTAATGTGTACTTATTGTTATCCCTCAAGTATATATGTGATATTTGTTGGACTCTTGGGATATAGTCTAGCTGTATAAATGTGTTTTATTCAATTTTTTTTACATATTTCTATGTCTAACCCAATTGGGTTGTTACATCATTGATGAAAACCCTAAATTAATTACCATTTCCTCTTTCTAGGCCTTAGATAGTGGAATCAATAACTATCCTCTGTTTATGGCTTGATGAATAATCTAAGTTGGATGATTAGTTTGAGAAATTTCACCTTGGTTTGAAACTTGTTTGCAAAGAGATAGTTGAGAGGTTGATCACATAAGTCTTTTGTTAGTTTAAGATTGTAATGTTTGATCATTATATATATCCTTATCTTTTATAACTATCTGGTGCTTAATTTTGTGTCAGCACCTCCTTTTAATGCATTGATTGCATGCACATGAATGTGCCCTTTCTAATTAATATTATTTACTAGAAATCAGCTTGATAAGGATGTTTGGTGCTTAGGATCTTTTATTTACTTTTGTTAGTTATTATTGATGAGTAGTTGTCCTTTCAATTAATCAATTTGTGTTATGCATCACTTGTCATTTGATTACCAAATATGCTCTGAAATTGATGCAATATTTTGAGATGTCACATCATTAATGGTCTGACTTGACCATTGGCCTTTCATTCACCATACCTATAGTTTTACTACCTTCATAGACTTAATTACAAATCTTGGTGTAGTTGTGGTCAGCTATCTTTAATGAGCTATCTCAAGAAGGTGGTCACATCCTATGATGATAACTAGTTATGGTGGTTGCAATGTGTTGTGCAATAATGAGAACACTAAACAAACATTATAACCTATGAAAAAAAAATAGAAAAGAAACAACATTAAAAAAAATCCTAACTACATGGTGCCACTCAACACCCACTCAATTTTTTAGCAGCATGATAGAGATTAAATATGATATGGCTTAAGACTACAACCATTTATTTGCCCTGGTAATATGGTTCCTTGAAAATCTTTCAGCATTATGGAACCCTATGGTGATACTTCATGAATGATGTAGGGTACTTTCCATCTTATGCACAATTTTTTGTGGAATACTTTAAATCTTCTCTCATAAAGCAATACTGTTTGGTTTGGGTAAAATTGCTTAGATCATAGATTGTGATCAAGCCATGCTTTTTGAATTTGTTTATTGATCTATTACATCCACTGTTATTTTAATCCATTTTATTCCATCTTGGTAAAATCCATAAACCATGCACCCTTAATGATTCTTTATCCCCTAATCTCATGATCATCACAATGCATAGATTAGGTACAATATATTCCATAGGCATGATTGCCTCAAATCCATATACCAATTAGAAGTGAGTAAACCCAGTAGCTCTCTTATAATGTGTGTGATAGGCCCATAAAATTGTAGGAACTAGATCTTACCTATCATCTCTATGGAAATTGCAAATTTTTTTAACATCTTACCCTAAATTTTATTAGATGCTTTTGCCTATCCATTGGCCTGCAGATGGTAAGCCATGCTTTTATGGTGTGATAGCATGAAATATTTAGTGAGATTCTTAGTAGTATTATTGAGAAAGTGCATATCTCTATCAATTACTAGCTTACTTAGACATCTGAACCTCATGATAATGATTTCATATAAAAACTTGGTAGCATCCTTTGTATCATAGCTTAAAGTGGCAACAGATTCCACCCATTTCATGAAATATTTGATCACAATGATAATGTATTTAGCATGAATGCACTTATTTGGGGGATTTATAGGTCTAACAAAATTAATTCCACATTACTCAAAATTCTATTTTGCAAGTATAGGGACCAAAGGCATTTTGTCTCACTAGTTGGGTTTGCCCATTCTTTGACATATGTCACAATGTTTAGCAATATTTTGTGCATCCTAAAAAAGCATAGACTACCACAAACCACTCTGAAATATTTTCCTGATAGTGGCTTCTCCTCGAAAGTGTTCTCCTATGATCCCTTGGTGAGATTATTGAGGAAGTTATGGTTGCTCATGCTTTAGAGATACCCTACGCAATACATCATCTTTGCCCAGCTTATACAAGAATACATTAATAAGACTATATGGTATAGCTCTGGTAACCATCTATTTCTTGTCCCTCTTTGTATAATGTGTAGGATAATTTACTCATTCCAAATTTTTTTCAATGTTCTCCATGTTATCAAGAACTACATTAGTCCTAAATAAATGCACATCAAGGGATTCATCTTCTAGTTCCTCCCCATTTACAAGTTGGTTGAGATGATCCAATCCCACATTCTCTCATCCTAGCTTAACATTAATTCAAGCCTAAAATTCTTGAAAGATCATCAACCTCCTTGATATTTGTTGGGTGAATATTTTATCAATCAGCATACTGATAAACAAAATAGATCTAATCAACCACAACAGGAAGATTGATCAGCCAGTTGTGCAAGTTTACTACATCAACAGGGGACAAATCTCTCCTCTCATCAAGGGGAGGTTCCCTATAGATACATAGGAGCTATATACAAAATAAATAAGCAAAAAACAACACATGGGGGTAGAATAAACCATCCATCTCTCTTCTTTCATAGATGATGCACACAGACAAAGGAGAAAATCCTGGTGTAAACACTGAAGGCACTTCTCTTCTTTCAAAAGTGTTTTTGCAGGAAACAACAGGAGTTTCTTTCAGATAGTAAAGTAACTAGTAACCAAAGGGTGTAGTAACAGTAGGATGAAACATAATGCAAAGTTTCCACCTCAACTAGCCAAAGAGTATATCACAAAGGATAATGGGGGCATAAAGTCATCCCAGAACCCTCAACACAAAAAGAAAAGAAAAACACAAACTGAAAACAATTATGAAAGCACAAAGTCTTCCCATAGTTGGTTTCAAGACACTTCTCTTTTTACCTTCACTAATTCTGCTTGCCAAATTAAATAAATAAGAACACCTTCAAAAGATAGACGTAAGAATGATCTCCTAAAATGATACAAGCCAAAACAACACAAAGTCTGTAAACAACCTGCTTTCTCATTCAAATAAAAATGAAATGAAATTACAATCTGAGCTCAAAGTCTCAATCTTCTTCTTTCAAAATGGGCAAAGTTTCACTCTTGTAAAAAATGAAAAGTCTCCTTTACAAATGAGAGAAAATATAAACTTATAGCAACTACCCAAGGATTGATGCCTTTTTCCATGGGAGGGCCCATGTTACAGTCAACGTCTTCAATGTGTCTTCAGTCTTGCCTGAAGAGACCATGCTGAGAATAGTACGCTACCATAACTATGGCGTGTCCCTTCATCTAATATGTTTCTTCCTTTGTATGGACCGTCTGGTCTTTTTCCAATTTGTCTTTACTTCATGGAAGAAAAATAGGCTACATCCTTGGTTTGGTGCACTCAAAAGTCTACTCGATCCACTATTGCACCTACTGAAAATAACTCTTTTGAAGACATTTCTGGTCCATTGCATCGACCTTCTCTTTTTGAGTCTTCGGGCTCTCTTTTTAGTTGATCACTTGATTCATGTTATACCTTGAACCCATTGAACCACTGAAAGTTCATTGGTTCATTGGTTCATTCCATATTTTTTATTCTATCGCTTCTTTGCTCCTTAGTTGAACCATCTGTTGTGTTGGTTGAATATTTTGTCGATCATCGTACTGATAAACAAAATAGGTCTGATTAGCCAAAGTAGGAAGATTAGTCATCCAAATGTGTAGTTTTACCACATCAGATAGACATTGATCTCTCCTCTCATCAAGGGGAGGTTCCCTGTAGGTATGATATATATATATATATATATAAATAGAAAATAATACTCATGGGTAGGACAAACCATCCATCTCTCTTTCTTCAGAGATGATGCATGTGGATCAAAGGAAAAACTCAAACCACAAGAATACTCCTGGCAGTAACAACAAAATGTAGCAAAGGATGTAATAACCAACAAATCGAGATGTAGCACAAAGTTTTCACCTAGATTGCTCAAAAGTAAGATACGAAGGATAATGAGGGCACAAAGTCGCCTCAAGGTCCTTTACATAGAAATGAAAAGAAAACACACTAAAGTCAATTATGGGGGCACAAAGTCTCTCCACAGTTGATTCTTTAGGACACCTTCTTGACTACTGTCACTAATTTTGCTTGTTGAATTAAAGGAACAAAAGATATATTGAAGAAAAAGACATAAAAACAATTTCCTCAATAACAAAGATATTACAGCACAAAGTCTAAAAAACCACTTGCTTTCTTATTCCAGTAACAAAATATGTTTAGTAATTTGAGCTCAAAGTCTCAGTAATGCCTTATAATTTGGGTAGAGTTCCGTTCTAAATGTCAAAAAAGAGATCCTGGTTACAATAGAAGAAAGTCCCTTATATAGCCTCTTCAAGGACATGGGAATAATCAATACATCATTTTGCATTGGAATCTGTTAAGAAGACACGTTGGAACTTAGGGGTGCTTTACCCATTTAATTTTATCAATGCAAGGAAATAAGTCATGCTTATTGAAAGTTTGCAACTTCCAATGTCCACCTAGTGATTTGATCTTATCTTCATCATTCCTCCTTATTCGGTTAATTGAATCGAGTCTTGGATTTAGTTTACTATTCTGTTCCTTCTCTGCTTTCTGCTGGTCTTGGCTTTGAAATCTGTGAATGTATTTTGGTCTATATGTTTATATGTTTAAAGGATCAATAGCTAATTCACTGTGTTAAATTTGACATTTTTGGGTGCATCATTCCTTTGTCTTCTTTTGGCTTTTCTGTTTGGCACTTTTTCGGATTGAACTTGCCCTTTCGGGCCTTAAGAAATGACCTATTTTGAGTCAAGAAGAGCCTCCCGTAAGGGTATCTACCCTTCAGGCAATCTTTGAATGGCCTTCAGGCTTCTTTGGAAAACACTTTGAACTTTGGCAATGAACCAACTGTTGAACCATTCCATTGAACCAAATGTTTGAACCAAGGCTTTGAACCATGTGTTTGAACTAACCATTGAACCAAAGCTTTGAACCTTTTCGTTGAACCAAGACATTGAACCAAAATTTGGTTTAATAGTTCAAACAAAGCCTTGAACTGACTGATGAACTGTTTGATTGAACTAAAGAATGAATCAAAGTGCTGAAACTGAGTGGATGAACCAAATGTTGAAACAAAGCGTTGAAATTGCTGTTGATTCTTGCCGATGGAAATTTCTATTTGAAGCAAGGTGATGAACCAGTTTTGAACATGACCAATTGTTAAAAACTGATTCTTTTGATTGAACCCACCTGTAGAATTCGTGAAGCCCGTTGAACTTGTAGAAATGAGCCTATTTGCATTCCGTAGATTTTTGAAAAGCTTGAAAAATGAGGAATTGGAATGCCCAAGACAAAATTTGGAAAGGGAAGAGATAATTTTGGTCTGTAGGACCAAAATAATTCAAATGTTGTCTCAAAAATAGTTGATATTTTTTGGGGACAACAACTAGCTCCAGTTAGGGAACTTTTGTCAATTACAAAAATAATTGAAAGGAGTAGAATCCAAAATCTCCAGTGTCTTCATGTGTACCATTGGGTTATGAAGTCATGCTACCCAGAAATAAAATGCATCAAAAATAGAAACAAACAAAACAAAATAGAATTAAAAACTATACAAATATACATATGCAATGATCTGATACTTCAATAATTAAAGTATTTCAGATGCTGCTTCTTGAGAGACAGTGAAAATAGTGCACCATCTTGGTAAACCAGCAAGAAGACATTTTGTCCCCAGAAATGGTGACGAGCGAATGGAGCTCTCCACCAAGAAACCAATTTTTTACGTCTTCCTCTTGGTCTTTCCTTCTTTTTGCTCTGTGGCAGGACGTGGTCTTCAAACTAAAAACCATAACTCCTTGCTCTCTCTGTGAAGGGTTCCTTTGCCTGATTTTGATTTGCAGCAGCATGGTCCATTACCATAATTAGTTGTTCTTTTGGTTTAGTCTAGCATATGATTGGATTGTCCATATCAAACTTTTGACAAACTATCAGCTTAGCATCTCCTTTGATGTGAAGGAGTTTGACTTCTTCATCTTGAGCAATCTTCAATTTGAGCAAAGAGATTTGCATCCAGCTATGTTGAAGGTGTTACTGACTTGTAAATTGCATGAAGGAAGAATATTTCCTTGAGGAGATATCAACACAGTCCCAACTTCCTCATTGGTGGAAGAATTGCTGTCATCATCAGAAGCTGATCTCTTATTAGATTTGTCTTCATTAGAGATGGAAGATCCTTCCTTGTTTATACTGCACCCTACTAATTCTTTTGATGCCTTGTTTGGATCAAATCCTAGATTACCAGCTATAGAACTTTCATCAGCTGAGACATGAGCATCCTCTATGGTTAAAAAGTAATTACCCCTAGCTGAAGGCTCAAATAGAATTTGAGTTACAGGGGCCGACGTTTGGGTGATCACAATTTTTACCTCAGATAGGTCCGCCACTGGTTCTCTATCAATGTCCAATTGCTCAGGATTGGCTTGTAGGGATTCAAACTTAGTCATCTAAATTTTGGATTTCTTGACATGATTAATCATGTCAAATGACTAGAATGGGCTTGGAAGAGAAGATGGGAGTTCATCCTTTTGATTTTCAAGAGGGGGAGGACTTGTTTGTGAAGTTGAAGTAGAAGGTGCAGAGATGTTTGATGTACTTACTTCTTTGGTAATCACCAGGTCCTTTGATTGAAAAAAAAGAGGGGTTCTTTGCTCAGCAATTGAAATTGCTAGTTGGACTTGCTCCTCTATCTTCTCTTTGTCAGCTTGCTGGGCTGACTGATTCTGGGACCTAGTGAATACTGTGTATGATCCTTTGACTGCTTCACCTTCATTTCTAAGTTCATCCTAGTAATTCAAGAAACTAATGTGGGAGTCACTAGCTAATTCTTCTAGATCCTCCCTGAAGAGATCAGTGCCATTTTTTTGCTCTAACTCAGGTTGGAAATAGGAAACATGCTCTGTTTCTAAATATCTAACTACCGAGTTTGTTGGAGGTGCTTCAAGGGCAAGATTCCTCTGTGGGGGAGGAAGATGATTTTGTTGCCCTTGACTTCTGGCAGTGTTGCTTTAATATGGCTGATTAGGGAATGTCCTCCTTGGTATATCTTTATATAGAGGAGCAGAAGACATACTTTGTGCCATTTACCTTTTCAAGGCTAGCAATTCATTTGCCAACTTTTGCACCATTGGATCAGTGGTGCTTGTAGATGAATATTCAGAAGATGATGAAGCTCTATTTCTCTTAGGATCTCTCTTTATCTTTCCTGCCAAGATAAGGTCATCTTCTAGCTCAGTAGCTAAGTCTTGAGTAACCTCAAGGTTTATGTGTCTAGCCCATCTCAATAGAAAACTCACTTCAGGCAGTTGTGAATTGATGAAGAAACACATGAGATCCTGAGGTGTTAGCTGGGTGATCATGGGAATCCTATGCCTCAGCTTGTTGAACCTGGCAAGAAAGTCCCTCATAGGTTCATGGGGATCCTTCTTCATCTATGTGAGCTAGGCCAGCAAGGCATGTGCATCTTCTGCGGGCTTGAATCTTGCTTCAAACTTGGCTTTAAGTGTATCCCAGTCAGTCACTGATCTAGCTTGTAGATGGTAGAACCAATCTGCAGCAGCACCTTGTAGGGTCTTCACAAAAAGCCTGACTACCACGTCTTCAAATTCCACCCCTATCACACCACAGGCTACGGTGAAGGCTGCAATGTGTTCATCAGAATGGACTCTTCCATCACCAAAGAATTTAGGAAAATTCTTCCTTGAACTGAGTGGTAGTTCATGCAGGGGTGGAGTTAGATTAAGTGGGCCAAATGAGTTACCCCAGGGGCTTCGAAC
The DNA here is from genome assembly GCA_037957365.1 of Torreya grandis. NCBI lineage: Eukaryota > Viridiplantae > Streptophyta > Pinopsida > Cupressales > Taxaceae > Torreya > Torreya grandis. Next base: position 4,828,357 of record JARHVA010000057.1, on the reverse strand, counting down.
TGCCATGATCATATTATGAATAGTAGGGATAACACATTTGAGTGGAGTTTCCAAATTACAAAACAAAAATGGAAAAGGACTGGCTCAGCTTTAGCTTAAAGCTTGAGGCTTCAAACTGCGCTTTCTTTTCTAGCAGCTCTAGTTTTACAGACCAGATAATATAATGGAGATGGATGAAAATGGAGATGGATGAAAATGGTAAGGCTATAAATGGATAATGGGTAAGACCTAGATGGGAGTCACCAGACTCTATAATGGATAAGGGAAGGAACTACTTCAATCTGAAACTTGAGGCTTTAGACTGCACGTTCTTCCCCAACGGAGTCGCCAAAAACTGTTGGTTGAATATTTTGTCAATCAGCGTACTGATAAACAAAATAGGTCTGATTAGCCAAAGTAGGAAGATTAGTCATCCAAATGTGTAGTTTTACCACATCATAAAGACACTGATCTCTCTTCTCATCAAGGGGAGGTTCCCTGTAGGTATGCTATATATATATATATATATATATATATATATATATATATATAAACAAAAAATAATACTCATGGGTAGGAAAAACCATCCATCTCTCTTTCTTTAGAGATAATGCATGTGGATCAAAGGAAAAACTTAGGGGAAATGACAGACAATACTCCTATTCTTTCATAAGTGCTATTCAAAAAACCACAAGAATACTCCTGGCAGTAACAACAAAATGTAGCAAAGGATGTAATAACCAACAAATCAAGATGTAGCACAAAGTCTTCACCTGGATTGCTCAAGAGTAAGATACGAAGGACAATGAGGGCACAAAGTTGCCTCAACGTCCTTTACACAGAAATGAAAAGAAAACACACTAAAGGCAATTATGGGGGCACAAAGTCTCTCCATAGTTGATTCTTTAGGACACCTTCTTGACTGCTGTCACTAATTCTGCTTGTTGAATTAAAGGAACAGAAGATATATTGAAGAAAAAGACATAAGAACAATTTTCTCAATAACAAAGATATTGTAGCACAAAGTCTGAAAAACCACTTGCTTTCTTATTCCAGTAACAAAATATGATCAACAATCTGAGCTCAAAGTCTCAGTAATGCCTTACAATTTGGGTAGAGTTTCGTTCGAAATGTCAAAAAAGAGATCCTAATTACAATAGAAGAAAGTCCCTTATATAGCCTCTTCAAGAAGGACTTGGGAACAATCAATACATCATTTTGCATTGGAATCTATTAAGAAGACACGTTGGAACTTAGGGGCACTTTACCCATTTGATTTTATCAATGCAAGGAAATAAGTCACACTTATTGAAAGTTTACAACTTCCAATGTCCACCTGGTGATCTGATCTTATTTTCATCATTTCTCCTTATCCGGTTAATTGAATCGGGTCCTGGATTTAGTTTACTATTCTATTCCTTCTCCACTTTTTGCTAGTCTTGGCTTTGAAATCTATGAATGTATTTTGGTCTGTATGTTTAAAGGATCAATGACTAATTCACTGTGTTGAATTTGACATTTTCGGGCATGCCATTCCTTTGTCTTCTTTCAGCTTTTCTGTTTGGCACTTTTTCGGATTGAACTTTCCCTTTCAGGCCTTAAGAAATGACCCATTTTGAGTCGAGAAGAGCCTCCTGCAAGGGTATCTACCCTTTGAGTAGTCTTTGAATGGCCTTCAGGCTTCTTTGGGAAACTCTTTGAACTTTGGCAATAAACCAACTATTGAACCATTCCATTGAACCAAATGTTTGAACCATTCTGTTGAACCAAGGCTTTAAACCATGTGTTTGAACTAACCATTGAACCAAAGCTTTGAACCTTTTTGTTTAGCCAAGACATTGAACCAAAATTTGGTGTAACAATTCAAACAAAGCCTTGAACCGACTGACAAACTATTTGATTGAACCAAAGAATGAATCAAAGTGCTGAAACTGAGTGGATGAACCAAATGTTGAAACAAAGCGTTGAAACTACTATTGATGCTTGCCGATGGAAATTTCTATTTAAACCAAGGTGATGAACCAATTCCAAACATGACCAATTGTTAGAAACTGATTCTTTTGATTGAACCCACCTATAAAAGTCATGAAGCCCATTGAACTTGTAGAAATGAGCCTGTTTGCATTTCGTAGATTTTTGAAAAGCTTGAAAAATGAGGAATTTGAATGCCCAAGACAAAATTTGGAAAGGGAAGAGATAATTTTGGTCTATAGGACCAAAATAATTCAAATGTTGTCCCAAAAATAGCTGATATTTTTGGGGGACATCATGTTGAACCACTTGTTTGCTGCTTCTCTCTTGACTGAGGCCACCTTTAAACTTTGAACTCTTTCGATTTGAAGTTCAATTGGTTCATTGGTTTATTCTGTGTCTCGCTCAAACACTACTTCTTTTATCTTTCTAGGCTCTGGTTGAACCTTTGAACCTTGAACCCGTTGAACCTTTTGGTTCAACGGTTCAATGGTTCAATCGGTTCATTTGGTTCATCCAGTTCATCCTTTGAAGCCCCTTTTTGTCTAAGTTTGTGAAAGTTCCTTTTTGTGTCTTTGTTTAGGCTTTTAAAATGGTCCTTTCTTTGTCACCAAGTGCCCCCCACAAGGGTACTTGTCCTTCGAGATTCAACTTCCCCGACGGGTTCTTACTTCTTCGGCGGGCTTTTTTTGTCGGGCAAAAAGCCTAAAAGAATTCCTTCGAACAAAATATTCAAAGGAAAGTTTCTTTTTACTTGGCCATTCGTTCTTTCCTATTTCTTCAGACTTTTTCTTCAGGTGAATTCCTTTGAACAAAAAGTCTGAAGAAATTTTGCCTTAACATTTTTTTGAGAAAATCTTCTCGAAAGTATTCTTTTAGCTTCTTTTACTTTACCATTTCCATCAGACAAAAAGTCTGAAAGAATTTTTCCTTTTGGACCTTTGAGCAAATCCAAAGAAATTTTATCTTTTCTTTGACCTTCAAACCAATGCTGCTTGCCCTCCACAAGGGAACTTACCTTTTTCACTTTGGGGTAGCCCCTTGAACCTACCGATTGAACCAACTTTGGTTAAATGGTTCAATGGTTCAATCAGCTCATTCTTCATTATTTGGCTAAGTCCTTTTGATCTTTTGCACCAAGCACGTTAAACCAACTTGGTCATTGAACCCATTGAAACTTTGAACTAAAGTGGTTCAAAGTTCAATGGTTCAAGCCTTTGTCTTTTATCATTTGCCGATTGAACTCTTTTGATTGAACTAAGGCGCTGAACCAATCCTGGAAATGACTAAGTGTTAGAAACTTGTTCTTTTGATTGAACTTGCTTGCAGAAGCTTTTTAACCTGTTGAACCTGTGAATCCCTTTACAAAAAAAGCTTAAAAATGAGGAATTTGAAAGCTCAGAACAAATTTTGAGAAGGAAAGAGAGAAATTTTGGTTTGTGTAAGGCCAAAATAGTCTGTAAGTTGTCCCAAAAATGAGTGACATTTTTTAGGGACAACAGCTAGCTCCAGTTGGGGAACTTCCTTCAGTTGAAAACTTGAAATACAGCTGAGGGGAGTAGAAACCAGAATCTCTAGTGCCTTGAAGTGTGCCATTGGGCTACAAAGTTGTGCTACCCAAAAAGAAAGGTGCCAAAAATGAAAACAAAAAGCACAAAATAGAACTAAAGACTATACAAATATACATATGTACAGGTGAACTTATCTGATACTTCAAGAATTTAAGTACTTCAGACGCTGCTCCTTATGAGGTGAAGAAAAGGGGATGTCATCATGATAAACCAAAAAGAAACCATTATGTCACCAAAAATAGTGATGGGCAAATGGAGCTCTCCACCAAGAAACTAATTTTTTGCGTCTTCCTCTTTGGTTTTTCTTCTTCTTGCCCCATGGTAGGACATGGTCTTCAAACTGAAAACCATAACTCCTTGCTCTCTTGGCAAAGGGTTCCTTTTGCTGATTTTGGAGTATAGTAGTATGGTCCACCACCATAGCTTGTTATTCTGTTGGTTCAATCCAACACATATTTTGATTGTCAGCATTAGACCCATGACAAACCATCAGCTCAACATGCCCTTTAGTGTGAAGGAGTTTGATCTCTTCATCCTAAGCAGTTTTCAATCTGAGCAATAGAGATCTGCATCCAGCATGAGTGGAAGAATTTCTGCCATCAGATTCTAGGATCCAAGCATCATCAGAAGCTGATCTTCTATTAGATTTCTCTTCATTAGAGATGGAAGATCCTTCTTGATTTGTACTGTGCCCTACCAATTTTTCTGATGCCTAATTTGGATAAAATCCTAGATTGCCAGCCATGAGACTTTGATCAGTGGAGACATGAGCATCCTCTGTGGTCAAGTAATAATTACCCCTACCTAAAGGCTCAAATAGAATTTGAGTAGCAGGGGCTGACATTTAGGTGACCACAATCTTTGCCTCAGACAGGTCCACACCTAGCTCTTCACCAATGTTTAACTGCTCAGAATTGGCTTGCAGGGATTCAAGTTCAGTCATTTGAATTTTGGATTTCTTGACATGATCAATCATGTCAAATGACTGAGATGGACTTAGAAGAGAGGATGGGAGTTCATCCTTTTGGTTTTTGGGAGGGGGAGGACTGATCTGTGAAGTTGAAGTAGAAGGTGCAGAGATGTTTGATGTACTAAACTTCTTGGCAATCACTGGGTCCTTTGATTGGAAAGGTAGAGTGGTTCCCTACTTAGCAATTGGAATTGCAAGCTGAGTTCATTCCTTTGTTCTTTCTTTATCAGCTTATTGGGTTGATTGATTCTCAGACCGGGTGAATACTACGTATGATTCCTCATCTACTTCACCTTCACTTTTGGGTTCATCTTGGTAATATAGGAAACCAATGTGGGAGTCACCAGTTGATTCTTCTTGATCCTTCATGAAGATACTAGCATCATTTCCTTGCTCAAACTCAAGTTGGAAATAGGAAACATGTTCTGTTTCCAGATATCTCATTGTTGAGTTGGTTGGAGATGCTTCAAGGGCAAGGTTCCTCTGTGGGGAGGGAAGATGATTTGGTTGCCCTTGACTTCTGGTAGTGTTGCCTTGATATGGATGATTAGGGAATGTCCTTCTTGGTACATCTCTGTATGAAGGAAGATAAGACATACCTTGTGCCACTTGTCTTTTCAAGGCTAGCAGTTCATTTGCCAGCTTTTGCACCATTGGGTCAGTGGTGGCTGTGGGTGAGTATTCAGAAGATGAAGAGGGTTTACCTCTGTTAGGATCTCTCCTTATCTTTCCTACCAAGATAAGGTCATATTCTATCTCAGTAGCCAAGTCCTGAGCAACCTCAAGGTCTATGTGTCTAGCTTGTCTCAATAGAAAACTCACTTCAGGCAGTTGTGAGTTGATGAAGAAACACATGAGATTTTGAGGTGTCAGCTGGGCGATCATGGGAATCCTATGCCTCAGCTTGTTGAACCTGGTAATGAAGTCCCTCATAGGTTCATGGGGTTCCTTCTTCATCTGAGTGAGCTAGGCTAGCAAAGCATGTGCATCCTTTGCAGGCTTGCACTTGGCTTCAAACTTGGCTTTGAGTGTATCCCAGTCAGTCACTGATCCAACTTGTAGATGGTAGAACCAGTCTATAGCAGTGCCATGTAGTGTCTCCATGAATAGCCTAATAGCTATGTCTTCAAATTCCACCCCTATCAAACCACAAGCTATGCTAAAGGCTGTAAGGTGTTCATCAGGGTGAACTCTCTCATCTCCAAAGAATTTGGGGAAGTTCTTTCTTGAGCTGCGTAGAAGTTCATGTATAGGTGGAGTCAAGTTTAGTGGGCCAAAAGAGTTACCCCAGGGGCCTCGAACTGCCATGATTTAATTATGAAAAATAGGGATAACAAATTTGGGTGGAGTGGCCAGATTGCAAAACAAAAATGGAAAAGAACTGGCCCTACTTCAGCTTGAGGCTTCAAACTATGCACTCTTTTCCAGTAGCTCTAGTTTTATGACCATATAATAAATAGAGATGGAGGAAAATGGTAAGGCTATAATGATAATGGGTAAGACACAAAATGGAGTCACCAGAGTCTATAATGGATAAGGGTATAATGATAATGGGTAAGACACATGTGATGTTTCAATTTGAAACTTGAGGTTCCAAATTGCACAAAATTACTGTGTCCTCAGCAGAGTTGCCAAAAATTGTTGGGTAAATATTTTGTCAATCAACATACTGATAAAAAAATAGGTCTGATCAACCACAGCAGGAAGATTGGTCGGCTAGTTGTGCAGGTTTACTACATCAATAGGGGATAAATCTCTCCTCTCATCAATGGGAGGTTCCTTATAGATACGTAGGAGCTATATACAAAATAAATAATTAGAAAATAACACATGGGGGAAAAATAAACCATCCATCTCTCTTCTTTCAGAGATGATGCACACAGACAAACGAGAAAATCTTGGTGTAAACACTGAAGGCACTTCTCTTCTTTTAGAAGTGTTCTTGCAAGAAACAACAGGAGTTTCTTTCAAATAGTAAAGTAACCAGTAACCAAAGGGCATAGTAACAACATGATGAAATAGAATGCAATGTTTCCACCTCAACTACCCAAAGAGTATATCACAAAGGATAATGGGGGCACAAATTCATCCCAGAACCCTCAACACAAAAATAAAAGAAAAACATAGACTGAAAACAAATTGTGAAAGCACAAAGTCTTCCCATAGTTGGTTTTAGGACACTTCCCTTTTTACCTTCACTAATTCTGCTTGCCAAATTAAATGAATAAGAACACCTTCAGAAGATAGATGTAAGAATGATCTCCTAAAATGATACAATCCAAAATAACACAAAGTCTGTAAACAACCTACTTTCTCATTTAGATAAAAATGAAATGAAATTACAATCTGAGCTCAAAGTCTTAGTCTTCTTCTTTCAAAATGGGCAGAGTTTCGCTCTTTAAAAAATGAAAAGTCTCCTTTACAAATGAGAGAAAATACAAACTTATAGCAACTACACAAGGATTGGTGCCTCTTTCCATGGGAGGGCCCATGCTGTAGTCAACGTCTTCAATGCATCTTCAGTCCTGCTTGGAGAGACCATGCTGAGAACAGTGTGCTGCCATAACTATGGCGCATCCCTTCATCTAATATGTTTCTTCCTTGGTATGGACCATCTGGTCCTTTTCCAATTTGTCTTTACTTCATGGAAGAAAAATAGGCCGCATCCTTGGTTTGGTGCACTTAGAAGTCTACTCAATCCACTATTCCACCTACTAAAAATAACTCTTTCGAAGACATTTCTGGTCCTCTGCATCGATCTTCTCTCTTTGAGTCTTTGAGCTCTCTTTTCAGTTGATCGCTTGATTCATGTTGAACCTTGAACCCATTAAACCACTAAAAGTTCATCAGTTGATTGGTTCATTTTGTCTCTTTTATTTTATCGCTTCTTTGCTCCTTGGTTGAACCATCCGTTGAACCACTTGTTTGCTGCTTCTCTCTTGATTGAGGCCACCTTTAAACTTTTGAACCTATGAACCATCGACATTTGAACTCTTTTAGTTTGAAGTTCAATTGGTTCATTGATTTATTCTATGTCTCACTCAAACACTGCTTCCTTTATCTTTCTAGGCTCTGGTTGAACCTTTGAACCTAAAACCCGTTGAACCTTTTGGTTCAACGGTTCAATGGTTCAATTGGTTCAATCGGTTTATTCGGTTCATCTAGTTCATCCTTTGAAGCCCCTTTTTGTCTAAGTCTATGAAAGTTCCTTTCTGCATCTTTGTTTAGGCTTTTAAAATGATCCTTTCTCTACCGCCAAGTGCCCTCCGCAAGGGTACATGTCATTCGAGCTTCAACTTCCCCGGTGGGTTCTTACTTCTTCGATAGGCTTTTTCCATCGGGAAAAAATCCCAAAAGAATTCCTTCAGACAAAATTTCTGAAGGAAAGTTTCTTGTTACTTGGCTATTCATTCTTTCTTGTTTCTTCAGACTTTTTCTCCAGGTGAATTCCTTCAGACAAAAAGTCTGAAGGAATTTTGCCTTAACATTTTTTCGACAAAATCTTCCCAAAAGTATTCTTTCAGCTTCTTTTACTTTACCTTCCATTAGATTAAAAGTCTGAAATTTCTTTTCCTTTTGGGCCTTTGAACAAATTCAAAGGAATTTTGTCTTTTCTTTGACATTCGAACCAATGCTGCCTACCCTCTGTAAGGGCACTTGTCTTTTTCACTTTGGGGTAGCCCCTTGAACCTACCGATTGAACCAACTTTGGTTAAATGGTTCAATGGTTCAATCAGCTCATTCTTCATTATTTGGCTAAGTCCTTTTGATCTTTTGCACCAAGCACATAGAACCAACTTGGTCATTGAACCCATTGAACCTTTAAACCAAAGTGGTTCAACGATCAATGGTTCAAGCCTTTGTCTTTTATCATGTGTCGATCAAACTCTTTTGATTGAACCAAGGTGCTGAACCAATCCTAGACATGACTAAGTGTTAGAAACTTGTTCTTTTGACTGAACTTGCCTGTAGAAGCTTTTTAACCTATTGAACCTGTGAATCCCTTTAGGAAAAAAGCTTAAAAATAAGGAATTTGAAAGCTCAGAACAAATTTTGAGAAGGGAAGAGAGAAATTTTGGTCTGTGCAAGGCCAAAATAGTCCGTAGGTTGTCCCAAAAATGAGTGACATTTTTCAGGGACAACAATATCCATCGTCATCACATTGGTTTATTCACCAAGTATCACAATTGCTGGTGGTCTGTGAAGAACTCAAAAGGAGTATCTAATAAGTAATGCCTAAATATAGTTAGTATCCTTGCATAGTAGCTTCTCCATGGATGCTGATGTACTTGCATATCCTTTTATAAACTTCCTATAATATCTAATATGACCTAGAAAGGTATGCACTTCAGTTGAGTTGGTAGGAGGTGACATTCCTACTATAACAACAATTTTAGTTAGATTGACTAAAATTATGTCATCACACACAACATGACCCAACAAGACACTAAAAGGTGTAAAAAATAGACACTTCTTTAAATTCAAGGAAATGCATAAATATTGACATTACTCTAGCATCAATCTTAACTTTGAAAAGTTATCTTTAAACAAAGGGAAGACTGACTAATCATCTAGATATACTTCCAAGAAGCCATGAATGAAGTCTTTAAATGCATTTACCATAGCTTTAAAAAAATAAAAGGTGTGTTCTTTAACCCAAATGGTATTACCTTGTATGTAAATAATCCCCATTTAGTCATGAAGGTGGTCTTGGTTTGATCCTCTTCAGTAATCAAAATTTGGTGATACCCATTGAAACCATCCATAAAGGAATATATCTCATGCCTAGCCATGAATTCAAGTAATTCATTAGTAAAAGGGATAGGAAATGGATCATTGACACAAGCCTCATTGAGTCTATAGTAATTTACACACACCCAAAATTTTCATGTCTTCTTAGGTTGCATAACTGTAGAACTCACCCACTTTGCCTTTTCAACTGGATGAATAATTATAGCTTCTTTCATTCAATCTAGTTTGGCTTTTACTTTAGTTTTCATATTAGGATTGAGCCTGTAGGGTCAATTTTTAACTAGGCATGCACATTATTTTAGTTTGATATGCATTTCTCCTAGAAATGAATCTATGCCTTTGAACTCTAAGAATTTGCTTGGAAACACATCCTAGTAATCTCTTAACAACTATAGGGCTTCAGATATTTGCTCTTATCCCTAATAATCTCCCACTGTTGTAAGCTTAGAGGCCATTTCTATGAAAATATTTCATTAAATCTTCCACAATGGTTCTTGATATGTCTTGCACGATCCACTATGTATAGTATCTTGTAAAATGCATTTGCCTTCACATTAAAGAATTTCAATATTACGTAATTTTTCCTCTTCTACTTGCTCTGCACTTTTCACTAGTTTGGACTCTTCTTCACATTGTAGTTCAAATAACCCTTCTAAATCAATATCCTCATCACTATATTTTGTCAAATAATTATTTATTCTATTAATGACTAATCCCAAAATTATTCTTTTTGGTTAGATTTGTAATTGCATAGTGGGATATCTAGGTCATGCACAACTTCCTGATGAGAGGATGATTTAATAATATTTGTTAAATCCTCTACGCATCTATGCCATAATTTTTTTTGGTAAGGCATTATGTACTAATGGATTATGATCTTTAAACATATAAGTTTGAATGAAATCCTGTTGAAGTTACACCCAGTGTTTAGTTTCCATTCTATGTTCTTGATGCATGTACCAATCTGTTGGAAGAGGTGCAAGGGTATGACTAAATATGTGCAGCTAATATCAAGGCTCTACTTGTGTAACCTATATATCTATGTACTGATGGATGTGCAATTCAAGATATTAGCCCTCTTAGAAGAGGGGCTAGTTTACTTCAATACTATCTAGTAGATAGAACCTTATATGCAAGATTTCATAAACATCTTCCTAATGTATTTTTGAGTTTCTATGCATGGCTACCATGTCATAATAGTTCCTTTCAATGCATAGATGAGTACACTAACTCATTAGTCCACCTCTAGTACATGATGTTTGAGCCTTAATATTCATGTATTGAGATCTTTTGTCATAAAATATTGAGGTATTTGGCATTTTATAGTGAACACCATGTGCAAAAGTCACAACTCATGATCTCTATGGGACTAATTAAAGAGGTGTGCATCTGAGTCACCACTTATGGATGATGTATAATCATAGGGTATAATTTATTTAGGTGTGGGTTCAGTGTAATCCATCATAGTTACATTATTATTATACAAAAATTCTACCTTAGATCTTGTCTATGAACAAACTAAAGGAGAAACACATTCTTCAATTTGAACCTATCTAATTGATGACTTTGTTGTAACTGATTTGAATATCAGTGGTTGTTCTTGCTACATAGTACTAGGTTTCCATTTTCGACATTCTACAGTGTGTACCCCAATTTGTCTATCATTTATCCCCACTTTAAACTGACTGTTGTCCCCATAAGTATAAGGAGACTATAGTTCCTTAGGAATGATATACGGCTTCTGTTTAGATTTATTTAAATGTATGATTACTATTTTATCTTTCTAATGTGCTTCTAATTGATTATGTATAATATTAATAATCATTTGTCCATCATAGGCTCATTTATTATTGATCAAGGTAGGGTAATGAGTCTCTATTGTCTTTATGTCAATGACCTCAAAGGCCCCTCACAAGCTAAGTTCATCCACTTTAATTTCAACATCTTCTAGCCAACTAATGGGTTTGACTCTGCCATAATCTACTAAGCTTAATGTTACTGGACTGTAACTCAGAGTTGGTTGATTAATGGCTTCCCATGTTGAGCGAGGAATCATATTAACTATACTACCAAAGTTAAATATTTCATTTGGAATTTTGTATCCAACCAAGTCAATGTCCAGTCATGAATCCACATCCCAGGGCTTCTTGGTCTTGACATACCAAACTACTTTATCGACCCTTATTTGTCCTCATTGTACACACTTTAGAATATTGTGAAGGAGGTTCATGATATTTTGGGATATATCCTCATTGCATAAATTATTGATTAGTTTCATTAGATCTATCAAAGTGGTCACAACACCTTCCTGCCACATTATTTGAATGATTTACCCATACATTTGAGCACCAATAACAATATTATCATCATAAAAAACTAGTATCTTTTGTATTTCCTATAATACCTGCACAACTTGATACATTAAATTATTTTCTATTGTAGGGTCAAGATATTTATCCTGCTAAATTTTTTTAATACCTTTATCTTGAGGCATATTTAATAGAGGTAAACCTTGTTCATCTCTTTGTTTCCTTATAATGGCTTACACAAATGCATTTTATTTTGGTTGTACATTAATCATGTTTACATTATGCACTGGCTTATCCTTTCTTTATTTCTCCAGAATAGGGTAATCTTTCATTTGAAGTTTACCTTTGATCCTATAATATAAATAATAAACTTGCCTTTGAGGATTTGTGGGATAACTCCTTGCATAATTATTATATTCTCTACATAGATAACATTGCATGGGAGGTTGAGTTTGGCAATTATTGTTATTATGACCACCTTGATATTTCCACCAATATCCTCCCCTATATCCTCTTCTATAGCCTCCTATATTCTATTGATATCCCCACCCTTGGGATTCCTATCCAATATATCCTCCCTGTTGATTCATTTGAACATCATATCCCCCATATTGATGCTGAGGGGAACTCAAATTCCAATTTGCCTGCTATTATTGAACATGTTGACCAAAATATTGATATGAGGGAGATGATGTATTATTCTAGTTTTCTAGGCCATGAGGCTAGTACTGTGGTGATGAAGGCATATAATATTGTAGAAATGAAGACACCCATCCCAGATTACCTTGAGTCACATTTGTCATCTCCACATCTTGTCTTAGAATTACTTGCTTTGCAGTGGGTAGTTTTTGGGTTGAAACTACGAAGATGTTCTTTATTATATCTTGATTTAACTCCTATAATGTGTGGTAACTTGTCTCATCATGATTTATTGATTTGAAAAAATTAAAATACATGTTGTGTGACTTTTGGATATATTTTTGGAGCAGATGGCACTTAGATTTAGGATGTCCAACTGCCCTACAGATTTCACAAAATTCTATTTTGATTTTTAGGCAGTCATTCTTATAATGTACCTCGTGTCCACACTCTACACACCATAAGACTAATTGAGGCTTATCATTTTCATGAATATCATTCATCCTCCTTGAAAAATCATCTAACTTAGCTTCTACTTTTGCTTGCTGAGGGAAGATCTGCATAGTTTTCAGTCTATTCAATTCTGATGGTAGCAGACCAAACATTAACCTTGGTGAAGAACTGAGTTTGTGCAATAACGAACCTTATTATTGGTCATAACTCCTCTACAAACCAAACAACCTTATCTTTATCTTATATAATAAAATCAATTTTATTCATTACATCAGAAAACCTGCAATCATATTCTCCAACCATTTCTCCTAATTTTTATTGAATTTCCTTTAGATCCTCAATCAAATGATTGGTTTTTTAAATTTTAAATTCCACTATCAGAAAATATTTAACTTGTGTGAAATCTAGGGCATTGATATTTATTTTTCAAATGAACTCTAAGGCACATCCTCCCAAAGTCCCTACTAGTTTGCATTTTTTCACATCATCTGATGTTACCACTTTTATGACCCATTTCATCTCATAGATTACTAAGTATTATTCAAGATCTAAAGATCTATCATATGAAACTAAAGGCACAAACATACCTGCATGAAGTTCCATAGTTAGTAGGTTGATAGTCATCACTGTAGATGTATGAATACTAGTAACTATAACTGAAGGTGTTTGCACACTGGTCATTACATAGTTTAGTGATTGCATAGTGGTTACTATGACTATAGGCTACTTCACACTACTCTTTTTAAGAGTAACCAAAAATATTGATTCTTGTAACTTCTTTCTTTCTATTGCCCATTTGGTTTCTATACTGAGCCTTCCAAACTTGTTGATAAAGGAATCAAACCAACCTAAATCAACTTCTCTCTTTTTAATTTTTCTACCTTCTATAAATAAAGTGGGATTAGGGATGCGTATTCTTGAAATGAATAATGCTTATTTCTAACTTCTTGCTTCAAACCTGAATCTATAATATTAATACCTTCAAATTTAACATTTTCCAAAGAAGTTTCCTTCCTAGTTTGAATAAAAAACCCCTCATTTAACTGTGACCTACCTCTACTTACTAACTAATCTACCTTAGCATCACTACTTCTAGTATCCTCTTTCTCATCGAGCCCTTTCTCTTTAAACAAATCTTACACCTTCTCTTAACAACCTTTATTCTCTAGCATCTTCCCCTTGTATATCTCTAGCTCTAGCAAGTTTTTCTTTACTCCTAGTCCTAATCATAATTACTTTAAGGTTATTTGTCTTATTTCACCTTCTTTGTTGTCATAACTCTCTTTCAAGTCCCAAAATTTTATTTTTACTCAAAGTATTTTTGCCTTCCATATTCTAGGATCAGGTTCAAGTTCCTCTTACTCATCTCTTCATCAGCCACTTTCTCTTTCATGTACTTCCATGGTGCTCAAAGTGAGTATCCCATGTTGGTTGGAGTAGGCACGATGGCCTTTTCCACAAACTACATCTTGATTAGCAAAGGTAGTCATTGTAAAAATTTCCCTCTAATTCTTTAGACAAATCAATCTCATGTAGTCTCAAAAGTTATGTATCTTTGTACTATGAACTCTGTGATATAGCCATCAATCTTAGTCTTCATCTATTAACTTACTACTCAAGACCAGTCGGTATATAGGTTGTGAAGTCTCTATAGTTTATCCTTAGTCCAAACTATAAATTATGTTCTCCTCAAACTAAATCAATAATATTCTAATTTGGCTAACCACATAACTAAAAATCCAAGCAATTCACACCAAAAAATTTCATAGATTTTTCCATAGAAGTGTTCTTGGATGATCTCTTCTATAATTTTTCTGATTCTTTGTGCTTCTTCCTCTGTAAATTTTTTGATTATCTCATCTAGCCATCATTCTACGTCTCTCAACCCTGGTAACTATCTCAACGTAGTTCATCCACTTAAGTTTCATGCTCATCACACCATTGTTAGTAGAGGTTCCTAGAATTACACAAGAATATGCTAATTATAGGGATACATTACATAATGGAGAGTACAAAGAGGTACCAAAGATACAATAAAAGTATAAACCATCATCGACATTCTAGAATAGAGTGAAGATCAAGATGAAGTAGATATAAATAGAAATGTAAACATAACTAGTATCACATTAGATAATAGAATGAAGAAAAATAAATTAATCACTGTGCATAACTCATACATAAAAGAAGATAAGGAAAACCATAACAAGATAATTATATTAATCTCTATCAACACATCAAACTAAATTATATTACACCAAAGTGTTATTTATATCCTTTTACAATCCTATTATCTCTTCATATTCCAACATTTCAAGATACAGAAGGAAAAAATATTCACATTCTTCACATATCTATTTAGGCTTAAAGTCTGAATTCATACAAAACTTATACAAAAGATAAAATCATACACTTCACACATGTATTTATCTTATATACTCCATGGTTTTAACAAGCTTTATTCTTAGTCTAACACTTCCTACTACCAAAAGGCTCACATATATTATTTCTTTATACTAAATTATTTATATTTTAGGCTAACTAATGTTATTCTGATGACTTAGACTTTCTATCATGTTCATAATGTTATAAACCTACTTATCTTATATTTATACAAGTTTTAGACCCGTGCCTATTTTGCAATTACCCAGACACTTGTGTCTTAGTCAAACACTGATGCAAGTGTCCTATCTCAATGTAAGTTTTCAGTGCCTTAAAGGTCATCCAATTTAGAAATGAAGCATATCCCTATGATTGGCCTAAGTGATTTAATGTGATATATTCTCCAAATTATTGGTATAAATACATGATCAATCTTCACTCATTCCTCACCTAGCATAGACCTAACATAGACCAAATAACTCGTAAGGCAACTTACCAAAAGAATTTAATTAAGCATTCAAGTGATCAAAGCTTCCTTATTTTTCCCTATTTCCATATCAGTCATAGGGAAAACATATCTACAAGTTTAAAGTATTAAAAGAGAAACCCAAGAGCCATATTTTCCAAGTCACAAGCTAGGTCATTGTTTTACTTGTTTATCACATATTGCATCTTTATGCACAGACAAACCCACACGTAGGGGAAAACTCCATGGGTCTAAGGCCCTATTCATGTTAGTGTCTATGTAGACAACACCCACTAATAGAGGGGTATATGGGGTTAGCTTGACACTACAAGCCCACTAACCTATTTTTCTCACAGTCATAATGGAGATGAAGAATTAGGATTTTGTTATTTAACAAGGAATGACATTCCATGAGCTAGATCTAAGGACACCAAATTGAAGGTGACATAGAACCTAGAACATTCTAGGTGTTTGCATCTAGATATAAAAATTATTCCATACTGGACACCTATATTCAAGTTAGATAGAAGTATCAATGCAACTATTTGAGGTTGATGCAAGTGTCTGAGGTCATAGAAGTGTTGAACCCAAAATTTGATGACATTCCTAGAATCTACTTCCAGTCTGATTCCTTAATGTTCTAGATCTAAACCTATGTTAGCATCAAAATCATCTAAGTATCTTGTTTTCATTATCATTACAATATATAACATAGTTGTACTTTATATTTTAAACATATCTCAGTATATAAATTTAGAATATTTTTTATCTGATTTGTAAATTAATTAGCCTACTATAGAGATAGTTTATTATTTAACCCTAAAATCTAGATTATGGGGGATCTAGGGTTAAAGGGGGAAGAGATAGCCTAGGGCTAAAGATGGTAGACTATATCTAGAGTAGGCCAATTATTTTTGAAACTTAGATAAACATATACTTATTATTATGTTGATATTCTAATAATATAAAGTACAATCACACTGGATATAAAATGAAAACAAGACACTTAATTGGTTCTAATGCTAGTATAGATCTAGATCTAGAATAAGAAGAAAGTGGATTGAATTTGAATTATGAAATTTATTAATTTTATAAATTATACTCCTATAATCGTAGACACTTGCATTAACTTGGGATGGTTGCATCTATGCTACTATCTGAATTAGATGTAGGTATCTAATAAGGAATCCCTGTTGAAACTAGATGTGACCACTTGGATGCTTCTATGTTACATGTCACCTTTACCCTTGTGCATTTAGATATAGGTCATGGACTATTAATCCTTGTAAAATAGCAAAACCCTAGTGTAGACACTCCTTTTTGGCCACTTCCATATTCAAATAGACACTAGAGTGACTTCTTACAAACAATGTACGTTAAGCCTAGAAATCATTAAAATACTCTGATTCATCAGCATACATCACGTGTATATTCTAAATCATGTCAATATATCCCTAACTAGGGAAATGCATTGTACACAATCATCATCTTCCTCTAATTCATCTCTGATCAAATTATGACCTAGCAAATTAACCTTTTTGACCATGTGTGAGGGACAACTTGTCAAAATTCAAAAATGATAATTAACTTGATTATGATTGCTTAATTAGTTAAAAAAATTAAATACATAGGTAAAAAACCCATGAATAATTAATTTTTGAATTTTTATTTTTAGAAATTCATAAATCCATATTGATGACATCATTATGACATCACATAAATATATGAAATGATGTCACCATCATGACATCATCTTTTGTGAGTTGTCAAGCACTCACAAACTATCAAATAAATATTTGGATTTGTGAGCTATGCTTATTAAATGAAAATATTAATGACTTATCCACTCCCAAACTTAACCATGGTTAAATTAAACCTAACCATACTTGAGTTAGGGTTAGTTTGGAAGGCTATAAATACAAGGCTTAACTCATTGTTCAATAAGCATTTTTTAGTGTAATGCTATTATGCTAAAATACCTTTAAGAATATTTTTTTGTGTAAGGTTATTATGATAAAATACATTAAAGAAGCTCTTTTGGTGTAGTGTTATGATGTAAAAATACCTTTAAAAACCCTCTTTGTAGTGTTATAATGCTCATTTATTGAGAGAGAGCCAAGCCAAAGCCAAATCCAAGCCTAACATTGCCAAGGTGACAAGGAGAGATGATGTAAAGAGCACCATTACCAAAGATTCTTTGATTATATGACTAAGCAAATTCTTCCATGGCCAACATATAACTCTTGCTCTCAAGGCAGGTAAATAATGGTTGTTTTATCTTCTATTAATTACTTGTATTATTTTCTTGCTCCTTGAGTGTCTAGGCTAGAGGTGATAGTTTTGTTAGTGTGTTTTTTTTGGTTTTAATCAGACTAACATGATACTAATCTCCCTTCTTGGATTCTTATTTTTCACATAATGGCACACTGGATGGGACACACACCCCACAAAGCTCTTCTAGCTACTTAAGATGTTTTACTAACCACTTTTGTGCCAAGTTTTTGATTTAATTTCTAAAAAAGTGAAGAAGTTTGAAATTTTGACTGAGACAAGGATAAAAAATGACTGTAAAGAATTGAGGTCAATCATTAAAATCAGAGTTGATGAAAGGAATAGGCAATGATTATTGTGTTAAAAACACAATCGAATCAGAAATTAGAAACCTAGTAAAAATCAAGTTTTTCTTGTTTTTTATTGGTGCCTAACACCTTTTTATTGCTTATCTAGCTTCCTTATTACAAGGTAGTGAAATTTTTTGATTTTAAAACATCATTTATCAAGCATTTTTATATTAAAACATGTTTATTTTTGGTGTGGTTTCAAAATTAGTGTCGATCACCAGAATTGGCAATGATTGCAAATATAATCAACCATGATCACAAAAATCGATCACTATTATAAGAATCAACCATGATCCCTATGGATCATCAAAAATTTCTTTGTGTTTTTCTTTTTAAGAAATGCATGAGTTAAAATTTGCATTTTTGTTGAGTTAACTTGAAATAATATAATATTGGTTCCAACTTAAATTAATCCACTAACTTGTTTATAGGGAATTAAGCCAATAAAGAATAAGTTTGGGTGTTTTTAATCAAATTTTCATTTTGAGAAATCCAAATTTTACTAAGGTTAAAAAATCACACATTTGGTTAAGGTGTTTAAAATTCATTTAACAATTTGTCCTTTTTGCATTTTCACAAACTTTTACAAGTGCAAACATGGCCAAGGGGCCAAAAATTTCAAACATATTTCAATTTAGTATTAATAAAAAAACTTAAATTTATAGTTAAGAGTTCCTAATGGATTTTTTTGGTTCTTGTTTTTTCTTTAGACTAGTTTCAAATTACTAAAAATAGATTCTTTTATTTTGGAAAACACATGCTTTAGCTTATATACTCTCCCCAAGTTCTGAGTGACTTGGGTGATTCAAAAGAAACCTCTAAAGTCTTTCACTTTTTATTTATTTATTTTTATGCACTTGATTTATGGGCAGGAGTTCATTGCCTCCCCATGAGTTCTTTAGGGGTTCATTGATCTAGGGTTTCATCTCCCAATATTGTACAAACCCCACTCTATGGTGGGGTATACAAATTAGGTAAACCATTGGATGGGATAGTAGTGAGTGGTTATCCTAATAATCCCAATGGGTACCTGAGCCATGCAGTAGCTAGACATCAGACTCCACTAAGCAGTATATGGATGGAGTCATTATGTAAAGGAATAGACCCTTACATAGTAAGCTAGGTAGTTTGGATTCAATTAATGTGATTGTACCCTTGTGTTAGCCACACTTCAAAACATCTAGAACATGAAAAACTTATAGATTTTAGTTAAAATCCCACATACCACAAATTTTCATGCCAAATTCCAAGTGCTCCTCACTTTAAGTTCATGCCACATACCAATGTTTGAGAGACAGGGGTGTAAAAACTTTACCTACACATGTACTTTAATTTTTGGATTAACACTTAATTCCTCACAAGTATTGGTATAGCCATGGAAACTTTGGCTAAAGCTATGCACACCCATGTTAGTTATAGGAAATAAGATGAGCCATTTGTGATACTTCTATTTTTCTTTGATTTTCATGCATGTTTTTAGACTAAAACTATTTTGTTTGTATTATCACATCAAAATGAGTCATAAACCAATCACATGTTTTTTCACCACTTTAGTCTAAGAGGTGTTATTTTATCCACTTGATACCAAACTTTTACCTTAGACTTTTTCATTCTAAAACATTTGTGTGTGTGTGTCTTACTTATTTAAATGGGGCATCATTATGCTACCTATTTCATCCTAAGTATTTACCTTTGAGTTTTGAAAACTGTTATCATACCATTTGATCTAAATAGCATTTTTATGTTGCTCATATTATTTCAAAACCATTACCTTGTTTCAAACCAATTTCTAAACCATGTATGCCTTTGGTCTAAAATTAGTGTCATTATGTCATCCATTTGGGTCTAGGATGTTATCTATTTGAACAACCCAAGTCTTTTAAACCAAGTTTAAAATTTGTCTTGTGAAGTTTAGATTCAAAATTGAGTGGTTTATACCTTTGCCTTACTTAATTTTAACTTAGGTGTTTGCCTTAGACTTTTTCATTCCAAAAAATTTGTGTGTGTGTCTTACTTATTTAAATGGGGCATCATTATGCTACCTATTTCATCCTAAGTATTTGCCTTTGAGTTTTGAAAACCATTATCATACCATTTGATCTAAATATAATTGTTATGTTTCTCATATTATTTCAAAACCATTACCTTATTTCAAACCAATTTCTAAACCATGTATGCCTTTGGTCTAAAATTAGTGTCATAATGTCATCTATTTGGGTCTAGGATGCTATCTATTTGAGCAACCCAAGTCTTTTAAACCAAGTTCAAAATTTGTCTTGTGAAGTTAAAATTCAAAATTGAGTGGTTTATACCTCTGCCTTACTTAATTTTGACTTAGGTGTTTGCCTCTCATATTTGAATTGTTCAACTTGGACTAATTCTTTTCTTTGTTTGAAGACTCCTTTGCCTAGATCTAGGAGGTGGTCTATTTTTTGTGTGCTTCACATCTATTTATTGCCTTGAACTAAGGTTGAAACTCTCTTTTCAAGTACAAATTTAAGCATATTTATTTTACATTGGAGCCTTACTTATCATTTGGGCTTGAATGATTTACTCATCGCTTTTATTTTTGCTTAATTGAGATTGAATTTCCTAATTAATTTTGGACATGTTCCAAGAGTGAATGTCTTGTACCAAGGTCAAGTTTATTTTTTAATCCATATGCCTAGATTGAATCAAAGCGTTTTGAATGATTTACTTTATCTTAATTACAAGTTTTTACCTTAGACCTAGTGTGTTTTAAGGTCTAGCTTTGTGCCTTCTTACAAAAGACCTAGCATTTTAATTTTAGTTTTCAAACCTATTTTGTTTCAAAGTCTAGCTTTGTGCCTTGTTTTTTAACATTTACCTTAGTTTTTATATTTCATTCATGTCTTTTAAGTCTAGCTTTGTGCCTTGTTTCCAAATACCTAACAAATTTTTCATTTTTTCAATCTAGATTAGATTTATTCAAAACACTTTTCCAAACACCATGATTCAAATTTTCCTTTCATTTCACCTTTTGTGTGCAAGATCTTAAGACCTGGGAGATATTTGGGACCAATTTTATGTTGATAATTTTTGAGAAGAGATTCATTCTAGGCCAAGTTTAAAACCATTTATAACAATAAACTGAATACTTATTCTAAGTCCTGTTGTATTTCTAACCAATACCTATTCCTATACTAATGTTTCTTTCAAACCAAGACCTAGACCTAAACCATTTTCATAGACCAAGATTTCCCTCTTTAGGCTAGTTGCCAAAACCAACCATGTTGATTATCATATATCAAGATCCTCCTTATTTGGGCCAATTAAAGTATCAAATCATCCCTTTAAATGATAATGGTAGTTGATCCTATATTTATACTAGTGTTCTTCATTTAGATTACATGAGCAAATAAGCTCCACAATGCCCATTTATTACCATTATAGGTCTTTCTCCTTTAGACTATGTTAGTAACCAAGCTTCACAATGCCCTTTCATTACCATTCCATACCCCCTTTCATTGGCCTGTATTAGCCACCAAGCTCTATAAAACCTATTCATTACCATTCCAGGACCTTTTCCTTTAGCCTGCATTAGCAACCAAGCTTTAGATTGCCCATTCATTACCATTTCAGGACCTTTTCCTTTAGCCTGCATTAGCAACCAAGCTTTAGATTGCCCATTCATTACCATTCCAAGCCCTCATCTATCGACTTGTGTTGGTAACCAAGCTCTATAGTACCCATTCATTACCCTTCCAAGCCATTCCACATCTGGTAGCTCATTATCCCAACAAGGTTGCATAATTATGACTAGACAAAGCACAATTACCATCTTATACCCTTAACTAATCTTTGTTGAGCCTATCTTTGATGAGATTATTTACAAAGATATTATTATTTAACCACATGTCATTCTTCATCCATTGCCAACCCTCCCTCACATTAAAAAAATTAAGTCATTCATTGATCCATAATAGAACCAATCATTACCTCTCCAAGTGTCATCTTTTAAGGACCAAAATGTGTTCAAAACTGATATTTTACTACCAAGTGTAAAACAAGGCCAAAAGAACCATCCAATACATGATGTTTTTGTTAAAACACCTATTTTGGTGATTTAATTAGTGTTAAATCACCCTTTGACCATTTCCCTATTTTTAAGGAGACTCACTTTGATGAGCCAATCTCTATGGAGTTGCCTATTGATCCTTTCCCTTTGGTTAAGGAGTCTCACTTTGATAAGACAATATTTGTTGAGTCACCCATTAATTATTATAACAATATTTAGGCAAATCATTACCTCAACTATTGGCATATTTTTAAGGAGCCTCACTTTGATGATCCAGTCTTTATGGAGTCTTTCTTAGTTAAGCCTATTTCTGAAGAGCTCATTGTTTAACCTTAGACCATTACTCATCCAATATCAAATATTCAACATAACATCTTTTCCACAACACTAGACAAAGAATCAAAATTGAATTTAGGTTGTATTCTTGAACTGATATTAGATTTATCATCAGAAACATAATCAATATTAGCCTCAACATTAGACTTAGAGTCCCTTGAGTTAGACTCAGCTTCAAAATCATAATACATTCGTGGCTATTACAACATTGGTTACACATGCCTTGTAGATCAATTTGAATACATTTTGATCCTTCCATGATTTTTTAGGATGGTTACTTCAACATCGACATAAGTTATCCTAGTATCTTCTATGAGGATTGTGCTACCTCCTCCCATTACATTAAAATTTCACATGCCATTAACACCACCTAACATAGCCATTATATTGACATTCCACCTCCACAAATGTTGATTGGGACTGATAGAATCACACCTTATTAAACTACATCCATGATGACATATCAGTTGCATAATATCAAGGGCACCAAGACCACATTCATGCAAAAGAAGAACAATCTCCTAGTGAAACCTTTTTGGAGGTGTTAGGGACAATCAAAGTCCAAACTCAACATATTATAGTGAAAACTTCTTTGAGGCACTAAAATACAATCAAATTCAAATGTCAATGTTACTTAGTGAAACCTTCTTAGAGGCATTATGGGAAAATCAAGACAACTTTTTCAATGAGAACATATTTGAGGTGCTAATAGCTGAGCATAATATTTCTTCAAAGCTTGATGAAGACATTATTAAAGATAACATTAGTACAATTTATAATATAAAACATAATCATATGGAAACATATCTTAAGCCCAAATAATAGAGAAACCTAGTGGTCCTATCGAGAACATATTTAGAAGTCATTGAGCTTGCTATAACTAAAATTATGTCAAATTTAAAATAAACAACATTATGTGTGCCTAAAAATCCTGATCTTCATTTGTTGCCCAACCATTATAAATTCCATTATGATCCATCTCTCCATTGCCAAATCTGACCTTTTATCCATTTTTTATCCTTATTATCCAACCCTAACCACACTTTCCTTTATAGAGGATACAAAGACATCTTGTCTCTTAGTTTGAAGGAAATAAAATCAACAACCAATGAAGACCACAATAACATTATTAGAGTCTAAATCAATAACAGGTTCTTGACAGAGTAACTACTCATAAGGGGTGTCGGATAGCAATTTAAATAATTGACTATTCTAGTTGTATCATATGCTAATCAGGACATGCATCTCCACATCAGTAGGAACACCAAAATCATTTTCATTTACCTTACTTTGTAATTTTATCTCACCTTGCCATTATTTCATACCTTTCTATTTGCCTTGCCTTGCCCTTTGCCTCAGCTCACCATCCTTTCATGCCTTGACAATCCTTCAAACTACATTGACTTGAGGTCCTTTGGGACTATGTAGGCATCACTCAATTTACATTAAGGTCAGATTAATCACCCCTTTGTCCCAAGCTATCACTATTTTGTGAGCCACTTTTGTGTGCATTGTGTATTTTAAATTGATGCATTACTACACCCTTGGTTTATCCCATACTCTTGCCATTTTGTGAGTGATATCTTTTAAATCTTTGGTGAGTTAAGATTCTTAGAAAGTTACAAAAACATTCAAAATATTTCAAAAATTCTAAAAATTAGAAAGTCAACTTACAATATCCTAGAGAGATATAAATCCCAAAAATCCAAAAACATTTGTCTTGTTTGAACCTAGTCACCAATCCTCGATCCGCTCTGTAAGGGTAAATTTATGGTGGGTTTCAATTTACACTTTTAGGCCAAGTTCATAGCTTTTTCCCTATTAGCGAAACACCAAAGCATATAACTTATATTAGAATATCTTATTCCCACATGTCATTCCCTTGCATATAGCCTTGCTTGGGGGCACCATCCATTTATCATTCCATTAAGCCTTCACATGTAGATTTTGACTTGGTTAATGATAAGATGTTTTTTTTTTTTTTAATTTTCAGGATTTTTGTGTGTTTGTTTGCTTAGTTGTTTGTTGGGTAGTTTGCTTTCATTTTTGTGCCTTGAATAGTCTATATGTATTCATTGGGTGATTCCTTAGGCATTGTAATTGAGTCCATCCATATTCATACATCCAAATTGTCATCATGGTTTTTTTATCATTGGTGCATTATTTTTGATTATTTAATAGATCGAGAGTTAGTCCTTATGCACATTATGGATAGGTCACCATGGTGTTTTATATCATTGTGCATATCATCACATGCTACAAAAGAAATTATTTTGGTGGAGTTTACAAGCAATGGTACTGTATAAACTTCTCCTTGTTCACTTTGGAAAATCCTCCCACTGTTATTGATCAAATCAAACCATTGAACATTCTATTTGTATCAATACTAATAAGTAAGAGAATCTCCATATTGGAAAATACAATTAAATCATTCACATCAATCAATTCTCATTATTCTATTTTAATCCTCATTCAATTTTCTCCCAATTTTAGGTGAACTACATTGGCTTGAGGTTTATTTAGACTATGTAGGTAGTGCTTAGATATATGATGTATCTCAGGTCAGCTTTGACACACAATTTTTCTTCCAATCATCTATTTCATCACTTTATACATCCTCATGTACTTAGTTAGTTGTGGCTTATTTAGTCATTAGACCATCATACCTACGCTTGCACTCATTCATATTTAATCTATGTGATAGGTTACATCCTTGAGTTATGCTTGCCAATCCAACCTACTGGGGCACAAATAATTTATCATGATCAAATCCGACCTACTGGGGCTAAATCATTATTCAATCTAGGTTGTCAAAATGATTATAACCACCTTTGGGCAAATTATTATTTTGACCCATCCACCCTATTGGGGCACATATCTATGCCACTGATTATAATTGCCTTTGGAAAAATTAGTGTCTCAACCTTCATTATTGATTATAACTACCTTTGGGTAAAATTAGTACTATTATAATCAATGTGTGCAAGCATTATCTCAATTGGATTAATCTCACCCATGGGTTAATTATTCTTCTTGGTTATTTTCAAGGGACCATCCATTAATCATATGTGTTGATCACTCCCTCAAGGAGACATCATAGGCTTCCCAAACTCTTTTTGAAACATCATTCCTATATCATTACCTTATTTTTCTTCTTAATGACTTTTTCATTATTTGAAAAGATGTTACTGTACCTGTGTCTTGCAATGCCTTCTCAACTAGGGGCAAAATTTAGACATTCTTTTTTGGCCACTTTTATGTCTAAATAGACACTAGAATGATTTATTACAGATAATGTAAGTTAATCTTGAAAATCATTGAAATACTTTGATTCATCAGCATACATCACATGCATCTTTTAAGTTTCATCAATATATCCCTAACTAGGGAAATAGATTGTACACAATCATTATCTTCCTCTAATTCATCTATGGTCAAGTTTTGACCTAGAAAATTGACATTTTTGACCGTGTGTTAAGGACAACTTGTCAAAATTCAAAAATGATAATTAACTTTATTAGGATTACTTAATTAGTTAAACCTAATTAAATGCATAGGTAAAAACCCATGCTTAATTAATTATTGAATTTATATTTTTAGAAATTCATAAATCCAAATTGATGACATCATCATGATATCACATAAATATCTGAAATGATGTCACCATCATGACATCATCTTTTATGAGTTATCAAGCACTAATAAAATATCCAACAAATATCTAGATTTTTGAGTTATGCTTATTAATTAAAAATAACAATGGCTTGTCCCCTACCAAACCTAACCATGGTTAAACTAAACCTAACCATACTTGAGTTAGGGTTAGTTTGGAAGGATATAAATACAAGGATTCACCCATTGTTCAACAATCCTTTTTAGTGTAATGCTATTATGCTAAAATGCCTTCAAGAATGTTTTTTTGTGTCAAATTATTATGATAAAATACCTTCAAGAAGCTATTTTGGTGTAATGTTATGATGTAAAAATACCTTCAAAAACCCTCTTTGTAGTGTTATAATGCTCATTTGTTGAGAGAGAGCCAAGCCAAATCTAAATCCAAGCCCAACATTGCCAATGTGACAAGGAGAGATGATGCAAGGAGCACCATTGCAAAAGATTCTTTGATCACATGACCAAGCACATTCCTCCATGGCCAACATACAATATTTAGTGTAAAGGAAGGTAAAGAATGGCTTTTTTGTCTTATATTGATAGGTACTTGTATTTTTCTCTTTCTCTTTGAGTGTTTAGGCTAGAGGTATTAATTTTATTAGTGTGTTTTTATTTGGTTTTAATCATATTAACATGATACTAATCTCCCTTTTTAGATTCTTATTATTCACACCTAGTTCTTCATCTTAATATTGGTTGAAAAAAAATGGGTTAGTGGGTAGATGAAGTCAAGCTACTCAAAATAACCCTCTATCAATGGTAATTTCCTACATATCCAATACTCTTAAGAGGGCATCAAAATGATGTAGTTCTCCCCTATGTGTTGGCTTATGTGTTAATCATGTAATGTGTGATAAGTATGCACAATAGTGACCTAGATTTTAACTTAATAAATATAGCTCTTGTTTTACTCCTTTAGCACTTCAGATATGTTGTCCCTATGAGTGATATGAAAATAGGAAAGCTTTTGATCACTTGATTGCTTGATAAAATGTTTTTAGTAAGTTTCCTTGGTCTCTTTAGGTATTTTCTAGGTTCATCTAGGTGAGGAATGAATGAGGGTTGATATTATATTTATACTAATCCTTTTGGAGAATATCTCAAATTAAAGCACTTTAGCTAACCATAACAATATGTTTATTTTAAAACTGGGTGACTTTAGGGCACTAGACACTTATGTCAGGTTAGGACACTTTAATCTACATAAGTGTCTGATTGAGATGTAAGTGTTTGAGGAGCAAAAAAGTAAGTACAAGTGTAAAACTTATAGAGATAGAATATAACTAGGTTTATAACATTTTGGAAAATATAGAAGGCCTGAGTCATTAGAATAACATTGATTAGACTAAGAGATAAAAAATTAGGCATAGGGAGATAACGTATGCAAGCATTTTGGTAGTAGGAAAGGTCTATAATGTAAAGGTACATCCATGAAATGTATTTACCAAATGTATAATAATAAAGTGATGTATTTAATAAATAATGTCTACATTCCCCCCTTAATCTAGTAATGCAATTTATAGTTTAAAGAAAAAGGAATGCATACCTAGGTGTGTATAACACACCTTATCTTTTTTTGAGTCCAACTTGAGTGATTTATTGGTGACTGACCTGAAACTAATAGTATATTATAGTATATAATCACTACATATAATCTAAAATTGAAGGCATTGAAATGATTAAAATTGAAAGAGAACAAGGTTTAGGAGTACAACTGTGTATTGATGCAACCGTCTTGCATTTTGACAATTTCATTTAAAATATGTATCATTATAAGTAAATGAAACTAAGATTAAGACAAATATAAATATGGAACGTGCATATATCAACGGATATATAGAGATAAATATTGAAGGGCACATGCCCCCAACCTTGGAGAAAAGATTGATTGCCACCTGGTAATTGAAACTATCTCAACCATGCAACCCAATCATATTTATAACCTGGTGAGTGTGAGTGAACCAAGTTAACTCACATTATAAAGCTAGTGAGGTTATGTGATACAATCAAGTTCAACCTATAAACTTGGAAATATTGAGTGATTTAATCACCTCAACCATACCAAAAATTGACAACTACTGTAGTAAATTGGCTCAATACAGTCCATAAAAATCCAACCTAGTGGGTGGTGATAGTCTTTGAAAATATTTAGAATCTAAATTTGATTTATTTTTTCAATATTAGGTGCACATTACATAGCATATTCACCTTAGACATGTCTCATGATGAAACCATGTATAACAATGATACCAATGTATATAATTCTACCACAAATGTGTATCTAAATCATATAACTACATAATTTGGTCAATTTGAAAACTATGTAAGTGTGGAGAACATGCTTCCAAATCATGTCCTCAATATATATGAAGATGTTTATAAAAAATAATATAAATACCAATGTGGAGGAGATGTTTCTAAAATATTCCCCCACTACAATTTGAATTTGAAAATTGGTGTAAGTGATAATGTAGAGAACATATTTCCAAAACATGCCCCCACTGTAATCAGGGTATGCTAAATACTGAATAAGTGTGAAGAACATGTTTCCAAAACATGCCCCCAATAAATCTAAAATTGTGACCAATTTATAATTCATGCCTCTATGGCATGCCCCCTTTTAAGGTGAGGGGAGTACAAAATAATAATTACCTTACCTCAAAAGGATAAGATAACCATATAAAGTGTGAAAGTACCATGTAGCATATAGAGGGAGCATGCATAAGTAGATATATCATTGAAGCATGACTAATGTGATCACACCAAGTCTTAAGATACATGATGTGAATCATGACAATGTCTATATAGTCATTTACAAGCTCAAAAAATAATAAAGCACATACATAAGAGTACTAAAAAACAAGTCAAAAGATAATGGTCCAAGGAGACCGCAAATAATGGATGTATTCAAATGCTACAAAATTAAAAGGACGTGACTTAGTCAAATATACATGAAACAATATATGACATATCCAAATGTCAACATATAAAAAATGATGATATATTCAAATGTCAAATAGGAAAATAAAGGCACAAGGGATACATAAAATGGAGCATATTCAAATGCTCAAAAAATAAATACAATAATAAGACAAAACACTCAAGGAATTATAAAATGAAAGTACAAGTAACCAGCATAAACATAACGTACTAGTCCCTAAATATATATGTGAGCAAAACATGTTAAGTACATAACATATCAAATACACTGTGAAATATATAAGCATGGATAAAAGAATGTGTAAGTACATATATGAGCTCAAAAATTATAATAGAATTTGATCATAGAATGATATAACTTGGATGTATCATGATCATAAAGGTGGATGCCCCCAACATCCTGGTGATATGAGTAGAGGAAAGCTCAACATATAAAAGTGCATTGTGACTTTTTGAATCACTTGTTCTAGATGTATTCTATTTTAGTGTTAATCATGTGTTTGGCACAACATAGGTAGATGAAGATGCAAACACATGATTAACACTAACATGTATTAGATTCTATAAGTATACAATATTATTTTGTAACTCTTTTATTAACTTTCTTATACTGGTGATTTGATATTTTAGGGGCTCACAAATATAAACCCTGGGTATTTTAGATTGATTACCTTCATTTGAAACTATAGGATATGCCACCTTACCTCTTGGATAAGTGATAACTTGGACTTGGTTAGAGGGATGGGAGTTATCACCCTCCTTAGGGTTAGGAGGAGGAAGAGGCTTCTTTGTATCCATTTTAAATGTTCTAAAAGTTGATACAAGAATATAATAATAAAGACATACAAATGCTAAGGAACAATAAATCATGATAATAAAAATTAGAATTAAATAATTATTGCACTGAGAGATAAAAAAACAAGAAACCCTATACCAAATAGGGTTTGAAAATAAAAACATAGAGGTCAAGTTCATCAAATGTTTAACCATACAATCTATATTATTGGGGAGCTAGGGTTAAAGGGGGAAGAGATAGCTTAGGGCATAAAGATGGTATATTCTCTCTAGATCAAGACAATTATTTGCAAAACTCATATAAACATATACTTAATTTATTATGTTGAGATGTTAATATTATAAATTATAGCTACACTAGATATTATAATGAAAAAAAGATAATTAGATGATTATATGTTAATACAGATCTAGATATGAAATAAGGAAAGAATGGACTAGATCTAGATTTTAAAACAATCCCCTAATTTTGGAAATTATACTTTTATAGTGGCAGATACTTACATTGACTTGGGATGGTTGCATTAAAACTATTATCTAAATTAGATGTAGGTGTCAAGTACATAATACTTATTGAAATTAAATGTAACCACCTAGATTATTCTAGGTTCTATGTCAACTTTACCTTGGTGTATTTAGATCTAGGTTATAGACTATCGCTCCTTGTCAAATAGAAAAACCCTAGTTCTTCATCTTTATATTGGCTATAATAAAAATGGATTAGTGGTCACATAGTGTCAAGCTACCCCAAATACCCCTCTA
This sequence comes from Torreya grandis, assembly GCA_037957365.1. NCBI lineage: Eukaryota > Viridiplantae > Streptophyta > Pinopsida > Cupressales > Taxaceae > Torreya > Torreya grandis. The sequence continues at coordinate 4,797,703 of JARHVA010000057.1, read as the reverse complement.
TCAATGAACATTGCCTACATGTCTAATACTACAAATAGGGACTCAAGATTATGTAGTTCTCCCCTACATGTTGGCTTGTGTGTGAATCATGCAATGTGTTGTAAACAAGTACAATAGTGACCTAGCTTGTAACTTAGAAAATATAGCTCTTGGGATACTCTTTCAATACTTATGACATTTAGATGTGTTATCCCTATGTCTAATATAAAAATAAGATAAAATAGGGAAGCTTTTGATCACTTGAGTGCTTGATAGTTTTTTTGGTAAGTTGCCTTGGTCTTTTTAAGTCTTTTTTAGTTTCATCTAGGTGAGGAATGAATGAAGGTTGATATTATATTTATACCAATCCCTTTGGAGAATATATCATATTAAATCACTTAAGTCAACCATAGGAATATGCTTCATTTGTAAATTAAATGATTTAAGGGCACTAGACACTTGTGTCAGGTTAAGACACTTGCATTTACATAGGCATTTGACTAGGGCACAAGTGTCTGGGAAATACACAAGTAGGTATAGGTCTATATCTTGAAAATATGGAAGATAAGTAGGTTTATAACATTCTAGCAAGATAGAAGGCCCGGGTCATTAGAATAACATTAGTTGGACTAAGAGATAAATAATTAAACATAAGGAGATAGTGTATGCAAGACTTTTAGTAGAGAGAAAGGTCTAAAAGTTGAAGGTACATCCATGATATGCATTTTCCAAGGTACAAGTCTAAGGTGCTATATAATTCAAAAATAGTGTCTACATTTTTCACCCTTGTACCATAGGCTATCTCTATCCCCTTTAACCTTGGATTCATTAATCTAAATTTTAGGGTTAAACCCTCATGGCAAAGGAAGAAAGTGTTCAAGAAAAAATATTTTTGTGACACTTTTAAGTGTTTGTCACTCCACTCTAATTTGAAAATGATGAGAATGTGTTTAGATAAAACATATTCAAAATACATGATGACAAGTTATCCATCAGTAGAGCAAAATAAAATACATTTTTATCTAAAACCATAAGACAATCTAATATTTTAAGGACCCTATCAATGTCGATGTAACAATAAGACCACATAAACCAAGTAATGGAAGTTAATGATCATTGTTGGAGGAGAGGATCCACCAAAACCCATCAATTTTTAAATTAAAACCATGCCTCATGTCTTACACACACCATCACATCAAAAGTGCAAAAACATTGTATTTTGTACTCTCAACCATATTAAAATATCCACACATAATCCACATGGTGAGGGGTACATTGTTAGCGAAATATTGCCATAAAGTCATTCTGATAGGATTATTATTTGGGGCATAAATATTGAAAACCCTTAATAAATGCCCATTAATATTAAATAGAAGACAAATATCCTAATGTGACATATCAAACCCTTGGAAAAAATTAAGATGGGAATTTTGGGGAAGCCAAAATACTGACACTAACATGACCATCTTCCTGTAGAACAATAAAGTGAGTAATGTCAGAATAAATACATTTTAGAGTAGCTTGCAGAATAAACCCTAAAATTTTAACTTATTGTAAACAAACAAAATATAAAGATCTTAATTATTGACAAGAAACTTCACAATAATAATTTATGAGAGGACTCTACGAGACCTTGGACATTTCAAAATAAGTCATTTATTGGGGCGTATCATTTATATGGAGTTCCCCCTAACCATAGTCAATATATTTAAGAGTCACAAAACTATTTACCAAAAGAGTTTGTCAGTTTGGGAACATAAAATACCCAAATGATATGGAGTGACACTTAGTCTCGTGTCCACTTGGGGAGAGTTTTCATTGAAATGAGGTGGGTTGCATGACTGCCTAGAGGTAGGACCACTTGTAGAGGATGTCCCAGTAGGAGATGAACTCACATGAGGCTGAGTAACTTGAGAAGCATGGCTCTGTTATCTCAGTAGTATAATAAGAGGATTAGGGGAATAGACTTTGTGTATCTTAGAGGAGGGCTTTGGTGTATAAGGGGTAGAGATAATAGGGCACTTTTGTTACTAGCTGAAGACTTTTTATTTTTAACCATCATCTAATTGTTATTTTTTTCTCCCACCTTGGGATTTTTAGTTGGTGGTTCAATAGAGAATTTTGACCACCCCATGAGAGGACAATCTTTAATATGATGGTCTAGAGACTAAGAACAAAAAAATATGTTTGGAAGATTGAAATAAACATTTTTGTGCTCAATTCTCAATACTAACTTGAATATTAATGGATTATTTCAAATCCTTAGTCAATTCAACCTCAACACAAACATGCTTATTGGGGCATGTTGAATAAAACTTTATTTTTGGTATAAAACATGCCCTATGGGTTTGAAAATTACTTTAAAAAAGTCCCATAGAGGAAGTGGGAGGCAAAGGAGCTCAATCCAAACCAACACCCAAAGGGATGCCTAATCAGTAACTTTGAAAGTATGGGTCCATGGGGATAGAATCAAAAGAGTGCTCCTCAATAACCAACAACTCAACTTAGAAGTAAGAGCTTGGAATTAGGATGATTCCTTAAAGGAGAAAAGAAAAAACACCATTGTGGGGTTTTAAATTCTAGTGACATGGACACTTGAGGGCTCCTACTGGTGTTGAAATGAGGCATTAAAGGATTAATTTAAGGGGTTGGGGCCAATAAAGTAAGATATAATAGAATAATTATCATACCGCTTGTATACACATAATATTTTCAAATTTTATCAAATACTGATGTTTTTTATCTTGTAGGAACCCATCGAGTCTCAATCTCTCTAAGTGCAGGCCCTAATGGGTGCACCAAAAAAGGGGTGAGTAAACCATTGGTGCTTTGTAGGATTGTTGTCCCTTATTACCACTAATTACCAATCTAACCAACTCCTAAAACCATTCCCCTAAGCTATTATTCCTCTTTTACACACTCCTTTAGTCTTTTACAATATTTTGTACCTCTTTTCCTAACCTAAAACCCCTTTTAATAGTTTACAGTATTAGGTCAACTAGGTCAACCTTAAACTCTTATTGGTGAAACTTATTTAGGGTCTAGGTCAGCTCTTGGCCGACCTAGCCCATGACCTAGTGAGTTTTTGTCAATATTAGTACTAGGTCAACTGGGTCAACCCTGTCAGTCAAATTTTTTAGAAGGGATTAGAGTTAAATCCACCTATATATACAAGATCATTTCATCATTATGAGAGAGACATCAAGAGTTATTATTCACTTGTGCTTCTTTACAATCTGCTCTTTCACCATTCTACTTGAGGAGTCTTAGCTTAGGGTTTTTACTTGGAGAATCTAGTCTTATGGATAAGTCTTGGATGATTTAACCTTTCTTAGTGATCTTTACAAACCACAACCACCTCTTATGAAGCCCCTTTGGCCAAGGGAGAGATTGAGTCTCGAAGGGTTCATCTTTTAGGTAAGTATTCTTTAACTTTGCTTCTCTCTTTAATAGATAGAAGTAACATAAGTAATGGCTTTCAAATAATATTACTCTTCTTCTCCATGCATTAGGTTCTTACTTATACATAAATTAATTGAGATTCTCTTATACATGTTTATTTTCATTTGTTTACTAACCCCCATATTGTGCCACAAGCTTTGGTGAGCACTAGAGTACATTTCTTTACTTTACTTGTTATTAATATAGTGAATATGAAAAGATAGGGCTTAATTAGGGTTATTGCATGATTGTGCTTGACTGGAGGCTTTGGAACCCTCCCTAATATTATTGTTATGATAATATATCCCCTATATATTGGTCATGTTCTTGATTATCTAATGTATCCCCAATCAGAAGTATAAGTATGATCTATCTTCTTTGAGTTAAGATTGATTTATAGACCTGATGTATTTTTGATTGCATACATTTTGGTGAACCTAATGTGAATCTAACCCTTACATGTTTTATTTCCAATTTTTCATTTTTTATCATTTTATTTATTATTTTTATATATTTGTGATACTAGGTTGATAGGGCTGGTATAGTTTCTAACTTATGTGCACAAGTTAAACACATATTCACATAAAAAATAACTTTGTTTTGTTTGTGTAGTCTTCATTAGATACATGCTATTAGATCGAATAGGGTGACATAGTATTCATAGAGGCTCCCAGAAAACATATTAGGTAGACCAAGCTAATATAGTCATATTCCAAACTTCCAAAAAAATATAGTAGGTTGACCAAGTTGGTATAGTCATCTTCATAGGTTTCAATAAATAGAGAACTATAGAATTAGGTCGATCAAATCAACACAGTTGGTAGCATTTGTAAGTAACATTCAAGGCACTTCAACAACATTCTCACATTTTTCTACATCTTCCAACCCACAAAGGTTACTTTCTCTCTTTCTCTTTCATTTTAGTTATTTCTTACAGTTCTATTTTTCATAGTTTATAGTCTTTAAAACTACCCTCATACAACAAACTAGGTCAACCTGGTTGACCTATTTTTGTATTCCATCTTCTATATGAAAGACTAGGTTGACCCTGTCGACACACTTCTTAAAGACCCTTGTTTCAACAGTACAATAGTGACACTATCAACTCTTTTCTATAAGGTTTGCATACTTTGTCATATGAATTGACACTATACTATGTTTCAAATTTGAATTAAAATCTATATGCTAGTAATCACTTCACACTTTCACTTTCAATTGTTTGTATGCTTAGATTAGATCACATAGTCTAATTAGGTGGTTTTTCAATATACCATTTAGTTGAACTATTTTTCTCTTTCTTACACACACTACCAAATCACATAATTTCAAAATGCATTTCAATAATTGTCTACTTAAGGCTTACCTACTTGGATTTCATCACCAAGGGGGAAGTTAACTCAGTTTTCTAGCCAAGTATAAACACATGGTTAATGGTATATATGGGCAAATCTCTTGACACCCTATTACTGTAGGATTGTGAAGTGATGGGGTAGGCCCCAATACCAAGTCAGTACCATTACCAATGCAAATCATTTTAATCCTAAACATCCTAAAATTATCCATATATTACTTTCTAGTTACTTACTTTCAACCAACTTCCCTATCACACTTAAAATAACAACTTATAATAATAACAATAGTCAAGATGATCACTTAGTTAGCATTTACTTTTCAAGTTGACTGCTTGCTCTTTACTCATTGTATGTTGTATTGCAAAAACTTGTATTGGCTAATATGGGTTTAAGATTTTGTGCTATGTACCTGAATCAGATCATTCCCATTAACCTAATTTCTTGTGTGTTTCTTTTAATTTATTGCTTCCAAGTACATTGTAATATTTTCCCTATTTTTAGTACATAGTCATTTTGTTTGATACAGTCTCTTACAAATTGTTTTCTCCCTACCTATAGTACTAGGTTGACCCAATCAACTTTGTATCTCTTTTCCCAGTTAGATAATAGTATTAGGTTGACCCAGTCAACTCTGTACTATTATTAGACTCTATTTTCACCCATTTGTAATACTAGGTCGACCCAGTAGACTCTATACACTTACTACCTACACTGTCTATCTGAATCAGTTGTCTATTTTCCTTTCCTTAAATCATCATGAAGTACTCTACTAGAATCTTATTGGATAACTTGAATCCATTTAGACACTATATGGGGTGCTCTTTCCTTCTTTTTTATTCCTACTTTCAACTAGTGGGGCATCTTACAATGCCCATCCACACATTAATTTATCCATTGAGGCATTTTTTGATGCCCTCCCACATATAATTTCAAACTTTGGGGCATCTTACGATGCCCATCCATACATTACTTTATCCATCGAGGCATTTTGTGATTCCCTCCCACATATAATTTCAAAGTTTGGGGCATCTTGCAATTCCCATCCCTACATCCACTTACCCTTGATATATACATTAACATAGATTCCTTCCCTTCTTTTTATGCTTTCTATATGCTATCTATCTAACACTCTTTGTTGGATACTTACACAAGATTCACCCTTTACAATAGTTCTCTCATTTCACAAACCTTAGTCCTTCCTTTTTGGTCTTTTGGTTTCCTCTTTTTCTCATGAGTTACATTGTAAAATTGTGAATAGGACCCGGTCTTCCTCATGATGTACCCATTAGTCCTCTATATTTTCATACTTTTTACACACTTTTTGGCACCCCTTGGGTTTCTCATTCATGAGTTACAATGTAATAAAATGGATAGGACCTAGCCTTCCTCATAAATACCATCTTTTTATTATCACCATTTATTTTTCCAAATGCTTTTTGGCACCCTCATGGGTTTCTCTTTTATGAGTTGCAGTGTAAGACCATGGATAGGACCTGGCCTTCCTCATAAGGTTAGCATATTGTCTTTCCTTTTCTAGAATGTATTTTACAAAGGTTATGAGTTCTTGAACTTTGTTCTTAGCTTTAGCTTTTGCTTCTTTTGATAGATGAAATTTGCAAAAACAATCTATGTTAACATGTTTTCCTCCCTTTCCTTCATTCTTATGATAAGGATTCACACTTTTCTATAATTTTATCCCTTTTTCACCTTTTGTCACATTTTTTATGATTTGAAGTAATTTAAATTGTTTCATGTTTCATTCCTCTTGATTTTATTTCCTTTCAATCCACATTGGATAAAATAAGGTTGAAGTCAAGATAACACTTTTATTTCACCTGAATTTATGAGACTCTTAGACACCATGCTTTTTGAGTTCTCTCTCTTAGAAATCAAGTCCAAAGTATTCAAATGAAAGTCATCTTTATTACTCATTTTAGTTTTTTTAATCTATACGAAGAAGGAATATAAAAATCCATCAATAAAGTTAAAAGACAAATCATTTGAAACAAAAGGCAATGATACACAAAAGGCAACATAAAAATCTCAAAAGTCAAAATCACACCAAAAGATGTGATTACAAGCACATCTCCTATCTCCAACCAAAGCTCAAACTCCAAAATTGGTCTCACACTAGAGCTTAGGTCTATTGGGGTGCATGGTAGGCCAGTATATTGGAATAAGAGAATTCAACAAACTCTATGGAGCTACCTAATTTATCATGCAAGTACCCAATATTCACATTAGACTGATGGCTCTATAAGGGGTCTTGAGGAATGAGAAACACATTATGGGAAGTGTTGGCTAGATATTTTACATGCAATCAAAATTATCTAGGTAGTCATGGGATTAAATCCCCTTCATTTAATGGTGAAGCTCTTGTGCAAAAAGTCTATCTATTTCTAATTACTTACAACTTACAATTATTCATAGAGTATACAAATTCTATGCAATTTATTCTGATTGGGGGTATTAATTTAATCACTTCATTCATGAGCCATAACAAAGAGATCATGAAACAAGTAAGCAACTAGTTTTGGGAATGTAAACAAAGTTTTAGATAGATTGAAAAATAGAGAAAAGACTAGAGTGCTCAAGAAAGTAAAGAAATAAAAGAGATGCACTTCATAATAAATAGTTTTGTAGAGTTCACTATATACATGCAAATAGATAAACATATAATGGTGATACCATTATCAACAAGTGATCAAAAAAGCAATGAATTCAATTTAGATAAATAAATAACATAATGTTTACCATTTTATCTAAATAGAACACACAGATTGATTCCCTCAGACACAAAGTTCTCTAGAAAAAAAACTTCTTTCTTATTCATTTTCAACAAAATTCATAGAAAATATTCTAGATATATAAACACAAAGTTTTAGATTGCTTAAATTTCCCATATAATGGTTACAATTTCTTGTTTTTTAAAATTATCAACCCCAAACATGTAGGCCTGCAATTATATCTATACAATTTTTAGATACCAAATTCAAATAGGAAATAATCTCTTTAATATCCATGTGCTACGCTAAAACTAGAAATGGGTGAGTGGCATCTTTCTTGAATTTCTCTAATGTGGCATGAAATAGTTGATGACAAGTGGTGATGCATGGACTCTTTGTATGGATCAAACATCAACTCCTTGCATGCTACATAGAAGTAGCTCCAGTAATTTACTTTTACAAAATGACTTTAAGTAATGGCATTTTGGCCAGATTACTTAAGTCTTTCAATTTCACAAAGTAATTTTGCTTTACAAATAAATTGTCTAATGACATCTCTTTAGAAAGTAATTACTTGAAACAAGATTACTTGTAATACATTTGAGAAAATAAAAGAAGAATATTGAATAAAAAGAAAGGAAGAAGTCTCTTTTCAAACTTGGAGTAAACATCCAATCCAATTCATGAACTTTTTCTCTACATTTCTCCCTGTATTTGATGTGCTGTGACATCATGAGTTGTATAGATGCATCATCAGGCTTAGGAAGTACTTATCTCTCTATTTCAAATCTTAGCATTTCTTTCTCTAATCTCCTACAATGAGATTTTACCTTTTTGATCTTGGGCTCAAGTCTTTTTTATCTCTTATTGATATTTAATTAACTCCTTGATGGATTTGGCTGTGAAAGGAGTTGTAACTTATTCCATCAGTTGCTTGAATTGTTCGTATAGCTACTTGGGTGTCTTTGGAACATTGTTAGACTATATACTAGTAAGACCAAACAAGGAATCTTATAGATTTGTTTTTTCACTATGTGCCACTTCTTTCAAAGTCTTCATTTCTTCACTCATTGCTTGTAGAATATTTATATGAAAAGATAAGAGATACTCCGCTTCTTTTATCTTCTTCACGGATCCATCAGGAGCAATCTTTTCTTCAATCAAAATTTTCTCATTCAAATTACCTATTGTTTGTAGGTTTTCTTTTTGCAACTCAAAAATACCATTTTCAAGCTCAATCTCTTTCATCATATTCTTTACTTTTGCCAATTTCTTCAAAATATCAGCATGACCATCTGGAGCAATAGGGAAGAGCTTCTAAGAAATTCTATGCATTTTATCTATCCACTTGTCAACTAATTTTGATTTATCTTTAGTCTCTTCCACTTATGTAATTACTTGTTGTGTAAATACAACTTTTGAAAGTAGTGATTGCTGAGGAACATATTTTGCCACTTTGGCAATTATTTTACATAGTTGTGCATTTTGTTCCTTCAATTTGGCATTAACATCCTTCTCTTCATCGAGCTTTTTAGAAAGAGTATTTATCAAAGTCTGGGTGTCTTGTTTCAAACCTTTAGTAGTAACTTCTCCAAGAGATACCTTCATGATTGTTAAATCTTTTTTTATAACTTCTCCTTTACTCATTCCTTATGGAGGAGTTAACACTTCTATAAACTTTTGTCTTGAAGATTCAATCAATATTTTGGAAGTTACTTTGCTAGTTTGGGATTTTTGCCTTTCTTATCTAAACTCCTCATTAGTTGTAAATCTATCTCAAGATTTATCACTTCTTTAGCTTCTGGAGCAGTCTGCATAGACAACCAAGATGAGAAGTCTATAGAAGTGGAAATATTTGTATGAACCACCATCTACTATTGATTATCCATAATCACTAGTTCTTGAGAAGGAACTTCTTATGCCTCAATTTCTCTCTAAATCTCTTTCTCAGAATCCTTTTCAACATGTTTTTCAATTTCTATTTCTTTTTCTTTATCATCTTCCTTCTCTTTCTCTATTAATTTTTTAATTACTACCTCCTTCTCCTTGGGTTTCTTGACAACTTTATCTGTTACTACTCCAAGATCTACTTCTTTCTCAACTTCTCCTTCTTTTATTGTTTCAACTACTTTCTCCTTTTTAGGTTCATCTTCTTTTGACTTCTCAATAACTACTTCTTCTCCAGCTTCCTTCTCAGGGTCAACTGCTTCTTTCAATTTTTCTTGTTGCTCTTGCTGAGATAGAGTCCCCTCTTTAGTGGTTACTTTTGTAGATTCCTTCTCAATGGTAAGTTGTTTTTTTGGAGGAGGTGGTGGTGAAATAGATGGAGATGATGGAGGAGGAGGGGGAACACTAGTGTCTTTTTGAATGGGATTCTTAGGGAATTTGGTGCCATGAGAATTAGGATGAGGCATTATTACTGATGGATCTATGGTGGGATAATGGAAGGAGTGGTAGAAGCAATATCAACACCGTATCAATAGAAGAAACTAATGGTGGAGTAGAAACAATTAGCTAAATAGGGTTCTTGTCCTTTAATACTAAATAGGTATCATCACTATTCATTTTGAACTTTATCTTATTTGTAGGTCATTGAATGCTCTCTCTCTATACTATTTCTTTTCTCTTTTGTCCTACATGGGTGGTTTCCTTAATCAGTTCCTTTCTGTAGTAGACTTTGTTAAGGAGCCAAGTAGAAGTCATTGCCAAGACATTTGAAGTTCTGTAAAAAATAGTCTTATCATGATCTTTACCAAAAATGATTACTAGAAGTGGGACATTATCCCCTCCCACTGTATGAAAAACATCACTTGTGATAACCCCATCATCTTCCATATCCTCAGGGATGGTGGCCAGATCAAAAGCATGAATTTGTTCCATAGTAATTTACTGTTATCTCTTCTTCTCACATCAAACTTGTCTCTACAATCAATAAAAAAATACTCAAGTGCTGGGAAATGCATGTATTCTAAAGAAATTGTATTTTGTTGATCCTAGACTCAAAATGTGCTTGGGTGTAATGATGGTACATCTCTTTCTATATAATTTTGGCCTTATAAATACTTAGATAATGGTAATGACCAATGACAGTGGGAAATTTGATGGCTACATGGTGATATTTTGACAGCAAGTCATGTAATTAAACTAGTTGTCTACACATTTCCATGAGAATCCATTTGTCACTTGGGTATCTGGGCAATTGGACATGTGTTTCCAAGATACCTCTCACTTTGATGTATGTAAAATCAAGGAATTGAATGAAAATGAAAGCATATTGTGAAAATATATCCCATACTTCATTTGATACTCTTCTATACTTAAGATCTATATTCAATTTGTAAATAAGTTCATAAAAGAACCAATCATTGACTATAATGTGATGTTTGTAGTATTCTAAAAGAACTAATTGAAGATAAAACTCATATATTTGCATAGATGACAATGTGCCTTTTGTCCTTAGTATTGAAAAGGCTCTACTTGAAGCTACTACATACATAAGGTATGAGGCCATTTTGAAGTCAAAATTTTGTAATACATTCCTCAACTATCGATCTATATTGTCACTTATCATTCTTTCCCACTTAATCCTGGCTGAGCTCCTAGTGACATCAATGGTTTTGAAATAAGCATACATCTAAGGTGAGAAACATTTAGCATTATTATCTCCATTGATTATGCATAGTAATTGAATGATGTCATCTACTTCTTGAATGAAGTCTGATCTTACTATTTACTTTAGGAATCTTGAGGCTTACTTCACCTTCTTCAAGTAATATGTATTCATTATCTTAATACATTCTGATGTCTTAGTTTCTCATTGCTTATTGGCTTTTTTCATTATCATATCATTAATTTTGGTAATGTTGGGATCTTTAGATAGTATTTGAGATATTGAACATCTAATCTCATAACTACATTTCCAACAACATCTCTTACAACCCTAGTAAGAGAGTCATAGTACTTGGCACATGTCAACACAAATTTAGGAAGTTGAGCTAAGCTTGGGAAAGCTGTAGCTTGCAAAATTACACTATTTGTCATGGCATGCATGAGTGGAGTCTTAGATATGGCCTTGGATCTCACTAATAATTTAGTCATAGACACATGCCCCATGTTTGTGCCACTTATCTCAGTTATATTAGAAATAATGCTTGATTTAATTGGGCACCCCTTGTATTTATACTTAATCTTGGGCTTTTGGGACTTAGCTCTCTTAACTTTTTCTTTGGCTTTCCTACTTGGGTCTAGAATTTCCTCAAGTTCCAATTCTAGGACTTCTTCAATTTGTGTTGTTTTTACTTCTAATTCATCTATCTCCTCTGCTAGGCTTCTTGACCCCTTTAATCTAGATGTTTCACTAAAATTTGTCTATTTCAAGTCTAAAGAAAAATAGAGAAGAAGGATAGGGATAAGTGATTAGAATGAACCTAGATTGGTTTGTGCATCATATCCAGACATTGTGAGCACTCTTCTTTGGCTGGGAAGGACTACCTACAAGTAAGAAAGAACTACCAAAAAATTTTTATTAGTAGATAAATGAGTGGGCTGCCAAGTTACGTGCTTGTTCTAGGAAGTGTCAAACTTCCTTAGAGATGACAGTCCACTTTTAAGAGAAAAAAGAGTAATAAATAACCAAGAGAGAGGGAAAGAGAGAATAAAAGAGAGATAATGTTATTGTTATTCACAAATTGAGTGTAGTAGAAAGTAATAGAGTATAAGTGGTATATTTAGTTTATATTTTAGAAGTTGTTTGGGTAGGTCTTAAAAGGGTTATGAAATCCATAGTTATCTATGTCAGTTAGGTTACAAAGGTCGGTGAGGAAGTATGATCGATATTGGTTATGCTACCAAGGTCGGTGAGGAAGGTAACCGATATCGATTAGGATACCGATGTTGGTAGGGGAAATAATTGCCTAAGAGTTTGTAGAAGGCTTTTTTGGGTTTAGGAAATGGTTTTGGTTAGGTCTAGAAGGTTAGGGGAGAGTTGTGAGAGAGAAAGTATTATTTGGATGGATCTAGTCAGAGGTTTAATGTGTTGGCACAAGGGGAAACAAGTGGGGAATATTTATAACTCCTTCATAGGGGTTCAGTTAAGAATGTGTAAAGCAATATTTAGTAGATGTAAAGGAGTTGAAAAGTAACTACTAAAAGACTTATAAGATAAGTGATGTACTTAGCTATAATGGGGGCTGAATGATAAGTGCCAAATGGATGGCTCTTATCAGGCAGTCCAAATCAAGAGCTTAGTTACAGATCTAGGTTGACTTATGTAAGGTAAAAATAAGCCAAGGTATCAAAAGTTGAATGCTAAAAGCCCGTATGCAAATAAGAATAAGTTTTCTTGATTTCTGTCGACTTGAACATAAGTTTGGAGTTCAGCTTATATAACTGACGTCGATGATCCTATCGATGTTGGCTATGGGTTGATTGATGTCAGTGGTATTAGAATAGGTAAAAGTGCTATCTTTAGCCTATTTTCTATTATTTCTCATGCCAAGTGTGGTATCCATTACAAAATGGTAGAAATAAGAGATTAAGAAGGACATAGTTGGTTAGGATTTTATTTTTGAGGTGAGAATAAGTCTTGGGTAGTTAGGATAAGGGGACTGAGTCTTGAGCTGACTTATCAGGTGAGAATTAGTCTTTGGATGAGGTGGCTAGGTAAGGTGTCAAAAGGTGTTTTTAATTAACTTAATTAAATATTTTAAATTAATTAAATATGTGAGGGGTAAAAGCATGGGTTAGGGAGGCTAATCATTATTATTAAAAAAAGGCTCAAGGGGGGTTTTGACATAGGGAGTTACGCACATGTGTGATGTAATTTTGGTGTCTACATTTTCCTCTTTTTGTTTTGTAATTTTCACTAACAAGTTGCAAGACAAAAATAGGAGTTAGATGCTTGAGGTATTAGATGTGGTATCCCCCCTCAAAATGGGAATCGATGGAAGAGAAACTGGAATCAAGTACCGGTTTGATAAGAAGTGAATTATGTGAGTGGAGGAGAACATGGTATCACTACTTATGAGTATACTATGATGAGCTATAGTTGATAAAATCAAGAATAGGTAAGGTTGAGGAGGACTCATATAGAAATTACTAAAGCACAGCTTGTATGTGATAGTTGATAAGGTCAAAACAATCAAAGTTGTAGCTCTAATTGGTCCATGTGTCCTAGGTATCTGAGGTAGGATGTGCCCCTAGGAAACATAAAAAGGTTCCAAGTGATAGGATGAGCTTGGTCACCATCCAAAACACCTAATATACATGCATGTATACAATAACCAACTATAGCAAAATAACATAAGCAGTCTAGACAAACGATGCAAGGTTGGTGTAAAAGGGTCAATGGGTGAGGAGATATTCATGATCTCTAGTCAAAGTCATCATGGGTGGAGATTTAAGTGATCTTCAAGGGTGGTTATCATGGTTGGGGAGATATATGTGATCTCTAAATTGCCCCATATTATGGGTAGAGTCTAAAAGGTTGTGGTTGTATAATTCAATGGTGTCGATGTCGGTCATGTTGCTAATATCAGTAGTAAATATTACCAATGTCAATGGTCTTAAAGATATCAATGGGAAAAAATGTTGATGTCAATGGATTAAGTCAAATATGCTGACATTGGTGGGTGACCAAACTTGATAAAAAGGGGTTTGGCAGCCCACTATGACTCATTTACAACATTTTATTGGAGAGAAAAGGAGCTCTAAGTATGAGTGAGATGGTAGAGTTAAGAGGGGACCCAACAGGGGGCATACCACCATAAAAGCTAGCCATACCAGCCCAAAGGAGACAGATAGATGAGGTAATATCCTTTGTTATTTGGTTTTGAATGTGAGTTGGTTAATTTACTTCTTGTTGGCTAAATTTAAAGGTTGGGCAAAAGAAATGTGTTGAGGGGGGTAAAAAATGTTGGGGGGTAGGTTTAGGTTAATTTGGGAGGGATTTGGGGTAGGTTTTTAATTTAAAAGGTAATTTAAAGAGATGAGTCATTTGACCCTAGGGCTAAACTAGTCACTGTCATCAATGGGGTCCACTGATGTCAGTTAACATGTTGATGTCGGTAGGTTCTACCAATGTTGATTGATACCAAGCACTAATGTCAACATGCAAAACCAATGTCAGTGACTATGAAGAACCCAAAATAGAAGAAAAAGGTCAATTTAGATCCCTAATTGAAGTAGTCAACTAACCTAATGGCTAATCTAGCCTCAAAAGACCTCATGTTGACTGAGTGTTGCCTACATAGCTCAGTTGAGGGCCTCAGGCTAATGTAGTTCTCCCAGAGCTTAGGGAAAAAGATTTAAGGTATGGTTAAAAGTGTGGTAGGAGAAAAGGGTACAAAAAAGTAGTTTAAGATAGGTCAAGAGACCTAGGGCTTAAAATATAGGTCATAGGGTCGAAGGTTAGGGATATAAGCTGTGAGGGCTAGAGTTATGACAAGACATTGGGCCTAGGGTAGAAAGAGAGGCAATGAAACTTAGGGTAGAGAGAGGGGCAGTGAAGCTTAGGGTAGAAAGAGGAGAGTAGGTTAGATAGTTAGGTGGGTATATGGTTGAGTAAACTTAGAAGACCCTATGTCGATTGAGTGTTGTGTACATAGCTTGGTAAAGGGCCTCAAACCAATGTAGTTTTCCTAGAAAGAAGGGAAGAAAGTAGTGGTAGATTATATTAAAAAGTATGTGACTTGAGTTGTGTGTGTATGGATGCATGATAGGCTAGAGTTAACACTACGAGATTGCCTATTGATGTTACTGATGTGGATGAGGAGGGATGTCACCCTAGATGAGTGGGAGCACATGGTAGCTATAGGCTTAGGGGGAGTGTGATGATATTATAGAGTCACATGAGATATGAGTTTGATGATAGCTTTGATTGAGAGGTGGGATCACACCAGCAACACCTTCTATCTGCCAATCAAAGAGTTGATAGTGACTCAAGAGGATGTGTACAAGATTTTACAATTGCCACTCCAAGGTGAGGAGCTTTTCTCATGTTTAAGAGAGGAACATGATATTCACATGGTATCATTATTTAGAGAGCATGTTAGTGAGGTGACCTATCACTAAGTGAGCCACTATACGTTGATGATGAGGAGTAGCATCGATTGAGCATTCTCATGATGATAAGGATTATCATGTATGCATTACTAAATATAAATGGTGGGAGATTTTTGATTGCATTGATAGGTGTTCTAGCACATATGGTTGAGTAGTGGACTTTATTTGCATGGGGAACCGTATTTTTGGCATAGTTATACAAAGACCTATGGGGGTTATGACTATGACGGTGATGTAATTTATGTGTCAATCACTTAATCCACTGTTGGGCATATAAAAATATCATGGTGACATGACCATTGGGACTATCTACCATGATTCTAGCCAACTTTAGGGTTGGTTTCAAATGAGGGAGAGATGGTATTGTCCAGACCTGAGTAGATGGCATAATACACAATATTGATTATTATAGGTGCATGATAGAGGGTTTAATCCCTATAGATATTATGTGAAGACCCTACTTGACATACCCTTCATTTAGAGGATAGGTAGAGTAGTTTATTGGATTATAGAGTACAATATGGGTTAGAGGGAGATGAGCTAGTGAGCTAGAGATGGTACCCATGGCATGGGTTAAGAGGTAGTTTGACCAGCTACAAGATGTGATTCCTACCTTCCCTTGATATAGGAGGGATGATATAGAGCCACCCCTACCCTTACCATAAGAGATATATGGGCCAAATTTTGAGAAGCTGTTAACAGGGCTAAGTGTAGTAGATCTAGGGTGCACAATGACATATATGGCTTGGTGGGTAGGTTTGCATCCCATGGTTGAGGTCAAGAGGCCACCACTAGATATGTAGGGGTTGATGAGAGATAGAGATGCATATGTATAAACATGAGGTGAAATGATATAGGGATAGGATGTAGTAGTGTAGGCTCAAGATGTGGTAGTGCAGGCTTGAGATACAGCTTAGGCATATGTATTGGTTTTATAGGGATAGGTGGTGACATTGTAGAGCTAGATCAGGGCATTATAGGGCTCATCAAGGTATTACATGGTCACATTACTATACTAATAATAAAGAGGGATAGTTTGAGAGCATTAGGTCAGGCTACTCCTCCTCCTCCACCATAGGGACCGGTATAAACTGGTCCTTTAGTAGGTGTGATGGGACCACCACAGATTGTATCTCTAATGAGGTATACTATCACCCTTGATGAGATTACTTATTATTAGAGGGCCATTAGGGAGTTCCTATAGATTTAGAGGTATTCTTAGTTTAGAGAGTAGGAGAGATTAGTGACATGTGCCTAGCTTATAGCTCATGTAGATGTAGACGTGCAAAGAGTGGTGATGACACTACTTCTTCATGACCACACAGAGAGCCTTGAGGACTCTGATTGCTAGAGTTTGTTTTTTGTTATATATATTATATGCACACTATCCTGTGAGCTGAAGATGAGAGATGTATATTTTGAGAGAGAGATGATATTGTGATGATGTATTGATGTACATGTATGTTGAGCATATATATATTAGATGTGTATTTATTATGATATTGAGATGCGTTTATTGTGATTATGATGATCATGTTGATGTAGATGATTAGTACTATGTTGATGTTATGTTAATTTGATGTTAATGTTGAGCATATGAGTTGAGTCAGACTAGCATTTCCCATATATGTGATGGTATATTCATAGTTGATTTGTTAGCTTCATTTTATAATTTTTCCATATTTGTGACGGTTTATAATTAAAATGAATAAGTTGTTTATGTTATTTTATTTCAGAATTTTTCCATATTTGTGATGGTGTATGCTTAAAATAAATGGAGTAGGCTTGATTTGCATCTCAGTAGAGAGATTGACATGTGATTTGGATGGAAAAATAAAGAGGTAGAATGCTCATGTATTGGCAAAAACCATAATCATAACATAAATAGGCTTAGGAATATGAGCCTCTTTCATGCTTTGCATCATTGGACCATTTTGTTTGTTATAGAAGCGTCATGTTCACCTTGTGTTAAGTGATTTCAAAGTCCCTTGAAAGAGTATGAGGGAAAAAGGGTAAAATGAGTGAAAGTATTTTTGGTAGCATAACCTTTGAAGTGGGGATGAGATGCCCCTGTGGGTGACTCGAGGGTGACTATAGGCAAGTCCATGACTTGAAGTTCTTATTTTTTATGTGTAAGCTGATCAATACGGGAAGCCTACAATGTGATTTTGTATGTGTTGAGGTCATATGAAGCTGATCAATATGAGAATATTTTTATTTGTATTTCCCTTTGAGAACAAAGCTTGGCCTAGCCATCCTTTAATGGAGTTGTCTAAGTGTTTGTTTTTGAGTTTAAATAACTATCCTTCAAGGGAGTAACCTATTGATAGTAACAAAGAGAACTTGCGTAGCTGTCCTTTAAGGGAGTAGTCTATGTTGAGAATCATGACTTGAGAGAATACATATTCCATTTTTTTTACTTTTAGTCATGGAAAAGTCTATAAATGATTAAGATTTTTCCACTTCGAGGGAAAAACCATAACACTTCATAAGTTAACTAAATGTGTAGGAGTAAGGTTTAAGAGGAAGGGAAATGAATGTAATATGGGTGCTCAAGGGATGAGCTCAAGTTAAAATTGAGGTAAAGTGACACTTATTTAACAAAAGAATGGTTGTAGGTGTAAGGCATTTAAAGGTTTGAGTTCTGGCCTTCCTTTGACAGAAGACAAGCGATAAGTTCCTGAGCCATACTTGTGAGTTATGATGTAGGGTTCAAGCCAATTAGGAGAAAACTTTCCCTATTTGCTTTTTTCCATGTTCATCACATGTTGGTTTTCTTTCAAGATGAGATCACCAATATTAAAATCTCACTCTTTGAGGTTTTTGTTGTAAGTGCATTTAATACACTCTTGATAGAGTTGGAGGTGGTTGAGGGCTATGAGACAGTGCTCATCAAGCAACTTGAGTTGAGCCAAATGTTCTTTGTGAAATTCATCATTTGTAAGTATTTATTTTAGAGAAATATGAAGAGAAGGAATCTGAACCTCAAGAGGCAAAATAGCCTCTATCCCATACATCAAGGAAAAAGGCGTAGCACCCATAGGGGTTTGAATGCTATGCGATAAGCCCATAAAGCAAAGGGAATGTGTGTGTGCCAATCCTTGCCCATATCATTGACTACCTTCATGAGAATTCTGGTCAATGTTTTGTTAAAAAAATTATTCTTGTCCATTTGCTTGTGGATAGTATGGTGATGAGAAGCTTAATTTGATTTTAAATGTATCACAAAGACTTTGGATAGTCTTATTTTTGAAAGATTTGCTATTATCTATTATAATTATATGGGGGACACCAAAATAATAGATGATGTGGTGGTTGATAAAGTCAACACTTTTGTTAGCCTTAGTGGAGATAAGAGGAATAGCCTTGACCCACTTGGTGAAGTATTTAGTGGCAGTAATGATAAAATAGTGACAGAGGGAGGAATGAGGGTTAATCTCCCTGATTTAATCCAAGCCCCATTACGAGAAGGGTCAAAAATATTTGGTGATTTGTAATACATGACTCAGAATGTGAAGGAGGTTAGTGTGTTGTTGACATTTGATGTAACACTGAACATAATCACTACAGTCTTGATGGAGTGTTGGCCAATAATAATCAAGTCAAAAGATATGCTTAGCAACTATGTGACCATTGAAATATCCACCACAAATCCCATCATAGACTTCCTTAATAGCAAAGGGAGTCTCAGTACTAGTGAGGCATCTAAGGAGGAAACCATCAAAACCTTGCTTGTAAATAAGTCCCCATAACATAGTATAATGAGTGGCATATTTTATGAAGGCATGCCTCCCATTATTAGACAGATCAAAAGGGGTAATGGAAAAGGAAAGATAATCCATGAGTTTCTTGTACCATAAGTCATGTGGGTTGGATGTTACATTTTTGATGAAGAGGATGTTAGTTGATACATAGGAGGGTAATGTTAAGTGATACACGGTGACATAGATTTTTGAGGAAGAGGATGAAGAGCGTATATGTGAAGCAAGTGAAGCCATTGTGTCAACAAACTTGTTTGTAGATTGAGGAAGAATTTGTAAGAGATAAGAGTCAAATGATCCCAATAACATATCTAAATGATGTTTATACCACTACAAAATTTCATTTTTGCATAGGTAGGAACCATTAACTTGATTAACCACTAGCTAAGAATCACTAAAAATGGTTTTGGATTTGATACCCAAGAAGAGAGCTATTTGAAGCCCTAAGATCAAAGCCTCATATTCAGCCATGTTGTTAGTACATTCAAAATATAGTTTAAATGACAAAGGCATAGGCTCACCATTTAGAGGAATAAGAGTTACCCCCACACCCCCACCGTGTTGACATTTAGACCCATCAAATAAAATCATAATTTGATAGGAGATGTCATCGGCGAAGAGCATTATGATAGATTCATCAGGAAATTCAAGGTTTGAAGGTTGGTTGTTAGGTAAAGGGGTAAAAACTAATTGGTCAGTGATTGTTTTCGCTTTGATATATATTTTTTGAATAAACTCTAAGTCAAACTTAGCAAGGAGCATGATCCACCGAGCTATGTGTTATTTATGACATGGCTTGGAATGCATGTATTTAAGGGGATCAATATGGGTGACCAAATAGGTTTTGTGATTTAAGAGATAATGGCAAAGCTTAGAGGCTAAAAAGACCAACATGAGGCAAAGTTTTTTGGTATGGGTATATCAAGTCTCATAATCAATAAATGTGCAGATTATGTAGTAAACTATCTGTTCTCGATGGTGATCATCTTGATGTGCAATCATAACACCTAGAGAATGGTCTGGTATAGAGATGTAAAGGTAGAAAGGCTGATTTTCCTTAGGTGGAATAAGTACAAGTGGGGAAAAGAGATATTGTTTGAGTGCATCAAAAGCTTCCTAGTAATCTATATTCCAATGGAAAGATACATCCTTTTTTAAGGAGATGGTGAAAGGGTAGGCAACGATATGAAAACTAAGAGATGAAGTGGTGGATTGACTGAAGTTTACCTTGTAGGCTACATAGTTATTTGATATTAGTAGGTGGAGGCATCTCTAGTATTGCTCTAACCTTAGTAGGGTTGAGTTCAATACCATAGAGAGAATTTATAAAGCCTAAGAGCTTACCAGAAAGAACACCAAAGACACATTTCTTTAGGTTTAGTCAAATGTTATATTGGAGGAGATGAGTAAATATGATTTTGAGAATCATCAAGTGATCTTGGAAAAGTTTAGACTTCTTTAGTAAGTCATCTACACAATGTTCCATAATTTTGTGTAGGATATCATTGAGGATATAAGTCATAGTGCATTGATAGGTGGCACCAGTGTTCTTTAGACCAAAAGGCATGACCTGATAATAGAAAGTCCCCCTTGGGGTAATGAAGGTTGTCTTGTGTTGATCCTTGAGAGAAACCAAGATTTGATTATATTTGGAGAACCTATCCATAAGTGATATCATCTCATGGCTGGCTATTAGATCAATAAGTTGGTCGATACTTGGCAATGGGAAGTCATCTTTTAGACAAGCGGGTTTTAAGTCATGATAGTTGGTGCAAATGTGAATTCCCCCAGTCACTTTTGTGATAGGAATAATATTGGAAATCCATTACAGTCAATGGTTTGGATAAATTTAATAGAAAGGAGGTGTTGGAGCTCTTCTTTGACAAGGAGAGTAATATGAGGATGCATCTTGTGAAGCTTTTACTTAACAGGTTTAACATCTTGATTGATGACAATGTTATGGGTGATGATAGAGGGGTCAATACCAGGCATGTCATTATAAGACCAAGTGAAGGATTTGATATGGTTATTAAGAAATGTGGCATAATTAGCTTGTTCAGAGGAATCCAATGATTGTCCACTCTTGAGGATGCAAGGGTTATTGTGAGAGGGCAAATAGATGTCAATGGTTGACTCATTTAGCATAGCTTGTGTTTTATATGGGAGCAATTATTGGATATAGGAATCATCTACACCCATGTATGTGAGAATAACATCATCATCTTGACATTGGATAGTGTTAATAGTGGGAGAGTATTCATCAATTATTTTAGGATGAATGAGAGGAAGGGACCTTGTTTCCTTAGCTTGGTGATAGGTGAGAGGCCCCAAATGGGTGGCATTTATTGAAAAAAAATTAGGAGATATAGATACCTCTGATTTGATAGGTGATGATGGAGAAGAAGGTTTAAATAATTGGTACATGGGAAATTTTAGTGAGTTTAGTTGGTTCATCATAACCCACTCCATGCTTCTTTTTGGCATTTTCAATGGTTTAACTAGTGGGATATTCAATAGGTGTATGGACACCTTGCTCATAATGACCCAAACCAAATCCTTTCTAGGCACACCTATAGAGATAGGTGTGTGAAAAATTAGGCTTGCTCAGGAAAGAGAAGTCATGGGTAAATGGTTGTGGTGAAGGGGATGGGTTGCCTACAGTGGGAGTCTAATCAATTCCCCCATATAAGAAATTAGTTTGAAGGTTAGGGGGCTCATAAGGGATGACCATCCCAATGTAGGGATCATAATTTGGGTGCATGTGAAGATTTACATAATCTTGTGAAGTATAGAACATGTCGAGCGTCAATAAATTATATTCTTCAAGTGAAAAATGTTTAAAAGTTTCCTCCATAGGATCCATGTCAGGAATTTGTGTTGCCGATATCTATGTAACTGAGGTAGTGGATCTTGTGGAAGTTTCAGAAGTATCAAATAGAGAAGATGATGTCTTTAATGGAATGAGAACATCATTGAGACTATAAGTCATGTTGCATGTTTTAAATGAAGTGTTGGGGATCAACCAACAATGTTGATTACTATATGAAAGCAATAAAATGCAGAATTAAACCAAAAAGATAAGTAACTAGAATCATAAAATAGCAAATAATAAGATATACAAGAAACCACCTTAAAAACTTGTATTAAACTCTTTATAGAAGGAATACAATTGAATAAACTTTTTTTCTTCCACACCTCTCTCAGATGTACAGATCTCTTTCCCTCAAGAGTTCTCTCTCTCAATTACAATCAACTCCAACACTTGGATTCATTCACATATACATGTATGTTCAATACTGTTACTCTTACAATAAGCTATGAAGAATCTATCCCTATTATATAGAATTAGGGATCATGAACAATGCAATTACAACCAATAGATGCACCTCCTAATCAAGGGCTCAAAACAATCTTACTAAAGATAGAGATGCAGACTTAAGACTAACACTTAATCCTATCATGCAAACATTCTGTTATGTCCATGGAAATAGCATTCTGGACACACAAGTGATCGACATCGGTCCCTACCTATCTTCCTATGACCGATGTTGGCTGATCCATGACCAATGCTGGCATTTCCTAGTTGACTCCTGACCGATGTCGGTCGCTCCTGACCGATGCCGGTGACTGTGTAAATCTTGCAACTTACAAACTTGCTCATTTGGTGAAACTTTTAGCTCCATACCTTAACAATCTCCCACTTGGAGATAAACAGCTACACCAGTACCTATACAACAACATCTTCTAGCTCCTCCATCTTCAAACTCAATCATGAAGACCAACAAAAATTGAATGAAGATTCAACTTCTCTTTTGTTATTGGCTTGGTTAACATATCAGCAGGGTTCTTATCTGTATGGATCTTCTCTAGCTTCAATTCACCATCCTCCAATACCTGTCTTATGAAGTGGTACCTAAGCTGTATATGCTTGGTTCTTGAATGAAAGGCTGAATTCTTAGCCAAATGAATTACACTTTGACTATCACTGTATAATTTGCAACTCTCTTTCTCCTTTCCTAGCTCTTCCATGAATCGTGTCATCCATATCATCTCTTTGCTAGCCTCTGTGATTGCAATATATTCTTCTTCTGTAGTTGACAAGGAAACAACCTTCTGCAACTTTGATATCCAACTAACTGCCATTCCACCAACAGTGAAAACATATCTTGTGGTGCTCCTTCTGCCATCCAAATCACCTGCCATATCTGAATCTACATAACCATGTAGAGAAGTATCTAAACCTCCATAGCACAAATGCCTACTGCTGGTCCCTCTTAGATATCTAAGGATCCACTGAACTACTTTCCAGTGCTCCTTTCCTGGATTGGCCATATACTTACTAACAACTCCCACTACTTGGGCAATATCAGGTCTACTACATACCATTGCATACATTAAACTCCCTACTATGGAAGCATATGGAACTCTACTCATGTACTCTACCTCATCATGTGAATTAGGACACTGTTCTTTACTCAACTTGAAATGTCCAGCCAAAGGTGTGCTTACCGATTTTGCATCCTGCATATTGAACCATTTCAAAACCTTGTTCACATAATCCTCTTAAGACAAAATCAACCTATGATTTTTCTTGTCTCTCTTAATGCTCATGCCAAGGATTTTCTTTGCTGCTCCCAAATCCTTCATGGAAAATGTGTGAGCTAATTTCACCTTAAGCTCAAAGATATCCTGCATGTGTGATCCTGCAACCAACATGTCATCTACATACAACAACAGAATAATATATCTACCATTATCCAATCTCTTAAAATACACACAATGGTCAGATTGACACCTACTATAGCCATGCTCAGTCATAAACTTGTCAAATCTCAAATACCATTGTCTAGGAGCTTGCTTGAGGCCATACAAGCTTTTCTTCAATCTGCACACTAGTTTCTCCTTACCTTTGACCTCAAATCCTTTCGACTGATCCATATATATTTCTTCATCCAAATCTCCATGAAGAAATGCTATCTTAACATCAAGCTGCTCAAGATGCAAATCCTCAATAGCAATTAAAGACAATACAGTCTGTATAGAAGTCATTTTAACTACAAGAGAAAAAATCTCACCAAAATCAATACCTGGTTTTTGTGTAAATCCTTTCACTACCAACCTGGCCTTATATCTCATCTGTCCATTCTCACCTTCCTTCAATCTGTAGATCCATCTGTTCTTCAGTGTCTTCTTTTCTGCTGGCAACTCAACCAAATCCCACATTTGGTTCTCTTTCAAGGAATCAATTTCCTCATTCATGCCTAGCTCCCACTAATTCTTGGATTCCACCTATATTACTTCATCAAAAATCTCTGGTTCTCCACCATCAGTAAGCAATAAATAGAATAATGAAGGGGAATATCGAATTGGAGGTTTACTTACCCTTTCTGACCTCCTGATGGGTGTCTGAGACTCATTCACAACACGCTGTCCACCCAAATTCTCTGATAGTGATTGACCTTGGTCACCTCTAGGCCTGTTATTGGTCGACGTCGGTTCTCTCTGACCGACATCGGTTTTTACCTGGCTAACGTCAGTCATTGTCTGACTGACATCGGTTCCTGTATTGCTGACATCGATTCCTGACTGACTGATGTTGGTCTCTGTGTTTTCCTATCTGTGATTATTCTTTCTCGCGAGCTCATTTTGCACCATCACCTCGTCCAATTCTCCATTGCTCTGCCCTGATTGATTTAGCTTCTTGAGCTGATCACTATACATCACTTTTTTAGTGAAAACAACATCATGGCTCCTAATTATCTTGTTAGTTCCTAGATTTCAAAACCTGAATCCAAAATCATCAGAGCCATAGCCAATAAATGTGCACCTCACAGACTTAGCATCCAACTTCTTTCTATTTTCCTTATCAACGTGCACAAAAGCTTCACAACCAAAAACTTTGAGAAATGAGAGATCTACCTTTTTACCTATCCATGCCTCTTCTGGAATTCCATCGTACAGAGCTGTAGAGGGTCCTCTGTTAATTAGGTACACTACAGTATCCACAGCTTCTGCCCAAAACTCTAAGGGTAAGCCAGCATGCAATCTCATACACCTTGCACACTCCATTACTGTTCTGTTCATCCTTTCAACAACTCTATTTTGCTGAGGTGTCCTTAGAACCATCCTTTGCTTGTGTATTCCATGCATATAACAATACCAATTGAACTTGTGGCTATAGAACTCACCACCATTGTCAGATCTCAGGCACTTCAATCCCCTGCCTATTTCATTCTCAACCATAACTTTCCAAATCTTAAAAGTGTCAAAAACATCAGATTTCTTCCTTATACAATAGACCCATACCTTTCTTGTAGCATCATCTATGAAAGAGACAAAGTACTGTGATCCTCCAATAGAAGCAACCTAAGCTGGTCCCCACACATCTGCGTGAACAAGCTGTAATTTGTGCTTCTTCTTTATTGACCCAGTCTTGAGAAAACTCACTCTCTTCTATTTTCCAAACACACAATGCTCACAAAAATCCAGATCTATGCTTTTCAAATCTGAAAGCTTACCTTTTGACTTAAGAATAAACATTCCCTTCTCGCTCATGTGGCCGAGCCTAGAGTGCCACAACTTTGCATCCACATATGAAGTAGATAATACAGAAGGAGAATTATCAGTAATACAATTACATAAATAGAGAGTACCTACTCTCTTACCTCTGGCCAATACAAGTGCACCCTTGGTCACCTTCCAAGATTCAGCTATGAGAGTTACTGTACAACCCTCATCCCCTAACTTTCCTACAGAAATTAAATTCCTCTTTAGGTTGGAAACATGCATGACATCTCTCAAAACCCATGTGTTGCCATTTTGCATTTTTAGCTACACTTTTCCTTTGCCAACAATTTTACAAGGCTCATCATCCCCTAAATACACTATTCTAAAATCTCCATGGACATAGTCACTAAAATATTCTCTATTAGGGGTAGCATGAAAAGAGGCACTAAAATCTAAAACCCAAGATTCTATATTATTATGCAAAGAGAATATAAGAGCATCTTATGCAATACCTGTAACTTTTGCTTCTTCTTTACCTTCATGCTGATTGTCTTCTTTAGGCTTTGACCAGCAATCTTTGCTTATGTGCCCTATCTTTTCACAATTCCAGCATTGTGGCTTCCTGCCATTTTTGGATTTGGATCTACCTCTCACCTTTGACTTAGACCTTGATCTCCCTTTCTTGCCCTTCTCTTTTTTCCTTCCCCTGCTCTCAAAACTTAAAGCATTCCCTGATGTTTCCTTTGTGCTTTTCCTGTGAATTTCTTCATTCAAGATTACACTAACAACATCCTCTTAAAATATTTGAAGCAGATGTAGTATTACTAACTGCCATTACCAAGCTATGCCAGCTTTCAGGCAAAGAACATAATATTAATAGAGCTTTAATTTCATCATCAAACACTATTTTGACTGAATTTAATTGATTTACAATTCCATGGAAATCATTTAGATGATTAGATACAGATCCACCTTCTTGCATTCACAAATTAAATAACTGCTTCATAAGATATACCTTATTTGAAGCTGAGGGTTTTTCATATAAATTTGCTAAAGTAGTCATCAAATCTACCATTGTCTTTGCCTGTGATAAATTAGATATCACAGTAGATGCCAGACTCAATCTTATAGATCCAAGAGCCTTTCTATCAAGAACTTCCCATTCTTCATCATCCATGTCTTTGGGCTTCTTTGAAACCCCACCTAACGATAAGTATAGATCTTTTTGATACATATAATCTTCTATCTACATTCTTCATTGTTGATAATTCTTGCCATTAAACTTCTCCATTCTCAGTTTACTTTCTTCTGCCATTGCTTCTCCCACTCAAATAGAAATTCTTGTGAGTAACCTGTAATTAATACACACTAACCAGATCTGAAACACCTATTAGTCAACCTGAGCTTTGATACCACTTGTTGGGGATCAACCAACAATGTTGATTAGTATATGAAAGCAATGAAATGTGGAATTAAACCAGAAAGATAAGTAACTAGAATCAGAAAATAAGAAACAATAAGAGATACAAGAAACCACCCTAAAAACTTGTATTAAACTCTTTACAGAAGGAATACAATTAAAGAAACTTCTTTTCTTCCACACCTCTCTCAGAATTATAGATCTCTTTCCAGATCTTTTTTCCTCAAGAGCTCTCTCTCTCAATTACAATCAACTCCAACAACCTAAATTGATACACATATACAATTCTTGTACTGTTCAATTCCTTACAATAAGCTATGAAGATCTAATCCTATATATAATATTAAGAAACATGAGCATACAATTACAACCATTAGATGCACCTCCTAATCAAGGGCTCTAAATAGTCTTACTAAAGATAGAGATGCAGACTTAAGACTAACACTTAATCCTACCATGCAAACATTCTGTTCTGTCCACAAAAATAGCATTCTGGATGCACAGGTGACCAACATCGGTCCCTGCCTGTCTGCCTATGACCGATGTCGGTCGATCCATGACCAACGCCGGCATCTCCTAGTCGACTCCTGACCGACGTCGATCGCTCCTGACTGACGCCGGTGACTGTGTAAATCCTGCAACTTGAAAACTTGCTCATTTGGTGAAGCTTTTAGCTCCATACCTTAACATGGAGGTGGGTTGTGGGTATAACATACACTTGCCCATAGTGTTCAAACTTGACACAACGGTATAAAGTTGAGGTTACACATGCCATAGCATGTATCCAAGGTCATCCAAGTAGTATGTTATATTTGAAATCTCCTTCTAAAACATAAAATAACTCAAGAATTATGTGGGGACCTACATGGATATGTAAGACAATAGTGCCCACATAGTAGCTATGGTATTGTTAAAAGAGTAGAGTACTGTATTGGTTTGAGACATGTAATTCTTAAGAAGAGCTAGCTACTTGTAGGCATGGGTAGAAATATTATTAATACTAGCTCCCCCATTGATCATGACTCTCTTGAAATGAGTTTGATCAATATATGTGGTAATAAAAAGGGCAGAATCCTAATCTTTAGGGTGTTGAAGTGAAATTTCTGAATTACTAAAGGAAATCAGGGAGATGGAATTAAGAGAGCTAACCAAAGCTATAAGAGGTTAGAGATCATTAGGTTGTACCTCACTACTTGAAAGGCACTAATCAAAGCTTGATGGTGTTGGGATGAGTTTTGGATTAACTCATATAAGGACATTTTTATAGGAGTTTGGTGAAGCTATTTTACCATAGATCTTTGAATAACGTCTGAAGATGTCAGATTTGAGACCCCTAAGATGGAAACCTTAGGATTCAAAGGAGAAGTGTCTTTGGAAAAGGGATAAACCCAAAGAGCAATGAATTTTTCCTTACCTTTATCCTTTTGGTTTTGTGACTACATGGCCACATTAACTATGTTGATATGAAATATAGGTGAAGGAGGTGGCAAAGGGGGTATGACAATATATTTAGGTTTGAATTTAGGTGGAATAGTAGGAGGCATTGTGGATGCTAGAGGTGGAATAATAGGAGGCATTGTGGATGCCAGAGGTGGAATAATAGGAAGGTTAATAGGAGCATCAACAAAGAGAGTGTTGACATCAAAGTGTTGCTGAATGACTATTGTAAGAGCTTTACAACTCTTAGTATCATGTCCAGGTGAATGACGATATAAACACACTTTTGTATTATTAAACCAAGATGGCTTCATTCCAAAAGGACTATAAGGCTTAATGGGAGGAAGAGTTATTATAGAATATTTCAAAAACTGACATAGGAAAAAGGTCTGAGAGCCTACGAGTGAGCTCACACTTATTGTGGTAATAGGAGTGGACACCTTCTTTTGTTTAGGAGTCATAGGGGTGATTTTGCATGGTGTCTTGTTTGGTGGCAGTGGAGTTACATGTTTTTCTAACACTTTTTTGGTGTTAGGTATCATGGTGTCAGATATGAAAGGCCTACCAGGTGGCAAAGGTAGTAGTGGAGGTAACTTAGCTTTTACTTGGATCGATGATACTCTAACTAAAGTAGAGGGGTGAGGTCCCAAAATTGATGGTAAAGTTGAGGGTTGAAGAGGGAAATATTGATGAGATCTAGGAAGCTTATCATTTTTCTATAGTTCAGGCTGTGAAACTCCAACTTAGGGCTGGAGAGTTAGATCTAATTTCACTTGTGGATGAATTAGATTAGAGATAAGGCATATACATAAAGGCTTGATCTACTTTAATATGGTAGATGCCTATGAGGGTGAGGGCTCTGACATAGATGGATGAAATTCAAGTGATTTTGGTGAAGAATCTCTAGCTTTGTCAAAGACCTTGGGATAAAGGGTAGTGAGAAGGTTGATGGTAAAGGTCAAAACTTGTTGTGTTGGATAAGGGGTTTTAAGTTAGTCCCAAAATTTCATGTGATCTATCTTTGAGGAGTCAAGAAATTCTAGACTTTTCACTAACCATGAGAAGGGTTTAGATGAAGTTGACATAGGCCTTACAGTTATATCTTTAGAAGGCTAAGGTGTTTGGGAAAGAGGGAAATTGTTGGTCTCTACTACTTTGGGCTAAAGACAAGAAAGAGCTATAACAAGGTCTTCTTTGATAGAGATAGGAGAAGAGGTATGGTATTCCATGGGTGGAGGAGAGGTAGGTGAAGAGCGTTCCTCAAGGGGGTAAATCATAGGTATTATTACTCCCTCAATATGTGAGCAAGGAATAGGTAAAGTGTGATCCTCCATAGGTAAAAGAAGTGGTAAGAGTGGTGGAATTAGAGTAGGCACAATAGGTCTCTCATCTAATGTAGGAGTGGATAATACTTACTCTTGTAGGTATAAAGGTGGATTAGATGGGGTACTACTCTCTATCGGTGGAGGAGATGTAGGTGAAGAAGGTTCCTCAAGAGGGTATAACATAGGAATGATGTTCCCCTTAACATGTGGCTATGGGATGGGTAAGGCATGGTCTTCAAGTGGTAAGAGTATAGGTAACATTGGTACAAGAGGAATTAACAATACTGGCTCCTCTAGTGGTAAAAGAAGTGGCAAAGGAGGCTCTTCCTCATGTGAGAGTGGAACGGGTAAAATAGGATCTTATACCTAGGGAAAAAGAATGGGAAAAATAAATGCCACTGACTATAGGGGAGGAGTCGATAAAATGGGTGCCTCCTGTTGTGGGGGAGGTTGAATAAGAGGTAAAGGAAATATCATATTAACCATATGGATATTATGATCACATGAGTTAGTCGTGGTCAGAACAATATTTTGATTAGGTGAATGGTTAGGAAAAGGGTGTTTGATCACATCCATGTTTTGATTAGGGGGTGCATTAGGATTATCTAAGATGAGATCACCCTTATCAAGCATGTCTTGAACAATGTTCTTGAATGTCTTACATCTATTAGAATTGTGGCCTTTAACTTGATGGTAGCTGTAAAACTCATCCTCCTTGTACCAAGTTGGAATAGGATGGAAGGGGTCAAATTGTATAAGATGTTTGATTTGAGGAAGGGTTATGATGCCTTATTGCAGTAGTTTTTCTAAAATGGATGTATATGACTCCCCAATGGGAGTGTATTATCTTTGTTCATACTATTGTTAGAATTGCTTGGTCAGATTTTAGCATGTCAAGGAATTAGATTGGTTTATGGTTGTGGAAGAAGTTGATTTAACAACCACCGAGTTGGTAGAGCCTTTAGGTTTTTGTTTAGAAGGAGAGGTTTTAGAAGAGGAGTCATTTGATTTGTAATTGATGTTCTTATTGTGCAACTTGACTCTGCCTTCATCTATAACCTGAATCTTGAGTTTTTATGCCATTGTAAAGGCCTCATCAAATGTGTGGAAAGCTTATACTCAGAGTATGGACAAAATGTGTTTAGCACATGCCCTTGAGAAGAGCTCAATAAGATCAGGTTGGGGTAAGGAGAAGGAGATTTGATTAATAAAGCCTCTCCAATGAGTGATAAAATCTGTGATAGACTCATCATCAAATTATCTTATAGAATAAAGGTCTGTAATAGAAACCTTTTTAGAAATGTTAATAGAGAAATGGTTTAGGAATATTTGTGCGAGTTGGGTAAATGAGAAAATGGAGTGCTGAGGTATAGAGCTATACCAATCTATGGCATCACATGAAAGAGACAGAGAAAGTATGAAGTAGTAATGCATCATTGTGCCCTATTAAATAACAAGCATGTCTAAATGATCACAAATGATGTTGTGGGTCCTCTTTACTCTAGAAATGAGTAAATTTGGTGAGTTCCCATTGGATTGGATAAGGACAAATAGGTATAGAAGGATGGATGGGTTCATTAAATATCTAATCATAAGATAACACATTCTTTGAATTGGAAATAGATGTCTCTAGATTAGACATCTTGTCCATCAACATCTTAATGAGTTCTGAAGGGGGATTAGTCTAGGAGATACTTCCTAAGTTGTATGGAAATTGATAGGAAGTAGAGGGAGCATATGACATAGCTTGATAAGGTTGTGTCAACACAACATAAGGATAATGAGTCATAGGCTGGGGGGTAGAAAGAAAAGGGGCTTGTCCCATTGGGTTAGAGACCATGCTTTGGTTGGATGTTGTTATTATAGGTTGGGTTATTTGCGTGGTTAGACTAGATGAAGGGTGAGTTGTAACTTGGGTAATTATAGGTGCAAGAGTAGATGGAATAGGTACCAATAAATTTTTAAATGGGTCATGATTTTACCAAACTACTTGTGGTTGTGAAATTTAGGAAGTCATGCCAGGGTTTAGGAAGAATTGGGCAGTTGGTGATGTTAGACTTTGGACATTATTTATGGTTGGGTTACTTGTTGAGGCAGTGGTTTGAGTAACCATGGGGAAAATAGTGAAGACAACTGAAACTGTTGTTGTCTCCATTAGAGAGGTTGGTATAACATAGATTGGGTCACCTAAAGAATTGTGGGTTTAGCTCATGGCAAGGTAATGCTGAAGGGCTGCCATATTATGATAAATTTTTTTAGTAAAATCTTGATCTCCTTCAAGCACAATGAGAATTTGGTTGGGGCTTGGAGTATGCTCTATATCTTAAGTATGCTCCATGATAGAATTAGAAGCAGGAGGGGAAGGTGGAAGTGGTTGTTGGATTGCATAATCAACAAGAATTTTGGCTTGAGATCTCATTAATACCATACAATAAGAAGTAAGAATGGTCTTAATACTTTGTATTAGTGACATAATAAAGAAAAACTAGGTTCAGGTGCAGGTAATTGGGTTGTTTTAGCTTGATTTTTTGAGCAAATTAAAATTACACAATCACTGATGTCGATCAATTAACTGATGTTGGTAATAAAAGTTTGTTGATGTCAGTGGGATTAACCAATGTTGGTAGCTAAAGTTTGCTGATTTTAGTGTAGTTAATCGATGTCAGTCACTATGATAACCTATGAGATGGAAAATCAAACATTTTAGTAATCCAGAGGTAGAATCTAGGTAAAATAGAGGATGGAAAAGGTCTGTGTAAGAAGGAAAAACACTTAAAAAACTTGATATAATAGGTTATACAAATTGAGTATTATAAATAGTGTTGATTTTTTGAATCAATGGAAAAATGTCCTTACCAACTCTAAAATATAGAAGGCAATAGAAAAGTAGAAAAAGAACATACAACCACTAATTATTAACTGCTAGAGATTAATTTCAGTCTCGTGTTGGCTTATGCCTTAATCAGATAGTGAGAAGAAAATTTGGTTATAGAAGTTACTAGAATGCAATCTAGAGCTAGTTTCAGGTTAGTTTTAGTGCTCACAAGGAAATCTATGTTAGAACAGGTACATGGCTTGTTATAGGATCTTGGTCCTCACACTTCATGGACTTGAAGCCAAGCCAGACCACTTAGCCAAAATATACCTTCTACCTAGAGTTTATACTCTGCTAAAGAATGGAGTGGGTTCTCCCCTTGGTGGTGAAATCTAAGTAGGATAGCCGGGTAGGGTAAGGTGATCCACCAGGTGATGAAATCCTGATGGGCCTTCTCTCAGGTGAGTTTAGATGTTTATTTTTTTGAGTGTGATCTAGTTGTGTAACATAGGTGCACTACAATTCATTCATAATGCTTGTGATTAACTAGGTGAGCTAATATCCAATAATCAAACAATGAAGTATAGTAAGTTTTAAACCCAAATATGAAATGTTTAGATTCGAATGAAAACAAAGATAAAATAGGAGTAGAGAATGAAATTCACTATCCTAATGTGCATGCAATAAATAAAAGAAGAGATTCTTTTAAGTTGTAAGAAAAATGATAAATTGCTTTTAAAGGCAAAGAGAAAAGAAGAGTGGTAAGGAAGAAGAAATTTTAATTTATTATCCTTAAATAGAAAATAAAATGTTGATTTTTTTGTTTTGAGAGAGAAAAGAAGGAGAAAGTGAAATAAATGAAGTTTTCACTATAATTCACCTATATGAATGCTTAAAACAAGTAATGAACCCAAGAAAAACTCCAAGTTCCCATTAGGCGTGCTAGAAATGTATCGCTAAAATTTGTCTATTTCAAGTCTAAAAAGAAAGAGAAGCATAGGGATAATTGATTAGAATGAACTTGGATTGGTTTGCATGCCATATTTAGACATTGTGAGCACTCTTCTTTGGCTAGGGAGGACTACCTGAAAGTAAGAAAACACTACCACAAAATGTTTGTTAGTAGATAAATGAGTGGGTTGCCAAGTTATGCACTTGTTCTAAGAAGTGTCAAACTTCTTTAGAGATGACAGTCCACTTTTGAGAGAAAAGAGTAATAAATAACCAAGAGAGAGGGAAAGAGAGAATAAAAGAGAGATAATGTTACTGTTATTCACAACTTGAGTATAGCATAAAGTAATAGAGTATAGGTGGTATATTCAATTTGTATTTTGGAAGTTGTTTGGGTAGATCTTAAAGGGTTATTAAATACATAATTACCGATGTTAGTTAGGCTATCGAGGTCGGTGAGGAAGTATGACTGATATCGATTATGCTATTGAGGTCGGTGAGGAAGGTGATCGGTATTGGTTAAGATGCTAATGTCGGTAGGGGAAACAATTGCCTAAGAGTTTGTAGAAGGCTTTTCTGGGTCTAGAAAATGGTTTTGGTCAAGTCTAGAAAGTTGGGGGAGAGTTGTGAGAGAGAAAGTATTGTTTGGATGGATCTGGTTAGAGGTTTAATGTGTTGGCATAAGGGGAAACAAGTGGGGAAGCTTTATAACTCCTTCACGAGGGTTTGGTTAGGAATGTGTAAAGTAATAAATAATATATGTAAAGGAGTTGCAAAGTAACTGCTGAAAGAATTATAAGATAAATGATGTACTTGGCTATAGTGGGGACTGAATGATAAGTGCCAGATGGATGGCTCCTATTAGGTAGTCCAAACTAATGCTTTGAATAGAGACAATAAGAAGGTACTGCTATTTCTCAAGAGCTTGGTTCCTAATCTAGGTTGACTTATGCAAGGTAACAGTAGGCCAAGATGTCAAAAGTTGAATGCCAAAACCTTGTATGCAAATAATAATAATTTTTCTTGATTTTTGCTGACTTGAACATAAGTTTGGAGTTTGGCTTATATAATTGACATCGATGATCTCGTCGATGTCGACCATGGGTTGACCGATGTTGATGGCATTAGAATAGGTAAATGTACTATCTTTAGCCTATTTTCTATTGTTTCTCATGCCAAGTGTGGTATCCATTAAAAAATGGTAGAAATAGGAGGTTAAGAAGGATGTAATTGGTTAGGATTTTATTTTTGAGGTGAGAACAAGTCTTGGGTAGTTAGGATAAGGGGACTAAGTCTTGAGGTGACTCATCAGGTGAGAATTAGTCTTAGGATGAGGTGGCTAGGTAAGGTGGCAAAAGGGGTTTTTAATTAACTTAATTAAATATTTTAAATTAATTAAATATGTGGGGTAAAAGCATGGGTTAGGGAGGCTAATCATTATTATTATAAAAAGGCTCGAATGGGGTTTCGATATAGGGAGTTATGCATGTGTGTGACATAATTTTGGTGTCTACACTAGACATTAGCTCTAACTAAATATGGAAGAATTTGATGTGTGATCTTTAGTGCTGATTAACTACTTCAACTAGTTTTGAAAAAGAGTCAACTTATTGTTCTTATAGTATCCTTAAGCAAACTTTATGTTTTGAGTTGCAGAAAGCCTTTAAAATCTTAAGTAACTTGTTTTAACTAATAGGGTCCCACAAGCCTAGGTTGGTCTGAAAATTTCACAAGTATTAAGCATTTGGAAATCCAGGTAGGTCAAAATTAGTAAGCATAGACAACTTTAGGTTTTAGTTTGATAGTGACTTCGGGTTTTCATCACTAAGTTACTTGAACTCAAAA
Source organism: Torreya grandis (assembly GCA_037957365.1). Lineage (NCBI taxonomy): Eukaryota > Viridiplantae > Streptophyta > Pinopsida > Cupressales > Taxaceae > Torreya > Torreya grandis. The sequence continues at coordinate 4,762,083 of JARHVA010000057.1, read as the reverse complement.
ACCTAAGTAAGCATAGGGAAGGATTCTGGGTAGGTCTCAAGTAATGTTTTGTGGGTTTATCATGATTTAAGACTTTGGGTTTACTAAGGGAATAAACTACATCTAAGAGACCTAAATTAAGTTGTGGCAAATGGGAAACTTGAGTAGGTTGGCTCTTTGAGGGTTGGTATTTTTGAGGTCAGCTGTTTGGGATTGAAACCCCAGGTAATTAAGTCACTAGTAAATTAGGTTTTCTAAATGTAGTTACTTGGTGTTGTGAACCTAAATAAACAACATTCAAAAGCTTGAGTAAGTAGGGTTAGGAAATCCAAAGGGTAAGGCTCTTAGGAATCAGGTTTTTTGAAGGTAGTTTCTCAATGTCGAGAACCCAAGGAAGTAATTAAGTTTGGGCAACCCGAGGAAGTTGTTAAGTTTGGTAAACCCAAGTGGGTAAGGGATCCTACTTGCTAGGTTTTACAATATAAAGCTTGATTTCATAGGGTTTTCATAAATCTTAAACATGATAAATGACTAAAAATATAAATACGTGTTTTAAAACATCTAATCATGCTTAAGAAATCAAAAGGAAAAATGAATGAAACAAGACTTAATTGAAGAAATGGCCATGGTGGTGCAAAGAATATTTTTAGAGACAAATAACAAGAAAAAGGTAAGCAAAAAGATATGAGAATCACACGAGTGAGATTTACCTACCACGGACGTAAATAGGTTGAAGAGAAAATGATTGAAGACACTTTAGAGGATGAAATCACACAACTCAGGGTTTATAGATGCAATCACTTGATCAAGTAGCTTAGCTGTTAGGTGGGAATGAGGTAGAATTTCAAAAAATATATAAAAATATAGCTCATTAATGACAAGTTTAGGAAGGCCATATAAGCCTTTGGCATTTTTATTGATCTCTTTGAATTACTTTGCTTGTTTTTAGCTTTTTAAGTAGAGCATCCTCATAAGCTCGAGTAGGTCTAGGTTGATGAGTAGCTCAGGTTTATGAACCTACATTACTTTTACTTGTAACTTTATGTTAGTAAAGCAATACCAAAAACCCAATTAGGTTTAGGCCATGCTTGGTGGGTTTTTAAGACCACTTTTATTTGTTTTGGTAATGCAGTAAAGTAACTTGATAACTCTAGTTTGAACTAGGAAGAGTAGCTCAGGTTTGCAGAACAACTTTACTTCTTTTCAATAAGTAAAGCAGTGTGGAGAACCCAATTTGCATTATGAATGAACAAAAACGCTTAATCTTCTTTGATTTATGAACAGAGATGAGTAAATGGGGTTTTAGTGATGGCTTTAATCAATTGTTTTCAATCCTCTGGAGTGACTAGAAGCAACTAGGGAAATCAAGCAATTAGACACAACAACTACTAAAATCTAAAGGTTTTATTCAAAGGATTGGTTCAACAAATACAACTGGCTCACATAAGACAAGGATGCAAAATTTTAAATGGGGGTACCCCAAAATTTGAAGTGTGAAATTTCGGGGACGCTAAGAAGGTAGGTCCATTTTAATTTTCATACATATAGCCTTCCTGGGATGATCTATAAACTACATTTGTTGACCTAAGACTTGTGTGGCTAAGAGAAGTTCTTCAGAGTCCTTTTGCTTTGGCAAACCTAATTTGAGTGTCTTGACTTTGATAAAGAGTTCCTCTACCTTGGTTTTTCATTCATTCTCCCCTCCACCCATTTCATTTCCCCCCTTGATAGGCATTTGTGATTATAAATATATTTTCCCTCTTCTATACTTCCTTATTCTTCACTTCTTAAAAACATGATAGCCCTACTTTGTTTTAGTTTTATCTATCCTTATAACAAAACAACATGCTTGAGTGACTAGGATTACTTTCTTTACACCATGGATTTATATTTCTAGATATGCCTTGATTTCTTTTTACCATTTATTATTATTGTACTACCCCTTTTTGTAGACACTTGAGTCCACTTCTACTTTGTGTACTTTTTCCATTGTTGAGTGAGGTTGTCTTGTTACTTCTCACTCATCAATGTTGCTTTCCCTTTTATTCAACCTTTTTCCATTGATGATTGAGTAAAGATTATTACTACTCACTCATCAATGTTGTTTTACCATTTTTGCTTTCCCATATTTATGTAAGAATTGTTACTACTTTCACATTGATGTTTGATTACCATCCTTTTTGACATGTATCTTTGGTTTAAATTGTTGAGTTTGCCTTTATTACTTAAGGTTTATTTGTTTGAGTTTTTTAGTCTTTAATAGCCTTGGATTTTTGGTTACCCAATTTACTCTAAAATTTTGACTTGGCCATTTGGTCTAACATATCACATATTACCCCAGCTTTCCAAATTTCCAAGTATGTCTCATCCATATAACACTAGTTGTTTTGGCTTTCCTGTGTTTTTTTGTTTTTTCTCTTTAGTTTTGTATTCTTGGGTTTATTGAAAGCAGTTTTTGCACCCTCTACAATCAAAACTACAAACACAATAGGAAACCATCTAACGATAAAGGTAAGTCAAGGTACAAATATATTTACTTTTCAATTATTAACCCTTTATATCATTTAATTTTAGTTATTTAATGCTTTAAAATGCTACAAATTTTTTTAGCATCAATGTTTTGTATTATTATGTTCTTTCTTGAAGCACCATCCTTTGTTGCAGCTGAGTGACACATGATGAGCCTCAAATGGGGCATATGTATACACATAATATTTTCAACTTTGATCAAATACTGATGATTTATATCTTGTAGAAACCCATAGTCTTAATCTCTCTAAGTGTATGCCCTAAGGGGTGAACCAAGAAAGGGGTAGGTAGAAAATTTGTGGTTCATAAGATTATTGTCCCTTATTGCCATTTATTACCAATCCAACCAGCTCCTAAAACCATTCCACTAAGCTATTAATCCTATTTTACACACTCATCTAGTCTTTTACCATCTTCCATACCCATTTCTTAACCTAAAACCCCTTTTGATAGTTTATAGTACTAAGTCAACTAGGTCAACCTTGTAATCTTATTGGTGAAACTCATTTAGGTTCTAGGTCATCCCTTGGCCAACCTAGCTTGTGACCTAGTGAGTTTTTGTCAATATCGGTACTAGGTTGACTAGGTCAAACTTATCATTAGAAAATTTTGGAAGGGATTTGGGTTAAATACACCTATATATACAAGATCATTTCATCATTATGAAAAATACATCATGAGTTATTATTTGCTTGCACTTCTTTACAATCTACTCTTCCACCATTCTACTTGAGGAGTCTTAGCATAGGGTTTCTACATGGAGAATGTAGTATTGTGGAGAAGTCTTGGATTATTTGGCCTTTATTATTGATCCTTATAAATCACAATAACCTATTTCAAATCCTATTTGTCTAAGGGAAAGACTGAGTCTCGATGGGTTCATCTTTTAGGTAAGTATTCTCTAACTTTGTTCCTCTCTTTAATAGATAGAAGTAGAATAAATAATGACTTTCAAATAGTATTACTCTTCTTATCCATGCATTAGAGTCTTACTCATACATATATTAATTGAGATTGTCTTATGCATGTTTATTTACATTTGTTTACTAACCCCCATATTATGTCACAAGCTTTGGTGAGCACTAGATTAACTTTCTTTGCTTTACTTGTTATAAGTATAGTAAATATAAAAACATAAGGATTAGTTAGGGTTATTTCATGATCATGCTTGAATAGAGGCTTTGGAACCCTCCCTAGTATTATTATTGTGATAAGATATTCCATAATTGGGTCTAGTAGATCCACATATTGGTCATGTTCTCGATTATCTAATGTATCCCCAATCGAAAGTGTAAGTAAGATCTATCTTTTCTAAGTTAGGATTGATTTATAGAATTGATGCATTTATGATTGTATACACCACTTACACACATTATCTATGGAATTAGGTTGTAATAAAACATCAGGCTAAGAGGGAGATTCAAAATTTATCCCTTATTGTAAACATTAGGCACAAATTTATTGGCTCATTTTGGTGCCACCCTTCCTACTGTCTATAATAATAGTTACAACAGAATAGGTGGAGGCCATTATATATCAAAAAAAACCTAAAATATGGGATCCATGCAAAATAAATGCATGATTAGTTTTGAAAATAATGCATATGTGGCGTGAGGAGAAGGAAATGTAGGAAATCAAAACAAAGCAAAGATGACATGAAACCCTAGTAGAATACATTATCACAAGTTCTCCCTATATGAATTATTTTGTTATTTCATCACTTTTCTTTATTTTTCATGTCATTTTGTGGTATAATTTGATGTGTGTGTGTGTGGGCACATAAAGTTTGATAAAATTAAAAATTATGGTATTTTTCTGCATGGCAAGTATCGACACCAAGTGAATATCCACCAGCTTGAGGTCAAAGGTTTCATACCTACCTTTTTGGGTTCTCCCTCACTCTGAATCAAGTTTACTAAAGAGAGGTGGGTTATAAAGATCACTAAAATCAAACCCCTAAGTAATAGTAAGATAATGATAGTAGCAAACACCCTTACCAATAACAAGATAATGATGATGACATTATCGATTGCCTCTTCAACCACATAAAATGATATTTTCCCCAGGGTTACATTTAAATAACATATAAAATGTTTAATGGGTTTTTATTATTCTCTTTTACAATAAGAAGGATAGAGTCTCATTTTTTGTTAAGGTTAAAAATCAATTGTCATTATGATTTCTTAGAGGGCCTCTCTAGTGTCAGATGTGATGAGAATGTGTGTGATGGGTTCTCTTTCACTTGGGTGGGGAGTGTTGGCCCTTGATCCCCTATCAATGTAAATTTTTGCATGGGATTATCTCTAGCCAAAGAATGATTTAATTCTTCCCTCTCATGCTCGAATGGCATGTGTTTGGTTCTTATTACTACTATATTTTTTAGTTCTCCCCAATTATAACCATTTTTTGAACTTAACACTTTTTTTTTGATGTCATTATTGTGTTCCACCATGATTATCTACCTTCCAACTTTTTATATTACATTGATAAGCATAATCTAAATGGGAAATGAGATGGTGGGAGAGGATTAACACTAAACAACTAGTACATTAGGTAATCAAATGGCATATACTTGTTGACTATCCAGTCCTTAACATAAATTCCTACCAAAAATACTAAATATACAAACTATTTAACTATTGATCAACTAAACATACCAGCTGGATAGTGAGGATAATGGATTCTATGGTAGATTGTAATAATGTGAAGTCAATAAAATTTTTTGAGCTTAAATTAGATGTCCATGTCACTTTCGTATGGAGTTTTGATTTTTTCTTGGAGAAGGATGTCAAAAAGTCATGATATATTGGGCATATGGTGAAGTTTGGAACTCTTTTTTTTCAAAAATATATACATTTTTTATTTTCCCAATGCAATGGTGCAACTAGATTGATTTCATTTATCACTAATTAGTAGAAAAAATAGAGAAGGTAATAGAGTTGTTAATATATGCATGTTTAAAAAAAAAAATTGAAATAGACACCTCAAAATTGATATCTCACATCATTTTTCAAATAAATATATCTAAGATATTTGTACTAATTAAGTCAATAAACAACCTATAATGACAACCAAGTAGTGTAATAAATTTATTTCACTATTATAATGTGGTTTTTATATTAAATTTTGTCTATTTGACTATTTTATGGATTTTTTCTTGTTATTGGAAAATAAAATTAAAAAAGAGTGATATTTTATTATTACAATGCATAAATATACTTATTATCAATTAAAATATAATAGTATACATTGATGGTTACAAAAATAAAATAGTTGATTGATATTCATGGACCGTACTCCTCTCTAGAGGAAAAAAAATGGCTCATAAACCAAACACTCAGTAAAGCACAAGAACCCAAAGTCTCCAAAATCAACAAAAAAAAGAAAAACACAAATCTTTAGGCACAAGTTTTAACCCCAAAATGAGGAAGGGGAGAAAAAATACTTGGGAGGATGGGCACTCCAAGTGGAAGGGTCAACTAAAGGAGGATCGGGTACCACTCAACTATCTTGAGTGGTATTTAGGGGACCAAAGAAATAGTGATGCCCCAAATAGAAGGCTATTAGAAAAAGCTACCAATCAGATCACCTCCATCAATAGGCAAGATTAATTGTGATGGACTAGTGGCTGACTTCCCATGAAGTAGTGACATAATCCAACCCCTCCCCCTCCACCATACCAAGGATGAGTGGAGAAGTGGTTGTAACTGTGAAAGTGACATTATCGACACTTGGACACTAGATAAGGAGAGCCATGAGGTGGATAGTCTAGGGGGCATGGATCATAGTATAATGATCACCCCACTAGTGGTTGAGTAACTCTTAAAAGTGTTGAGATCTAAGCATTTCCTTATCTATTTGAGATTGAATTTACATAAAAAATGAAGAGAAAATAATTACCTTATCAATAATAACAAAATGAGAAGATGGTTATTCATTATTAAACATAGATGAATTCCTAGACTTACATAGCATAAATAAAACAATACTCTAAAGAAGTTCCAATGGGAATCATTATAATCCAACCATTTAGCATTATCTCCTAAGAAAACCATACACCAAGAGAAAGGCTCTATGTGGAAAGATTGGAAAAGTCCATGAATCCATTGAGCTTTTGGTAAAGTCAAAAGAGGTGTTTAAAAGACTTGAATCTAGAAAAATCTGGACACTTGGGTTGAGAAATTACAATGTGTAAAAGGCATTCCCTAGGAGGAATACCTTGGTAAACCAAATACCAAAGAAAGTGAGCGAGTTTGGGCTCAAGTTTAGAATTAAAAATTATGTAAAGTTTGGTAAGCCAAGTCTTGGTTGACTAATTTTTATTCTAATGATTATTTAATTTGTCTAAAGCTGATGAAAATGGAATCATGATTTGATAAATGAGATCTAGAGAGTAATTTTTAAAATGAGTGTCACTGTTCCACCTCTAGTCCTTCCAACATGCATGTGGAGGTTTTAGACCCATCTTATGAAGCATGGCATCAAGCATCAATTTCAGGACAAAAAAAATAGAAGGCAAGTATGAATTGAGAAAATAGTATTTGTATTTTACCAAATTCCATAAAATATAATCATATGATAAATTCAAACCCTTAATAGTATGAAACCATTTTTAAAATAAATATTAAGCTTTTATACTTGGTATTTCTGAGAAGGGAAGATTAGTATTGGCCATTATGGGGGACCACCAAATATTATGGTCATTTAAAGAAAGACCACTGCAAAAACCATTACCAACCCATCTTAGAAAGGGTTTGAAAATTTCAAAAACTTTCCAAATTATTTTAGCAACAAAAAACCCTTCAATTTTGACTGGGGCAATAGTGATAACAAAGTATGAAACCCAATGTTTTTCCATCTAGTCTTACCATAGGGGATCCTTGTGGCAATGCAATACCTTATGAGGATTTTATAGGCATTATTACCTTCAATTTATTAAAAAACCCATTTATAAAAGAGTGTAATTATATATATCAATAATGCCATACCTCTTTTATCATAAGGAAGATAATAAATACCACAAGCAACCCTGTGATAACCTCGAGTTTGTTTACCATTGGCCTAAATAAAATAATTGAAAATATTTGATAATTTATCATAAGAGACTTCATAAGGGGCTAGAAGAATAATAAACATGAGTGGCTACCATAATATTGGTGCAAACTTGAAACTTAACAACTAAAGAGGGGTTTGGATATCTAGTATGCAACCTTTTTTCCACTTTATCAATGACATATTGCCACAAATTTGAAGGAGAGATATCAAATGTAAAAATAATACTCAATAATTTGAATCTCTCTATCTCTCTCTTGTGTATCCACTTCCAATGATAATGCTTAATCCATTCAGGTATAAACATCATGCTTTGTATGTAGCATGATAAAACCCAAGGCCTTAAAAAAGATGTCAAGGTAATGTAGAGCATTTTAAAATAAAGTTTATTGATTGGAGAGAGTGAGAAAGATATCATCAATTAATTTCCCATTAATGAGATGATATGATCAATCAAGAAGTACAATTCCCTTGATGAGTCCTCATTCCACTCTTTGAGAAAAAATATATCCAAACATATCAACTACCAAAACACATAAAGCTAGATCCAAAAGACAACCATGTCTAATGGAACATAAAATCTCAAAGCTGTCAAATTTATGCCCATTGATAATGATGTAAGATAAAGCTTCTTATAACAAGGTTTTCACCACTAAAATAAATAATTGTCCAAAACCTAAATCCTTAAGCATAACAAGAACAAAGGGCCACTCAATTTGATTATAAGTTTTCTCAAAATCAAGTTTTAGGAACATGGTTCACTGACAATAAGCTTGAACCCATTCCATTCCTTCACAAATTAAAATAAGATTATCCAAGATGTATCTGATCTTAATGAAAGAGGTTTACTTTGGTATGATGATGGAAAGTGAGATAAAGGTAGAGAGTTCACAAGGCCTTGGTGATGATTTTATAAGAAAAATTGAGAAAGGTGATGGGCATCAATTCGGGAAAATATCTAGGTCACTAGATTTAATGATAAAATTGATATTTAATTTAATAATGAGAAAGCATAATTATTTTTTCTTATGGTTTATTTTTAAACTTGCAACAAGTTGGGCCCTAAAAAATGCCAAGTAACTTTATAAAATTCATAAGGGAAGCCATCAATACTTGGATTTTTATCATTGGCCATGCATTACACTGCATAAAAAAGTTCCTCAAGATAAAGAGGGGAATTATAGAGTTTATGGTCTTTAATAGTTAATTTTTAGGGCACCACATCCAAAAATTATTATAAACCTTGCACTCTTTCCACCAAATCTTCCTAGGCTTGAAACACTAGTTTGTGGTGTTCCAAGAAGGCCAAGGAGATTTCAAGTATAATTTTAAGGCACTTATGGGTGAAATTGATGACTTTTATTTTCTCCTTGGCTTGTTTTGCCCTAATATATTTGAAGAATTATTTTGAAGCATGGTCCCCAATTTTAAGCCAATGAAGTCAAACTTGAATTTATTCCCCTCTGGCCTCTACCAATAAATTTAATATTCTACTTATGATAAGTTGTCATGGTTTATAAATGTAAGTCAAAAGGGTTATGCTCAAGGATAGATGAAATTATTTGTAAATCTTTGAGCAAAACACCATTAGGCTACTTAAAAATTCATGCTATTTACTTACCATAGTAGTAGAGGAAATCGGTAGTGCGGTTGATTGCTTCATTCCACCTGTCAATCTGGCTAGCAATGTAAAGTAGATGTGGAATAATATTCCACACTTTAGTGATAAGTTGGATTTTACCCTCTTGGTAGAGGAGGGACATGTTTAAAAATAATGTATCATATATAACTTTGAAGTTCTACCACCCCCTCCACTTTGTACATGATGAGACTATGATATGAAAGGATGATTTTTTGATGGACAATTATATCTTGAGAGAAAGAAAAAGAGAACATGTGCTACTTGGAAAGCATGACACAATCTAACTATTTAAAAAACCCTATTAGTGTTGGAATGATAGTTAGACCATGTAAACCACAACCCATTATTTAAAGCACACCATCAAAGGATTGGGTCTATTGAGCCCCATCGATGTTTAAAATAAAATCATGCTTCATGTTATCCCACACATCACTACATTAAGAGGGAACCAAATTTATTCTCAAGAATCTGAACCATATTAAAATCACCACATATCAACTAAGAGGAGAATGGTTTATTGTCAGTGAGCCATTGCCATAACACCATTTTATCAGGGACATAATTTGGGGCATAATTATTGAGAACCCTAATGAATGGCCATCAATGTCAAGTAATACCCAAATAAATCATTGTGATGGATCTTCGCTTGAGGAAACAACTAAGGGGGTTAATTTTAGGGAAAATAAAATACTGGCACTGCCATGTCCATCTTCATGTAAAGTGGAAAAGTGAGATGCATTAGACCAAATACTTATAAGAGAACATCAAAAAATAAATCCCAAAATCTGAACTTCTTACAAATAAATGAAATATTAAACTCCCAAATTCTAATAAGTCAACTACATAAAATTGTTTTAGGAGGAATCTACAAGGCCTTGAACATTATAGGAGAGTAAATTCATCATGGGGATTATTCCATGAGTAATTCACCTTGACCATATTTTATATTTTCTCTAAAACCAAGCACCACAAATTAGTTTCCTAAAAGGGATTGTTGGTTAAGTTGGAAGAATGAAATCCTGAAGTAAAGTGTTTAGCCCCATTATCTTTCTGAGGAGAGTCATGATTATTGTGAGGTAGATTGCATGATAGTTGAGGAGTAGGAACACTTATAGAGGGTGTACTAGCATGAGAAGAACTCACTTATAACTAGTTAACTTGGATCTAAGAGGTCATTAGAGAATTATGCAACTAGGAGAAAAAAATCCCTTCAGTCCTCCTAAGAGAATTTGGCAATTGAGGAGAATATGGCTTGTCTTGGAACCTTGATTTTTGGTAACATATTTTTTATTAGTCACCATTATCCAACCATCATTTTTATTTACCATATTTTAATTTTTAGTGGTGCCTGCTCGACAGAAGGATTTTAGTGCACCATAAGGGGTACTTTGTGAAACCTATGGTCAGGTGATTGGCATCTAAATTAAGTATTTAAGAGATTGGACTAGGTGAATTTTTGAGAGAAGTGGTTCATCCCTACTTAGATGTTAATCAAATATTTCAAGTCCTTAGTCAAATCAACCTTGACATAAACATGCCTATTATGGCATGTAGAGTAGAACTTAGCTACCTCATGAAAAATCACCCACCCTTTGGGTTTAACGATATCATTGAAAAATTCCCATATAGGAAGTGGAAGGCTCGAAAGCTTGACCTAAATAGACATATTAAGGGAGGTTTATTCATAAAATTTGAAATTATGAGTTCAAGGGGACACAATCATGAGGATAATCCTCAGGAACCAAATAACTTGACTTGGAAAGGAGGGATTAGAATTGAGAGGATTCTTTCAAGGAAAAAATAAAAAACTCCTTTGTGAGTTATGCATACCAGTGACCTAAAAACCAAAGGTTCCTAATGATGATGAATCCAGGCATTAAGAGATTCCTGAAAGGGGATATAACTAACATAATAAGAAATAAGGAAATTATTTTCATACCACTTAAAAAAACTATTAAAAACATATACTTGTAAATAAAAATCAAGTTGAAGAGGATCATCAAAATCTATGCCTCATCATAAAAACCTTTAGAATGAAGTTTCAGTTTCATTTTGGCACCATCCTTCCCATTGTCTATAACAATAGTTGTGACAAATTAATTGAGGGCCATTTAAAGAGAAACAATCAACCCAAAGGGTAGAGATTTATGTGAAATATATGTATGTTTAGTCTTGATAATCCTATAGAAGCAGTATGGTAATAAAGCATAAGAAGGAGACAAAGCAAGATAAGATAGACATATAAACCCTAGCAGAGTAAGTTTATCAAAATTTTCCTTTCTAATAACTAGATAACAATCAAGAGTGATATTTTAGATATATGGTAAAGTTTGAAACCTATTTATTTCTTGAAAATATATTTCAAGTCTAACATAAATAATGTAATTGAATTGAAACCATCTATTACTAACAAAAAAATATATAGAAAATAATGGAATAATTAATCAATATAATATGTAATAAATCTAAAATATATACCTCAAAATTAATATACTATTTTCCAAATACATATGTTTATTTTAGACACCTAAATCTGGCCACTTATAACCTATAATGAGGATTTTGACCAATTTCCACCTAAAATGCACAATTTGGCCTAAAAACACTAAAATACATTAAATGAGTTAAAATTGACATATTCAAGTGCCAATTTTGTCCAGGGTATCACTAAATGGGGCAATGCAATCTATGGGCCAACTAACTTTGATCAGATCATTTTGAGTCAAAATGCCAATTTTGTACCTAAGTGCTCTGGATTGGTCTTTCCTATCAAATCTCTTGCACAAGACACATGCCTTTATTATTTGGTGTTGGTAACATCCTAAATGGGATAATTAATGGAACATAGTTGACATCACCTTCCAATTCTAATCTAGTCAAATTTTAGACTAATAATAAGGCATTTTGATTAATTTGTGCACTAAGTGCTTAAAAGATAATTAAACCAAATTAGAGCCTAATTAAGAATTCCATGGAAACTTGTTGAATACTTAATTTTGTAAATGAATATTGAATATCTTCATCATCAGGTGACCTCATTTCTTCGGAAGACATCCCTAGGCCATAAATGCCATAAATATCAATATTCATGCCTCCCATGCCTCATCAAAGCCCTCCATGCTTCTTAATTGCTCCTATATCCCAAATATTGATGAGCCTATTTATCAATTTTAATTGAAAAATTAGATTAATCCTTAGCCACACATCTCAATCCTAAGATGGATGATTTAGGTTAATTCTGATCAATCTCAAAAATTTATAAATATGAGGCCTTACCACATCATTTCTAAGCTTAATTTGTGCAAAGTTATAATACAAGATTGGTTCCAAAAGATCCAATAAATTAGTGTTACCAATGATAAATTGATTCTAAGCCAAGCCAAGCCAAAGCCAAAGGTACCAAGGAGAGATGGAGGTAGATAAGCTTCCATTGCCAAGGACTTTATGAGCACAAACCAAGCAAGCCAATCAAAGAATACTCTTGGAGCATCAAGGAAGGTAAGAAATGTGCGTTTTCTTGAATTTTAGTTATGCTTCATTAATTTGTATTTCTTCACCAAGCTCACCCTAGTAACTAGGCATGAAGATGTTAGTTTAGTGTGTTTTTGATTTGATTTCATTCACTAACATAATACTAATCTCCTCTTCTTAGTAAAATTCCTAGTTCACATAATGGCATGACTGGTGGGACCAAATGCATCCCACACATGAATAAGATCATTATGCAACTTTAAAATATTCATTTGGATCATTAAAACTTTCACAATTTGATTTTTTAACTTTATTTTGCCATTTTTCTTTATTACAGGTTTACACAGTAACCATCATTGGTTAGTAAAACCATCATCGATTGGTATATCCATCATCAGTAACTGTTGGTATAACCATCATTGGTTAGTAAGTGTAACCATCATCAGTTAGTAGAACCGACGTAGATCACTATGTTTTTCTTAAAAACACAAACTTGAGAGCTCTTTTTTTCCAGTTCATTATTTCAAACCCAAAGTAGCTTAAAGGCTAAAGGACATACTAACATTTTTGTTGTAGGACCAAGCTTGAAATTTGCTAAAAACATGTTTAGATCACCTTTTTCATGCTTTAAAATGGATTAAGAACCTTGTTTTGGTGTTTAACAAAAAATTTAGATGTTTATGGTGAATGTTTTCAAAGTTTGCAATTAAGACCAAAGGGTCAAAAGAACACCATCACACATTTCCATTTAGGCTTAAAAATGAACTTACCTTTCCAAGATTTTTGTATTCACTTAGTTGTTTAAATTATATTTTTGTTTGGCAAAAAGAGGGGTGTTACGTATATGCTCTTCCATTTGTCCCCTTTAGGGAAGCCTTGGAATCAAAAGAACCATTCCCATTGCAAATAGCCTAGTCTAAGGCTTAGAAGGAAATTCATCTAAAGCACTCCTTAAAAACTCATCAAATTTTGGGTGACCTTGAAAATGACCCTAAAGTCTTTCTATTTCATACTTTCTTTATTTTTATAAAAACTTGGCTTACAAGGGGGACTTCATTACCTCCCACAAGTTATTTAGGGAATCTTTGACTTGAGGTTTCACCTCCCAACATTGACTTAATTTGGCTCCTAATTGGAGTTGCACATGGGATGTAGTGGAACTTTAGACATCACACTATACTGAGCGAATAGTAGGATGTAGTGGTTACAAAAATGACTAGACCTTTTCACAACAATCCAAGTGATACGGACCCAAAATCCATGATTTTCTTTTACATTGTTTGGCATGAAAGTCATTATGCAATTGATTCCCCTAGAACATTCAAAAACTTATAGATCTTAGATAAATCCCCACTTGTCATGGAAATATTATTGGTACAAGGTGCACCTCAAGGTCCATGTCATAGTACTATCATTTGAGAGAAGGGGGGGGTGTAAAAACCCTACTATATAATAAGCATTTAATTTTGGATGAACACTTAAAATCCTCTCAAATGACATATATTGATAGATTTTAACAATACCAAGCAACCTTGTTAGTTTGGAGTCTAAGAATGATTAATCAGTTGAGTTTTGTCCTAGATTAAAGTTTTGTTTGAAGTCAAAACTTGGTGTAAACAAATGATACAAACCAAAACACATGGTGCTCATTTTCCTTTAAGCAAAGAGGCGTTATGCTGGCCATATGAAATCATCAATTTTACTTATTCAAAATTCATCAAAACTTGGAGTCATATCATCCACTTTGGCACAGTTATGCTACCCAATTGAGTCTAGACCTTTGACAACATTGTTTAAGTCTATTTATAATCTAAATTTAAAATTTCACATTTATAAGTTCATAGGGTTGATGTGTTAAGTGGATTCACCATTTTCACTAAACTTGAGGGAATTTAGGTTCAATTTCCAATTTGGGTTGAAGGCCATTTAAGACTCATGATCGTTACCACCACTTATTAGACTTAAGTTATTTTGTGCTAAACACTTTCACTTTGAGTCTATGCACCACAACATTTTGAGTCAAGAAAGATAGTTTTATGCTATCAAATTTGTGGGAAACTATTTTTGCCTTAGAGAGTTTTTGAAACAAACATTTTGTCACATCTTTTGGGTAGTCTAGCATTGTTACGCTACCCAAAAACATTTTAGATATTGTTTCATAGACCCTCTTGCATAGATTTCAAATTTATTCCTACATTTTGAAACCAATCTGAGTGTACCTTTTATGAACCTTTGTCTAGCATAGTTACATCTTTCAATTTTTGTCTAGCTTATTTGTCAAAAGAACCAAGTTTTATACCATTATTTGTGAGAAAAAAATAAACTATCTGTAAAGTGCCTTTTGTTTCATACTTATACTTAGTTGGTCAAGTTTATATCTAGAACTCAAATGCATAGTATTTTTTTAGAAGTGTTTCAAATCTATTAGATTAAAAATCATCTTTATTTCAAAGTCTATCTTTTGATGCTGTTTGGCCAAAAGTCCTAGCACATGCCTTATTTGAGCCTAGGTTTTGATGTTGTGTTTGGCCAAAAGACCTAGCAACTTTTGCTTTTCCTAGATTAGACTAATTTGAAAAACTTCAACTTTAGAGTTTGGCATTTTGATTTTCAGTCTATTACTTGCTTATCTTTGTGTGAATAGTGAGGCATTAGATACTTAACACTAGCTTATTTCCTCACAAATATTTGCATAAACATTTTTGATCCTTCTGATGAATCTAAACCAAGTTTGAAAATCATTTATTTTAGACATTGTCTTTTTAGAGTTTGTAGAACTCTCTTTCCTTTCTATCACAAAGCATTGAATATGGATCCCAACATGTATTCCTACACTCATAGTGGACTCATGTACACTCTAAGGATTAGTAATGTGGTTGCACAAAAAGAAATGGTGCAAGACCCCTACATGGATAATATTGCTTATGAGATGGATCCTTATCCCTCATATAATACTTAATTAGGGGCACAAAGCCAAGATTCATTGACAACTATTTGGTTAATACACCACCTTATTTAGAACAAGACCAAGAACAAACCACATAATACCTAGCTATAATACCTACAACTGATGAACTAATTATTCAATAGTCAAAATCTATTAATGTGCCTTCCACATATGATCCTTTTTTGTTTGAGCATCATTTATTAGAGAAAAAAGACAAGGTTTTAGTTAGAGGCATAGAGATAGGAGCCAAGTTTCCAGTAGACTTCCCTCATGAGAATTTACCAAGCCTAGTAAGAATGCCACACAACATAATTTATGATCACCATGCTTCTTCTAGCAATCCTTTGGCTCTAGTCCAAATAATGTATCAAGACCTTAATATGCCTAATAAAGACAAAAACATCATGGAATACCACTTTAACCAAATGCAGATGGCATATCAAATCTACCTAAATCTAGCATGCAATTTCAATCAGATGAATATGGTGAGCAAACCTTCTATTGACTTAATTCCTTCAACAAGAGTTTTGATAGACTTAACTAGTCAAGAGAATCAAAGTTTAGACCCATTTATGCAAAACACTTTAGTAGACAAATTGCTATATATGCCCATTATTGAAGAAGTGTCTTTTGATTCTATACATAATAATGAGAAAAATATAGTGGATAATGTGTAAGCAACATCCAATCCAAATCAAAGTGGTACTAACACAAAAACAACTAGTCAAAAAAATGTGACTATAGTTAATACCATGAGTGGACCATCATATCAGGGAGTAGGAGTTTTTGCATCCCAACCTCAACCAACTGCTTCATCAAGTGTGTAACCAACAAGATTAGGTAGTCAACTAGCAACCAATGTCATGTCTTAAATACTGAATGTAATAAATCCTACTCCTACTCAACAAGTGACAAGAAGTATTCCAAAACATCATGCAAAATATAGTGTACCAATGCAATAAAGGCTAAATATATTACCACCTTAGCAAGGGGCAACTAATGTTCCACCTCACCAAGTTATGGAAAACATACCTCTTCAGTCGTAGACTAGTGTACCAATCCAAAACCAAGCGATGACTAGTCAATAATGTGTAAATATTAGTTAGCAATAGATGCTAAATCTTCAACCTAATTTCACTTCCCCATAGGGATTCATGCAACAAGGAGGCTCTTATGTTTCTTAAGTACTTACTAGATGACCATTGGTTCAAAATGTGCCATGAATTTAGAAATAGGGTCTTGGTCCATAAGTTCCCACTCAACAACAAGGTTTGATTAGTTGACATCATGTCCCTTTTAAAACATAATAGGCACAAAATAGTTATATCCCTCCATCCCAACCATAAAATCCTCCAAGTCAAATCTTTATCACCAACCCAAACTGGAATATTGCACAACCAAATATACAATTCCAAGTACATCCAAATCCATGTATGCATATTCCTGGTCCATTTCCCAACCAAACTAATGTACCCCAACATATATATCCATCATAATCTGGTCAAAGTGACCCACTTATAACCTCCCAACCATCTATCCAAACTAATATCCTCCCTCAAACTAATGTTCCTTCCAGTTTCCTATCCCAAGAATTATAACAGATGAAGGATGCAATTGCTACCATTTAGGCTAGGAAATAGACTAAAAAGTTTAAGTTAAATGACATATGTTATTATCCATTCAACATGGAGTAATTGTAGATACCATTTCCTCTAAGATACGAACCATAAAAATTTGACAAATACAAAGGGAAAGGTGACCCTAAGGCTCATTTAACAGAGTTCTTTATCGCATGTTAATTGGTGGCATATAGCGATATATACCTTTAATTTTTGTTTCTAAGGAGCTTGGATGGACAATCTTTGGAGTGGTTTTTAAAGTTTTCCAAGAATTTAGTAACAGATTTTGATGATCTTTTTGATAAGTTTGTGCATCACTTTTCTTATAATATTGAACATGAGATTTCATTGGTTAACTTAACATAATCAAATCAAAAAGATGGTGAGAGTTTTGTAAGTTATCTAAAATGATGGAGACCCCTTACAAGTTGATTTATCTATACTTTACTAGATAAATAATTAGCTGTTATGTTTACTAAAAATTTACATAGTGAGATAGCTTATCATCTAGAACTACAATGTGCACATACTTTTAAGGAGATCATCGACAAAGGCTTGTTGATTGAGAGAGCTCTTATTAATAAAGGGATCATCAAACTTACATTGAATAATTAAATTCAAGGTACCAATTAGGTAAGTGGCCAAAATCAACATCAAATTCAAGTGTAAGCATCGCAACTAGCACAGAAAAATAACCAAGAAAGATCAAAGAAATTTATTTAAAAATAGGAATGTTGTGGGTAATGGAGTAACTGAGTCACGTCATATCCAAATGGTGCAAACATCATCTACACCACCTTTTTAGCTTACTCCTACCCAAAAACCTCTCCCACTAATGTCATAATCACAACAACTAAGACCCATGCAAACAATACAACAATGTTTACCATTATAAACCCCTCCTCTAAGGAGAACTGTGCCTATCCATTGTGTCTTTAGTGACCTAAGAGAGCCTATTGAGTATGTATTTCACAAACTTGCCACTGCTAATTTGATTAGTTGGCTTGTACCAAAGCATTATTCATAAGGCATTCTTTATCCTAATTGGTACCATGAAAATGAATTTTGTGAATATCATCAGGTCAATAGGCATAATCTATGAAGATGTGTGCAAATCAAACATTTAATTAAGAATATGTTGGGAGAATGGGGAGATAACATTGGATAATGATGCTTTCACTTCCAATAAAACTCTTGGGATTGATCAAAACCCCTTTCCTTGATATAACAATCAGTAGTAATAGAATAATCAACAACAACAACAATACTAGCTAGTGTAACAATAAAATCAATAGTATCAAAATCAAAGGCTGAACTAGTAAAATTAGTAGAATTAAGAATAGAACCCACAATGTCAGAATAATAGAGAAAACTAAGGTCAGAACGATAACAACCAACAAAATTACCAAGTAGTTTCACATGACTACAATAGGATTGTAGGTCATATTATAGGGGGTAGCATTAATACCATCTCCATTAATCCAAGATCGAGCATTAATCAATGTAGACCATTACTAAATAATAACACTCAACCACATTACATGGATAACCATTATTTGACCTGGGATAACACATAGGTAAACCAATAAATTGGGCCTTCCACTTTTGAACCTTACACCAACAACTCGCCCTTGCCACATGACCACATACAAGTGCACTGGCAACCAAGACTTATCTTATTTGGTCCAACACCATTCCCAACATTTGTTAGCAATTATGGTCTAGTATCTAATCTTTATTGTGTAATCATAACTCAGAGGTTGAATATTACTATCCTAAGCCCAAACCATCTACCACTTTGCCTATTATCCAACTAATCATTCAGACTTAGATAAACCATTCACTATTGACCAAGACAAGAAGATTGATATTATGGAACAATTGCAGAAGACACCAACACAAATTTATATTTTATATTTGTCACAAAAGTCAACAATCCACAAGAACATCTTGAATGATTTCTTGACCCAATCCACTATTTCTAGTGACATATCCCTTGATAAATTTCAAGATTTAGTTGGACACCTAGCTCCAGCCTAACAAGTCACATTCAACCAAAGTGACATGACTTCCCTTAGCTCACTCCATAATAATCTATTATACATAAAAATTTATATAAAGTGGTATAAAGTGAAACGTGTCCTTATAAACAATGTATCAGGGCTCAACATAGTGTTTCTAAAGCTCATCAAGCTTCTTAGGTACATAATGGTAGATCTCTAGCTAGAAATGATAACTATCAAAGCCTATGATAATCAAGAAAGAGAATCACAAGGCACCATTAGCTTACCAGTTATCATTAGGCCTTTGACCCATGATATAATTTTCCATGTGCTTGATCTTGAGTTGTCATATAATATGATTCTAGGTAGGCGTTGGTTACATGATATACATGCAGTCCTATCAATGCTGCACCAATGTATCAAGTTCTCCCACTCAGGGATGGAAGTGAATATTCTTAGAGATTTACACCCATATGAACACTGAAAACATATTGAGGTTAAGTTTCAAAGCTATAATTACTAATATAGTATGAATCTAACTTCCAAGCAAGATAAAGGAAAGGCCATACTTATTGATCTACCATAGGATAATTGTATAGATCCTAATACCTTAGATTCCCTTTCGCATATGCTACCTCTTAAAGCTTCCAATCATTTCACCATTTTAGATAATGGATCGAGGGAGTATGTGACCCATGATACCTTCCATATTGCCAATCTTCCTTAGAATTTGAAGACCTTTGGGTGACCTAAAGTCACCCCACATAGCATTGACAACAAAAGAACAAAAATAAGAGACCTGCCATATTTGTACCAGTATTTGGCCTAGAACTAGATCCTCTTGAAGGGGACAAATCATGGTTGTATAATGATAACCAAGTTGATTGTTATAAAAGAGAAAAGTATCCTATTCCTAATAGGATCATGGGGCATTAGTATTATGAAGGAAGAGGCCTCAGACTAAATCAACAAGGAACCATCAAGCCAATTTCCATGACTAAGCATAAAAGACCCTATGGACTTAGATTTAAATCATCTGGGGGTGACCCCACATATCTTATTCAAATTCCATCACTACTATCTAGTGATGATGATGTTAACAATGAAATAGATTCTAATCATAGCCTCACCTTTGATGACCTAGCTGAGACTAACCTATTTTATAACAATTCCATTTGTACCCTTACCTCGATCATTCCTCATAACCCATTGCCATTATACTATGCCCAACTGATAGATTGGGACAAACAAGAATCCAATTTACCAATTGATGAGTTTCAAAATAATGAGGCATTATGTGGCTTTTTAGGCCTTAGGAACAACATTCCATTGGGAGATCATAAGTCAAGATTCTCAATTACGGTGGATCCTAAAGCCTATTTTGGAGAGCGAGTGAACACCCTTAGCCAAAAACAAAAAACAAAACATTGAGGTCTCAAAGTGAAAACCTCTTTGAGGTACTTTTTAACTAGGGAAAAAGTAAAGATAAAAGCCAATCTAGTGGTGAAAACCTATTTTAGGTTCCATTAGATGGGGGTGTTCATTCTTCTTCAAATTTAGACTAGGAGACCACCAATGATAAAATTGCCTAAGGATCCGAGTTCAATTTTGTGCAACAAGTATTTGATCAAATTCTTCAAGAATTTTCAATTTTTTTTTCACATAGTCATATCTCCCATTAGGGGACTCAAATTCATCATGCCTAGGAGAAGTTGAAGAGCAAGTTTTATCAGAGGACCCTAATATAGTCTAATAGTTCAAGTCTTTGCCTACTATCCTAGAAGATGGTTTAACCCTTTTAGTTAAAGATACAATAGAGGTAAACATTAGGACTCCATCATACCTAAAATGGATAAAATTAGGTGCATCCCTCACTAAGGACGAGCGTGAAGTCTTTATATCTATGTTGAGAGAATTTGTAGATATCTTTGCACAGGTTTATTTTGACATGCCAGGTTTGGACCCTGCCTTGGTTCTACACCACCTTATGGTCAATCTTGATGCCAAACCGGTAAAAAAAAAGATACATAAGATGCATCCTTGCATTGCTATTGTTGTCCCCTAAAAATATCACTCATTTTTGGGACAACATTTGAACTATTTTGGTCCTATGGACAAAATTGTCTCTTCCCTTTTCAAAATTTGTCCTGGGCATTCAAATTCCCCATGTTTCAAGCTTCTCATGAATCTACGGACTCTATAGGCTTGAATCTACAGACTCTGTAGGCTTGAATCTATGGACTCTGTAAGCTTGAATCTACGGACTCTATAGGAAGAGAAATCTATGGACTATGCAGGGAAAGTTCAACGAGCTTCACAAATTGATTTTTACAGACTCTATAGGAAAGAAGCAAGCTTTCAACACTTAGGTGATCTCAAAGTTGGTTCAATGACCAGGTTCAACCAAAAGAGTTCATCAAAAAACTTCTAATCAAAGATTGAACCTTGAACCATTTTGGTTCAATGGACTTAACAGGTTCAAAGGTTCAACATCAGTAGCAAGAGTTCAACCACTTTTAGGTTCAAAGGCTTCTACAAGCAGGTTTAATTAAAAGAATAGGTTCAATCAATTAAATTTTTGAACCATTGAACCACTCAAGTTCAAGGTTCAACAAGTTTAATGCATTTGGTTTAATAGGTTCAAAAAGCTCTCAACACAATTGCAAAGTTCAATCGGCAAAGTTCATCGCTTTGGTTCATTCAAAGGGTTTATCGACTTGAACCATTTTGGTTCAAAGCTTGGTTCAATGGTTGGTTCAAAGGAGCGGTTCAAAGCAAAAGTTCAAAAGAGTCTCTCGAAGGATAAGTGCCCTTACGGAGGGTACTTGGTCGACAAAACTACCCTTTGGAAGGGTCATTTTCAAGGAAGTCGTAACAGTAATTCTTTCAGATTTTTGTTTAAGGTAATCAAAAAAGACTAAGGCAAGAAACAATTATTTCAAAATTTTTGTCTGAAGGAATTCCTTCAGACAAAAAGTATAAAGGAATTCAAGAAAGAAGCTACAGGCAGAAAGCCTGAAGAAATGTCCAAAGAGACAAATCAATTAGAACAATTTTGTAGACTTTTTTGTCTGTGGGAAGTT
This sequence comes from Torreya grandis, assembly GCA_037957365.1. Taxonomy (NCBI): domain Eukaryota; kingdom Viridiplantae; phylum Streptophyta; class Pinopsida; order Cupressales; family Taxaceae; genus Torreya; species Torreya grandis. Next base: position 4,739,758 of record JARHVA010000057.1, on the reverse strand, counting down.
GTTCGTGGACTTTTTGTCCACGGGAAAATGCCCGTGGAGAAAGCCCAGGGAAAATGTTTGCGGGGAATGTCTGCGGGAATGTCCGTGAGAGACTCCAAAGAAAAGGCCACCGAAGGACCCCGAAGGGTAGGTGCCCTTATGAGGGACTCTCAGCTGCCAAATTAAAGGACACTTCCTTAAAGTTGAAGGATCACTTTCCCTTTGGAAAGTTGTAAAACAAGAAATTTGAAGGAAGAACTTAGCAACCAGCTAGAATAAAGAAGCCCAAAGGCCATCCGAAGACCACTCGAAAGGTAGATACCCTTTTGGGGGGCTCTTCCTGACCCAAAGTAGATCATTTCTTAAGGCCCAAAAGGTAGGTCCCCTCCAGGAAAACTCAAATGAGAAAAAAAGAAGGCTGAAGAAAGCCCAAGGGGTGACGCGCCCAAAGACATCAAAGTCAAGAATTGTGAACTAGTCGTTGGAAATTCAAGCATATTGACGATTGCGTGAACATCAATTTCAAGGCTCATAAAATAGTCATTGATCCTTGTAGATTTAAATCTATGGACCAAAATGCATTCAAAGGCTTTAAGGCCAAGATCAACAAGAAGCGATTAAGGAACATAGTATCATATTGAATCAAGGACCCGATTCAATTAACTAGAAAAGGAGGAATGATGAAGAAGGATCAGATCACCAGGTGGACATTGAAAGATGCAAAATTTCAATAGCATGACTTATTTCTCTGTATTAAAAAAAGTAAATGGGTAAATGCCCCTAAATTTGAGCTTATCTTCTTAACAAATTTCAATGCAACATGATGTGTTACTGTTCCTGAGTCCTTCTTGAAGAGGTTATATAAGGGACTCTCTTTTATTGTAAATCCATCTCTCTCTGACAATCAAAAATGAAACTCTACCCAAATTGAAAGGCATTACTGAGACTTTGAGTTCAGATTGTTGATCATATTTTATTATTGGAATAAGAAAGCAAGTGACTTTTTAGACTTTGTGCTATGATATCTTTGTTATTGGGGAAACTATTCTTATGTCTTTTTCCTTAATATATTTTTTGTTCCTTTAATTCAACAAGCAAAATTAGTGAAAGTAGTCAAGAAGGTGTCCTAAAGTCAATTGTGGAGAGACTTTGTGCCCCCATAATTGCCTTTAGTGTGTTTTATTTTTGTTTCTGTGTAAAGGACCTTGGGATGACTTTGTGCCCTCATTGTCCTTCGTATCTCACTCTTGAGCAATTTAGGTGGAGACTTTGTGCTACATCTCGATTTGCTGGTTACTACATCCTTGTTTACATTTTGCAATTAATACCAGGAGTATTCTTGTGGTTTGCTAAATAGTACTTCTAAAAAAAGAGGAGTGTTTTCTATCATTTCCCTTGAGATTTCTCCTTTGATCCACACACATCATCTCTAAAAAAAGAGAGTTGGATGGTTTGTCTTACCCTTGAGTATTATTTTTTATATATATATATATAGCATATCTATAGGGAACCTCCCCTTGATGAGAGGAGAGATTAGTCCCCTTTTGATGTGGTAAACCTACACATTTGGATGACCAATCTTCCTACTTTGGCTAATCAGACCTATTTTGTTTATCAGTACGTTGATTGACAAAATATTCCACCAATAGTTTTTGGTGACTCTATTGGGGATATAACCCATTATCATTATAAGCCTTATCCATTATAGACTCTGGCGACTCCATTTCATGTCTTACCCATTATCCATTTATAGCCTTACCATTTTCCTTCATCTCTGTTATTTTATCTGGTCTGTAAAACTAGAGTTTCTGAGAAAGAGTGTGCAATTTGAAGCCTCAAGCCTCAAGCTGAAGCTGAGCCAGTCCTTTTCCATTTTTGTTTTGTAATCTAGCCACTCCATCCAGATTTATTATCTCTATTTTTCTTAATTAAACCATGGCAGTTTGAGGCCCCTGGGGTAACTCTTTTGGCCCACTCAAATTGACTCCACCTCTGCATGAACTCCCACATAGTTCAAGAAAGAATTTCTCCAAATTCTTTGGTGATGGGATAATTTACCCTGATGAACACATTACAAAATTTAGCATAGCCTATGGTGTTATAGGGGTGGAATTTGAAGATGTGGCAGTCAGGATTTTTATGGAGATAGTACAAGGTGCTACTGTAAACTAGTTCTACCATCTGCAAGTTGGACCAGTAACTGACTAGGATACACTCAAAACCAAGGTTGAAGCAAGGTTCAAGCCTGTAGAAGATGCACATGCCTTGTTGGCCCAACTTACACAAATGAAAAAAGAGCCTCATGAACCAATGAGAGACTTCATTGCTAGGTTTGACAAGCTGAGGCATAGGATTCCCATGGTCACCCAACCGACACCTCATAACCTCAAATGCTTCTTCATCAACTCACAGCTACCTGAAGTGAGTTTTTTGCTGAGATGAGCTGGCTAGATAGATCTTGCTGCTACTCATGACTTGGATACTGAGGTAGAAGATAACCTTATCTTGGCAGGAAAGATAAGGAGAGATCCAAATAGAGGCAAACCCTCTTCATCTTCTGAATACTCACCCATAGTCACCACTGACCCAATGGTACAAAAGCTAGCAAATGAATTGCTAGCCTTGAAAAAGCAAATGGCATGAGGTATGTCTTCTGCTCCTCTATATAAATATATACCAAGGATGACATTCCCTAATCAACCATATCAAGGCAATGCTACCAGAAGTCAAGGGTAACCAAATCATCTTCCTCCCACATAGAGGAACCTTGCCCTTGAAGCACCTCCAACCAACTCAGTAGTTGAATATCTAGAAATAAAACATGTTTCCCATTTCCAACCTGAGTTTGAGCAAGAAAATGATGCTGATCTCTTTAGGGAGGATCAAAAATAATTAGCTAGCGACTCCCACATTAGTTTCTTGAATTACCAGGATGAACCCAGAAGTGAAGGTGAAGCAGTCAAAGGATCATACGCAGTATTCACCAGGTCCCAAAATTAGTCAGCCTAGCAGGCTGATAAAGAGAAGACAGAGGAGCGACCCCAACTAGCAATTTTAATTACTAAGCAGAGAACTTCTCTTCCTTCCTAGTCAAAAGACTCTGTGATTGCCAAAGAAGTAAGTACATCAAACATCTCTGCACCTTCTACTTCAAATTTGTAGATCAATCCTCCCCCTCCCAAAAACCAAAAGGATGAAATCCCATCCTCTCTTCAAAATCCATTCCAATCATTTGACATGATTGATCATGTCAAAAAATCCAAAATTCAAATGATTGAGTTTGAATCCTTATAAACCAATCCTAAGCAATTAAACATTGGTGGAGAACCAAGTGTGGACTTGTTTGAGGCAAAAATTGTGGTTACCCAAATGTCAGCCCTTGCAACTCAAATTTTCTTTGAGCCTTCAGGTAGGGGTAATTACTTTTTGACCATAAAGGATGCTCATGTCTCAGCTGATGAAAGTCCCATAGTTAAAAATCCAAGATTTCATCCAAACAAGACATCAGAAGAATTAGTAGGGCGCAATATAAATAAAGAAGGATCTTCCATCTCCCATGAAGAGAAATATAATAGAATATCATCTTCTGATGATGCTTGGATCTTGGAATCTAATGGCAGCAATTCTTTCACAACTGGATATAGATCTCTGTTGCTCAGATTGAAAACTACTCAGGGTGAAGAGATCAAACTCCTTCACACCAAAGGAGATGTTAAGTTGATAGTTTGTTAAGGATCTGATGCTGACAATCAAGCATGTGCTAGACTGGACCAATATAACAACAAGCTATGATGGTGGACTATACTGCTGTATTCCAAAGTCAACAAAAGGAACTCTTCACAGGGAGAACAAGGAGTTATGGTTTTTAGTTTAAAGACCACATCCTACCATGGAGCAAGAAGAAGAAAAGGCCAAGGGGAAGATGCAAAAAATTAGTTTCTTGGTGGAGAGCTCCATTCACCCATCCCCATTTTTGGGGGCAAAATGTCTTCTTGCTAGTTTATCAGGATAGAGCACTATTTTCACTGCCTCTCAGGAAGTAGTATCTGAAATACTTTAGCTCTTGAAGTATCAGATTATTGCATTTGTACATATGTATGTTTGTATAGTTTTTAATTCTATTTTGTTTTGTTTGTTTCTTTTTTTTTTGATGCCTTACATTTCTGGGTAACATGACTTCGTAGCCCAATGGTACACATGAAGACACTAGAGATTCTAGATTCTACTCCCTTCAATTCTTTTTACAATTGATATAAGTTTCCCAATTGCAGCTAGCTATTGTCCCCCAAAAATATCACTCATTTTTGGGACAACATTTAAACTATTTTAGTCCTACAGACCAAAATTGTCTCTTCCCTTTTCAAAATTTGTCCTGGGTATTGAAATTCCCCATGTTTCAAGCTTCTCATGAATCTACGGACTCTGCAGGCTTGAATCTATGGACTCTACAGGCTTGAATCTATGAACTCTATAGGCTTGAGTCTACGAACTTTGTAGGAAGAGAAATCTATGGACTCTATAGGAAAAGTTCAATGGGCTTCACAGATTGATTTCTATGGACTCTACAGGGAAGAAGCAAGCTTTCAACACTTAGGTGATCTCAAAGTTGGTTGAGTGACCAAGTTCAACCAAAAGAGTTCATCGGCAAGCTTCTAAGCAAAGATTGAACCTTGAACCATTTTGGTTCAATGGGCTCAACAGGTTCAAAGGTTCAACATTAGCAGCAAGAGTTCAACCACTTCTAGGTTCAAAGGCTTCTACAAGCAGGTTCAATCAAAAGAATAGGTTTAATCAATTGAACCATTGAACCATTGAACCACTCAGGTTCAAGGTTCAATAGGTTCAATGCATTTGGTTTAACAGGTTCAAAAATCTCTCAACACAACTGCAAAGTTCAATCAACAAAGTTCATCACTTTGGTTCATTCAAAGGGTTCATCAGCTTGAACCATTTTAGTTCAAAGCTTGGTTTAATGGTTGGTTCATCAAACGGTTCACTCAGTCGGTTCAATCAAAGGGTTCATCAGCTTGGTTCAACGGCTTGGTTCAATCAAACTGTTCAAAGCTTTGGTTCATTGGCTTGGTTCAAAGCGTGGTTTAAAGCTTGGTTCAATGGTTGGTTCAAAGGAGTGGTTCAAAGCAAAAGTTCAAAAGAGCCTCTTGAAGGACAAGTGCCCTTGCGGAGGGCACTTGGTCGACAAAAGTAACCTTCATAAGGGTCATTTTCAAGGAAGCCACAAAGGTAATTCTTTCAAATTTTTGTTTAAGGTAGTCAAAAAAGACTAAGGCAAGAAACAATTCTTTCAAACTTTTTGTCTGAAGGAATTCCTTCAGACAAGAAGTTTGAAAGAATTGTTTCTTGCCTTAGTCTTTTTTAACTGCCTTAAACAAAAATCTGAATTCCTTTAGAAAAAAAGTATGAAGGAATTCAAGAAAGAAGCTGCGAGTAGAAAGCCTGAAGAAATTTCCAAAGAGACAAATCAATTGAAACAATTCTATAGAATTTTTTTTGTAGGAAGTTGTTTGCAGACTTTTTGTCTGCAAGAAAATGTCCGCAAAGAAAGCCCAGAGAAAATGTCCATGGGGAATGTCTGCGGGAATGTCCACAAGAGACTCCAAAGAAAAGGCCACTGAAGGACCCCAAAGGGTAGGTGCCCTTGTGGGGGACTCTCGGCTACCAAATTGAAGGACACTTCCCTGAAGCTGAAGGACCACCTTCCCTTCAAGAAGATGTAAAACAAGAAATACAAAGGAAGAACTTAGCAACCAGCCAGAATAAAGAAGCCTGAAGGCCATCTAAAAATTGCCTGAAAGGTAGATACCCTTGCAGGGGGCTCTTCTTGACCCAAAGCAGATCATTTATTAAGGCCTGAAAGGCAAGTCCCCTCTAGGAAAGCTCAAATGACAAAACAAGAAATCTAAAGAAAGCCCAAGGGGTGACGTGCCTGAAGATGTCAAAGTCAAGAACGACGAACTAGCTATTAGAAATTTAAGCGTATTGATGATTGCATGAACGTCAATTTCAAGGCTCATAAAATAGCCATTGATCCTTGTAGATTTAAATATATGGACCCAAATGCATTCAAAGGCTTTAAGGCCAAGATCAATAGGAAGTGATTAAGGAATAGAGTATCAGATTGAATCAAGGACTTGATTCAATTAACCAGAAAAGGAGGAATGATGAAGAAGGATCAGATCACTAGGTGGACATTGAAAGATGCAAACTTTCAATAGCATGACTTGTTTCTTTGCATTAAAAAAAGTAAATGGGTAAATGTCCCTAAATTCCATCCTATCTTAACAAATTTCAATGCAACATGATGTGTTACTATTCTCGAGTCCTTCTTGAAGAGGCTATATAAGGGACTTTCTTTTATTGTAAATCCATCTCTCTCTGATAATTAGAAATGAAACTCTGCCCAAATTGAAAGGCATTACTGAGACTTTGAGCTCAGATTGTTGATCATATTTTGTTATTGGAATAAGAAAGCCAATGACTTTTTAGACTTTGTGCTATGATATCTTTGTTGTTGGGGAAACTGTTATATCTTTTTCCTTAATATATTTTCTGTTCCTTTAATTCAACAAGCAAAATTAGTGAAAGTAGTTAAGAAGGTGTCCTAAAGTCAACTGTGGAGAGACTTTGTGCCCTCATAATTGCCTTTAGTGTGTTTTCTTTTTGTTTTTATGTAAAGGACCTTGGGACGACTTTGTGCCATCATTGTCCTTCGTATCTCACTCTTGAGCAATTCAAGTGGAGACTTTGTGCTACATCTCGATTTTCTAGTTACTACATCCTTGTTTACATTTTGCAATTACTACTAGGAGTATTCTTGTGGTTTGCTAAATAGTACTTCTAAAATAAGAGGGGTGTTTTCTATCATTTCCCTTGAGATTTCTCCTTTGATCCACACGCATCATCTCTAAAAAAAGAGAGATGGATGGTTTGTCCTACCCTTGAGTATTATTTTCTATATATATATATATATCATATCTATAGGGAACCTCCCCTTGATGAGAGGAGAGATTAGTCCCCTTTTGATGTGGTAAACCTACACATTTGGATGACCAATCTTCCTACTTTGGCTGATCAGACCTATTTTATTTATCAGTATGCTAATTGACAAAATATTCCACCAACAGCTATCTTGGTAAATAAAGAGTTGGAAAAACTCTTAGAAGCAAGATGTATCTGATCCATTGACTACTCAAAATGGATATCAGATGTTGTACCTATTAGAAAAAAGCAAAAATCCTGAAGGAATCAAAATCTATACTAATTTTGGAGACATCAACAAAGCTTGTCCTAAGGATGAATTTCCATTGACTAATATTGACATGATCATTGACTCCATGGTAGGTTATAAAATGCTTTCACTTATGGATGGATTTTAAGGATACAACTAGATTAGAATAGCACTAGAAGACCAACATAAAATATCATTCACCACTCTATGGGGAACATTTTGTTATCAAGTAATGCTATTTGGTCTTAAGAATGCTAGAGATACATATCAAAGGGCCATTAATATCATATTCCATGATATGATGCATGATATTATTGAAGACTATGTCAATTACATATTAGGAAAATCCAAAACTAGCACTGACCATCCAACAATACTATGTAAGATATTTGAAAGATTACGAGAGTAAAAAGTCAGACTCAACCCAAATAAATGTGTGTTTGGTGTAACCATAGGAAATTTACTTGGCTTCACTATGTCTCTCAGTGGCATTGAAGTTGATTTGACTAAATTCCATGCTATAACTAAGATGTCACCACCAACCAATTTGAAGCAAATCTATAGTTTGCAAGGTAAGATCCAATCAATTTGATGCTTCATCTCTTAGTTAGCAAACAAGTGTCATCGATTTACACATATTTTGAAGAAGGGATTTGCATTTCACTAGGATGACCACTGCCAAACATTATTTTAACAACTCAAGGACTATCTAGTTAATCTACCAATTTTATTACCTCATATCCCAGGAAGGCCATTCTTGTTATATCTATCAGCTACTAAAAATGCCTTGGGGGCATTTTTGGCTCAAAATTATAAAAATGGAAAATAAAATGTAATATACTACCTAAGATGTACCTTGGTTGCATATGAACATAACTTTGCACCTATTTAAAAAGCTTGTCTAGCCATGGTCTTCATAGCTCAGAAACTACACCATTACATGTTGAATAATAAGACCATGGTCATTTCAAAAGTAGATCCACTCAAGTATATACTATCTAAAATAGCTTTACAAGGTAGAATGGCCAAATGGATCATGATTCTTAGTGAGTTTGACATAAAGTATGCCAATCAGAATGCAGTTAAAGGATAAGTTATTACAGATCAACTTGTTGAAGCACCTCTTGCAGACACAAAGCCACTCACATTTCATTTCCCTGATGAATCCATAATGACTCTGATCAACACACCTCTTGAGGAGCAACACTAAAAGCTATATTTTGATGGTTCATTTACTACACATGGATCAAGGGTAAGCCTCTTATTTACTACACTTTATTACACCACAGGGGGATCTAATCCCTAAATCATTCAGAATCAACTTTCCTTGTACAAAAAATACTACTGAGTATGAAGCACTTATTATAGGAATTCGATAGGTAGTGCATTAGAACATATCTCATCTCCAAGTTTATGGTGATTCTCAATTAATCATCAATCAAGTCACAAATCATTTTTAGACCAAAGATGACAAGTTGGTTCCATATAAAGCCATGGTTGACACTCTTAAGCAACAAATTACCAACATTTAGTTTGAGTACATACCAAGGGCTAGTAATAGAACTAAAGATTTCATGGCTACTATTGGTTGTCTAATTCAATAAACAAATAAATCTAGAGAGTATTAATTCCTCATCAAGAATTTGTTAACACCAGCTCATGAACCTTCAATAATTGTAATGATTTGTGATATTGTTGGTCCTAATTGTATCTAATACTCAAACCTTTAAAACTACCTTCATGACCAAGTTATACCACCTAACCTATCTCAAAAATAAACCAAAGCCTTTATTCATCATTCCACTCATTATACTCTACTTGGATCCACCCTTTACTGCTGTAGTTTTGATGGAACTCTACTTCATTATTTAACTTTGGCAGAGTCTACACTAGCATTAAGAGAAGTTCATGGAGTATGTGGAGCTCATTTCAGTGGGGTAGTCCTATCAAAAAATATCTTGCATAATGGTTATTATTGGCCCATGATGGATGCATATGTAGATGTATATGTAAATAAGTGTGATAAATGTTAACAACATGATAATCTTATTCATGCCTCAACCTAAACTCTGAAACTGATGTTGACATCATGGCCATTTTCTATATGAGGACTTTACCTCATTGGGAAGATCAACCCCACTTCATCTGATGGCCATAAACAAATCTTTATCACCATTGAGTATTTCACTAAGTGGGTTGAAGCTATACCCTTCACTTACGTGATTAGAAAGAAAATTTCCAAATTCATCTTCAACCATCTCATTTTCCCTTATGATATCCCCTCTAGCATTATATCTGATAATGGATGATCATTCAAGAACAAGGATGTAGACTAGTTATGTATCAAATATAATATCACACACCATTTTTCTACACCATATTACCCTCAAGGTAATGACCAAACTAAATCATCAAATAAAACCATTGTCAATATTTTCAAAAATATTGTCAATGATGCTGATCATGATTAGCACCTACAGATATTCCCTACCCTTTGATCATACCATACAAATCATCATACCCCCACAAGAGCCACTCCATACTTGTTTATGGTATTAAATCCATCATTTCTATTGAGGTTGAATTTCCTTCACTATGCATCTCTTTCAAGCATGTCCTAGATGATCATGACTATTGAGTAGCTCACCTATAAGAGATAGACCTACTTGATGAGAAATGCACACCTGTGCTCAACAATATTTAGGCATATCAGAACTGACTCAAAGGCCACTACAATTGATATGTCAAGCATAGAACATTTGAACTTGGTGATCTTGTTCTTATAGAAAACCAAAAGAACACCATGGCTGAGAAGAAGCATAAAGGTAAATTCAAACCAAATTGGATAGGGCCTTTTATCATTATTTTAGATTATGGATCAAGAGCATATAGGCTTGCCATACTAGATGAAGATGAACTTCCTAAGCCAATAAATATTATTCACCTTAAGTGGTACTATGCTTAAGTGCTAAGGTGTATTATCTGTAAGGACCATTTTAGTTACACCATTTTATCACTATTTTTATTTGTATAATTATCATTCTTATATGTTCTCTTAGCTATATCCACTTTACATTTCTAACCTATCGACCCAGTGTGTTCTAAAGCCTAGCCTATTTGACCTTGGTTTTTTCCATTCATTATGCATTTTTAGCATTAAAGAATCTAATAATTTTCATTAGTTGGTTCAAGTACTTTAGATAGAGATCATATTTTGGAGCAGTGTGATAGAAGTTTTGGTAGTTGTATCCTTCATTTGTTATTCCTTTCTTATCACCAGTCTTGCTACTAATTATAACCACCTTTGGGAAAATTAGTACCATTAATCTATGCCATTGTGTCTTAGTTATACCTTCCTATGGGAAAACTAGGGGCAACATTTGTTTATTAAGCCTTGACATACCAACTTGCCACTTCCTATGCTACATTGTGCCTTTTTACCAACTGTGCTTATTTTGTTTGAATTGACTATTACACTAGTCAAATTCCTCTACTATAGCATAGAACTATAGTGACTTGAGGTCCTAATTTGGGACTATGTAGGCAACACTCAATACTTGTTGAGGTTAGCTTAGTCACCCCCTTGCCACACTCTTTCCATTTTGTGAGCAACCTAAGTTTGAATGCTTTCACCATTTTGTGAGCAACCTAAGTTTAAACGCTCTCACCATTTTATGAGAAACCTAAGTTTGAACACTCTCACCATTTTGTGAGCTTGAACCATTTAGTGTCTCATCATTCTTGATCGAGTTGAGATACTTCAAAAAATTCCAAAAATATTTGTAAAATCATTAAAAAAGCCAAAAACATGGACCATTTCTTTGCCTTAAGGATTCTGGGAACTCTTACTAAGTTTGAAGAAAAACAATTGTCACTTACTTTTCCTATCCTCTTTGGAATTTTCTCTCAAACACTTGTCATTTTTCAAGACTATTAATATTATTATATCACATCCATTTTGTTTATTTTCACTAGTTATCATTTTCTTCCCATTCTCTAGGAGAACTACATTCAGCCTAAAGTTTCTTATTGGATATTACATCCATGGAACTATGTAGGAAACATCCACTTGCCTAATGCATATGGAGACAACTCGACCACCCCCTTCCTTTTCTTTTATTCCCTCATTTTTTTCATTTGTTAAGTTCTCACCTATTTTCTAGGGGCAATGTTCATATGGTTTCTATTATGTTTTTTGTTTGTTTGTTTCTGCTTATTTTATTTGTTTATTTGCTTTTAGCACTGTTTCTTTGATTTAGTTTTTGTGTGTTCATTGGGTGATTCCTTAACCACACTTAAACTTGAATCTATCCATATTAATATGCTTACATTGTCATCATGGTTTCTATCATTGGTGTATTGTTTTCTATTGAGTATTGGATTACAGGAGTCAATCCTTATGAATATTTTGACCAAGTCCCCATATGTTATACCATGATTCCTATCAACACATGATATAGTAAACCTCAACTTCAATAATTCTATTCAATAATGGCAACATCAACATCTCTTTGGCATTGGCATCTTGATTCAATCCCAATCATATCCTAAATAAAGTAATTAACCATGAAAGAATTTCAACCTTTATTAGTTCAAATGAGCATCTCCCTACTAGTAGGTTGTTATAATTCATAATTACCATATTTTTAAAGTTATCATCATTCTCAACCAAGTTTATCATGTTTTTCATAATCAGGGTCCAATGATTATAACCACCTATGGGCAAGTCATTGCACACCATTTCACTTACATTTCTCAATGATTATAACTGCCTTTGGGAAAATCATTGTGTTGTCACCACTTTAATTTTTCTACCCATACAAGGGTATATTGTTATCTTGTTTGTCTGTCCTAACTGGGGTAGCTCCATCTTCTCAATGATTATAACTACCTTTGGGCAAATCATTGTGTTATCATATCACATTGCCACTATCAAGGTACAATGCTTATAAATGCCTTTAGGCAAACCATTGTACACTATCCCACTTGCATTCTCAATGATTTTGAATACTTTTTCAATATCATTATGTTTTCACCCCATCATCTTTCTTTTATTTGGTCCCCTCATTTTGCTTCTTTCTTTTTGAGGGACCGTTTGTTGACTTACTTGTGCCAACCATTCCCTCAAGGGGGCATCATGTAGTTAGTTTATCATCATTATAGTTGTAGGCATACATGACCTTTTCATTCTTTGAGAAGACGTTCCTATGCTTATAACTTGCAACACCTTCCCAAATAGGGGCAAATTGTAGACACCTAAATCTGGCCACCAATAACCTTCAACCAAGATTTTGACCAATTTTCACTTAAAATGCACAATTTAGCCTAAAAATACTAAATTCATTAAATGAGTTGAAATTGACATATTCAAGTACCAATTTTGTCTACGGTATCTCTAAATAGGGCAATGCAATTTATGGGCCAACTAACTTTGATCAGATCATTTCAAATCAAAATACCAATTTTGCACCTAGGTGCTCTAGATTGCTCTTTCCTATCAAATCTCTTGCAAAAGACACGTGCCTCTGTTATTTGGTGTTGGTAACATCCTAAATGGGATAATGGATCCAATGCATCTGACATCACCTTCCAATTCTAATCTAGTCAAATTTTAGACCAATAACAAGGCATTCTGATCAATTTGAGTAATTTATGCACAAAGTGCTTAACCATGCTTAAGAGATAATTAAACCAAATTAGATCCTAATTAAGAATTCCATGGAAACTTGTTGAATACTTATTTTTGGAAATGAATATTGAATATTTGCATTATCAGGTGACCTCATTTCTTGGGAAGACATCCCTAGGCCATAAATACCATAAATATTAGGATTCATGCCTCTCATGCCTCATCAAAGTCCTCCATACCTATTAATTGCTCCTCTATCCCAAATATTTATGATCCTATTTATCAATTTTAATTACAAAATTAGATTAATCCTTAGCCACACATCTCAATCCTGAGATGGATGGTTCAAGTTGATTCTGATCAATCTCAAAAATATATAAATATGAGGCCTTGCCACATCATTTATAAGCTTAATTTGTGCAAAGTTATAATGTAGGATTGGTTCCAAAAGCTTTGAGCAACTAGTGTTACCATGCCAAATTAATTCCAAGCCAAGGCAAGGCAAAGCCAAAGGTGCCAAGGAGAGATGGAGGTAGACAAGATTCCATTACAAAGAATTCATGAGCACAAACTAAGTAAAACAATCAAATAATACTATTGGAGCATCAAGGAAGGTAATAAATGTGTGTTTTCTTGCATTTTAGTTGTGCTTTGTTCATTTATCTTTCTTCACTAAGCTCACCCTAGTAACTAGGCATGAAGATGTTAGTTTAGTGTGTTTTTGATTTGATTTCATTCACTAACACAATACTAATATCCTCTTCTTAGTCAAATTCCTAGTTCACATTTATAACATTTCCCAAATATATATATTAATGATATTTATACCAAAGGCATCTTCATTGGCAAGGCCTTACTGAACATTCATCTCTGGATAGTTCATTTTTTATGATATTAAGGTTTTTATTGGATAAAGTTTAGTTATTGAATAATGATGATGAAGATAAAAATAAAAAGTTTGAAATGTAAATGTATGAATTAAATACCTCACATGTTCCCCAAGCATTTCATGGTTTAGATTTTCTAGCCCCATAAGATCTGCCATATATGTTCAACTTTATTGTTCTAGTCTTGCTCACATTAATCACATGATTATGCTTGCATAACAAAGGGGTCAAAATAAAAAATGGGGAAAATATAACATGTTAAAGGTTTGAAACCAAATAACATTGCTAGTGTAAGCATTAGATTTAGAGTATAAGCTAATTAAGATATCAAACAAATAAATATAATCTAAACTAAAACTTAAACTTCAATATAGAGCAACAAATGAAAGAAAGAAATAGACAAAATAATACTTATAACCATGAATTATTTGTCACCTTCTCCATTATGATCAAATAAACATTTTATCTTGAATTCTAAATGTGGGTGCTCAACTCTTTTCAAAGCAAAGATAATTGGGCAACGTTTTGGAGTGCAAAATGACTTTGGTGGCTTTGATTCACAATGGTAATTTGATAACACTTTGTTAGCATAAAGGTGGATGATTGAAAGTGATGGATTGAATGTTAATTTATAGGTTTATGAGAGATGAATGAATAATTGAGAATTTTTTGAAAATTTTAAATTATCTAAAGATTCAACGACCAAATTTGAGTCTTCATCCATGAGGATGATGACTAATTACATGTGTTGAGGAAAAATGGGGAGGTGGTTGAGTGACACACTAATAATAGGTCAAGCCCATTGAGTCATCTAGGAGGTTTAAATTTTCTAAGATGACTCATAAAGTGGTTGAGGAAGTTAAGAGATTGGTTGGATGAGTCAACACATAGTTGAGACAAATGTGGAGGATGTCTACGTGAGATGGAAAATCTAGTTTTTTAATTAGTTTTTAAGGAAAATGATGTGCATGATTGTAATTAATTAATTAATAAATTATATGAAAGTGGAGGAAAATGACATCAATTTGAATTTTAATTGGGGAAGGTGATGGGTTAGTGTGTCAAAATGAATTTCAACACTAAATGGTAATATTTAAGTGTCTACATTTTCCCCTCTTTAAAAGGGTGTTGTGAAGCAATAGCATTTTGAAGAATAGAAAAAAAAGTAGAGTGTTGATGATTGTGGAAAAAAAGTTGCCCTAGGTAATTAAAAATGAACATGATGATACCCCATCAAGTGTTCATGTAGGAAAGAAATGTAGATGATTGCTAAAAATGATGAATGGGAAGACAAGAATATGAAGGGAATAATGATCATCAAATAATGGAGATACTTATCTCAATATCAATGTTTTCATCATTATAGGGAGTATGTGTAAAATTAATTTCCCCTAACTATTAAAAACTAGAGAATAGATTAGAAAAATGATATTTCTCATTTGCAAACTACATGCTTGGATGATACTTAGGACTCAGGGGTCATATGAGTGGATGTGGGAATGATATATACTGACGATGGTAAGCTATGGGCCATAAAATGAAAAATATAGATTATCCAATGTGTGATAAAATATTTAAAAGATTTATAGTTGTAATAATTAATAAAGATGTTGAGAACTTTGATTAAATGATGATAGAAAATGTGGATGAAATGACTTGGATGGATGATGGTAGATGAACTGACCCCAAATACTCTATGTACCTGAGTGTTGCGTACATTGTCTAAAGATAACTTAGACTAATGTAGTTCTCCAAATTTTGGAAGAGATGTAAAGTGATGATGAAATGTAGGATTGACCCATGGATGTGATTAACCTACTTAAGCTAATGATTACACATTGTGATTGGATGAGATGATGGATTGATTTTCCCCAAGTAAGATATATGCAAGGAGTGGATTAGTTTTTGATATACTTGAGATAAGTTTCATGCTTTGATGTGATCCCAAACAATGATATATGTAAGGAATAGATAGTGGGAATGATACATATGATTATAAATCTACAAGCTTAGATTAGTTGATTGATTCACTGATTAATTAATTGACTGATTGAGTGATGGAGAAAGGGTGGATGTTGTTATTTTGTTGATCCCAACTGACAGGTGTAGGAGATTGAATGGAAAGAGTAATGAATAATTGTGGATGATTGATGTGTAAACATAAATAAAGAAGTTAATTGATGACATGGATTAATGATGATATAGCATGGATTTGATTTATGAATGGAAGATAGAGGTTATTATGGGATGTATGGTGAAAAAAATTTGGTTTTTGATTTTAAATGCTTAGAACAAGAGAGGAAAACAAATTCATTGTTCTCAGAGTTGTGAATTTTTTCATTTGGGTGGTGTATCATCCATGCAGGTGACTAATTCATCTCAAAAGATTAGTTAGATAAAAGTGATGAGACCTGATAAATTGATGTGCTTAGTTATGGGACTGTGAATGTTAATGAGTGTATTTGAGATAAACATGGAATGATTAACATAGTTTCCATTTGAAATGTGGTAGGAGAGATAACATAGACTACATCTTTAGAGCACTCTGTGGGGCAGTCTTCTCAACACACTATGGGTCCTCCAAGGAGCACACCACAATGACTTTGTTTGAGATGACCCATAAATGCTCTATTTAAGGACGTGTTTATATACATATATATGTATATATTTATCTATCTATCTATCTATCTATCTATCTATCTATCTATATATATGTGTGTGTATATAAATATATACACACATATATGTATATGTATATGTATATACACACATATATGTATGTATATATACATATAAACATATATATACATACATATATACACATCAATATATATACACACACATATACATACATACATACATATATATATATATTTCACTAAGAAAAATGCTGAAAACTTTTATTCCAAAATATTGGTGAAAATTTAAAAATGAATGCCAACAATAATAGGTAGGCGTAAAAGTGGGAGGCTCTACAAAAACATCATCCACCCCCCAATATAAATGCCATAGATAGAGGTAAACATAGATAAAAAGAAGAAAAAATGGATATCCAAGACCCAAAGGAGTATTAAAAACTCAACTTGGGTGAATATTCGAGTAAAGAGTGTCAAAAACTATCAAAAGATAGATGATTGCCATGAAGGCAAAGATAAAAAGTGCTAAAAAAAATCTAGTTAAGTAAAAGTATGTTCCTTTAGGGAGGTAGAACCCTCTAAAGACACCTTTAGAAAAAACTTACCAATATCTAAAGAACATGCTTGCTTCACTAGTTTGTCTACCACTTGGTTGAATTCCTTGAAGATGTGTGTAATTTTGAAATCCTACAGGTGTGATGCCAAGAATCAAGCCATATTTATAAGATGAGATAGAGTTCTCTATATACATTCAACTATTCCATTTAGCCATTCACAAACAAGTTTTGATTCTAATTAGATGTATAGTGAGGGAAACTTCTAGTCCATAGCAATGGTGAGGGATGTAACCACCACATGTAGCTCAGTAAAATTGTTTGTGTGGATGATTGTCCCATGGCAAAAATGGATAGAGTTGTTACCAAAAAATATAATCCCCCTAGCTCCACTAAGGTCTGGATTGACCTTTGAAGCATCATCTATGTATTCATATGGAAAAATATGATCAATTAGGGGAGGATGAACCAAGTGAGGGCCTTTGAAACTTTGTGAACCAGGGATAAAATAGAGTGATTATATCTATAAACTATTATGAGGATCGAAGGATTTTTTCCATAAAAAATAACTCTATTTATGGAAATCCATATGCTCCAAATCAATTGGATTGGTAGACATTTATGTGATTTCAAAGAGAAATAATAGCTATTTCAGTTTGACCAAGCATCCTCCAATGTCTTGCCCTCCCATTTTGGAGAGAGCTATTATAATATGGTGGCATTCCAAACTTCCTTAGAAAATTTACAATGTATGAAAATATGGTCAATTGTTTCCCCACATTCCCAAAACATAAGGCATATGTTTGGTCCATTCTAACCATGCCTCATAAGATCATCCCAAGTGAGTATTGTATTCTGCAAAGCCAACCAAAAATGAAGTTTTATTTTAGGTGGAGCCTGTGATTTTCATAAACCTCACCACCACCTATTTTTTTTTTTTTGAAATATTAGAGTTATATTCCTAAATAATAAAAGGGTTGAGCAATGTAAAATAGTAAATAAATATGCAAGAATTAACCTACTAATTTATGTAAAAAGATTGTACTTTTGCCCTTTCTAAATGTAGTAAAAAATGAGAGAGATTAGAACTTAACTTATTCTAGCTGATCTGGACTAAGACAAGGTCTGATACTGGAGGAGCAAGATTGAGAAATAGTTATAAATAGATCCTTAGACTTCATTTTTGAGTTGTATAGGAGCATCAAAAATAGGACACCCTATTGTCCAATGCTATAGTCCTATTTTGGTGTTGTTGTTCTGAGGCTTAAAGCTTTCTAGGTTTTATTCAGAATGCCTGTGTTACCATATCACTAAATTTTAGGGTCTAGGACCTTATGGAGCTCACTGTGTGCCTATTTTAATCTTCAAAACCCTTAGGAGCTCCTAGTGATTAAAATTGAATGTAAACTTGGGAAAGAGAGAGAAGGGGTTAGTGTGTAAAGGATATGTTAGACACACTTCACACCCTATGTGTGGGCACATTGCCTTAAACCAATACTCTGAAAAGGGATCAAGATAATGTAGTTCTCCCATTGAAGTGCTTGGTGTAATTTATGTATGACTAGTACAACTAGAATGCAAATTTGGATGTGATTTAGTTGGCTAGGGATTGCTACAATGACTTGAGTGGGCTTTGCATAATATTAGAAGGTTGTATGCAAAGAATGGAGAGAAGTGCTTGAGTGTACTTACTTGTATTCTTGCATCTCTCTTATAAATGAGTGATAACCCTTCTAAATGGACTTTGAATGGCCTTTTATATGGAAACTAATGGTCATGGGTTAAATGAATTCATGGGAGGATGATAGGGAAAAAGATAAGGATCTAAGAAAATCTAACCATTTGAGGCAAAGATGAGCTTAGACAATAACAGTAGAAATAGGACACCCTAAATTTTGGTACTCTTATCCTATTTGGGCACTATTGTCCTAAGGGGATGAGACTTGGAGAGATGGATTTGGGCCTGAGAGGGTTACCTGTATCTCAAATAACTAAGTCTAGAAAGCTACATATTTCATAAGAGGACCTATGGATTAGGTGTCTTAGCCATACTAAAGTTTTACAATTTCACATTTTACATGACTAGACCACCAAAGAGTGTTCTATTGTTCATGCTAAGCCATGTGTGCTTTGTATCCTAATTTAACCAAATACAATCCATCCTCCCTATTATTTGCCTAGTAAAGAGTGTCAACTTTATTTTTAAGTATGATAGAATTATGAATCAGTTCTCTACGTAAATTTTCCCAGTAGATAGACTTATATAAATGTTGACCATTTTTGCCCAATAGGCCAAAAATTGGTCCCCTTCTTCCCCTGCTGTTTTATGCCAGTCAATTTCAGGCTGCATAAGTTCATCGACCTTGGTTCATGAATTGATTCAACGCTTCAACTTGGTTTAGCCACTAAGTTCAACACTTTGTTGGTTCATTGCTTGGTTCAAATGGCTTTAGTTTAATCAATGGGTTCAATCATTCAGCTCATTCAGTCGGTTCAATGGCATCAGTTCATCGGTGCGCAATGGTTGAACTGTTGAACCGATTGAATCGTTGAACCAATTTTTGTTCAACAGGTTGGTTCAACGGCTTGGTTCAAGGGTGTGCCCTACAACTGGAGGGTAGGCCAAAGGTTTAAATGCCCTTGCGAAGGGTAGTTCAAAATCTAGAAGCCCTTGTGGAGGGCAAGTACTTCAAAAGAAAGGCTGCCAGCATAGGGGGAAGTCAAAGAGCCTAAAAAATAAAGACAAAGACCAGGACAATTCTTGTAGACTTTTGTATATAGGAAAAGCTTGAAATAAAAGACCCATGAAAAAAAGTCACAGGAAGGACCCAATGGACTTTTGTCGAGGATAGTGATGTCCTAAAAGCCATCAAATTTAAGTAGATGAACTAGCCATTAGGTGATAGCCGCGTGAATGTCAATTTTAACACAGAGAAATATCCATTTGTCTTTGAACTATTTGAGCACCAAGCATGAAAGGAGCCTGAGGAATGTAGTGACCTACCAGAAGATCGCCCACGAGGGCTGAAAGGGTAGGAAGAAGATAAAGAGCAGAAATGACAAAGCATTCAAGTGGTGAAGGGAAGGTGAGTCATTATTAGATGAGCGGTGCAGCCTATTTTTTGTAGTTGGCATTGATGAGGGGACAAACTGTAGTCTATTTGTAGAAAGAGCTATGGCCATGTCCTTACATTAATGATTGAACATCAAATTTAATTTTGGTGATTGTATAAGCATGGTTCTAGCAGGCCTTTTTTGAAGAATGACATCAATAACAGTGGTTTCCTCTTCCCAAGATTCAGAATGCACATGGGCCACTTGCAAAAATGAGTGCCAAAAAATCTTTCCAGGAAGTGCCAAGTTTTCTTCCTCTTCCTATATATTGTAAACGTCTCTTTTGAGAAGGAAATCCACTCTCAGCTTTAAGGCAAAACTTTGCCCAAAAATCTCTCGAGCTTGTAAGGCAGATTTCTGCCAAAAATTTACCTTGAATCGAAACACAACATTTTTACCTCCATTTCAAATTTTTACATCTTTAGTATGTGTCTATGCCTTGATTTTGTGTTAGGTCATTTTCTTAATGCTTTTTCAGAATGGTTTCAGCACATCTAGTGCATTTTTGACTTTTCCTTTTACAGGTCTGTCAGAAGTGTCCCTAGAAGAGTATAGGTGAAGTGGATAGGCTACTGTAGCGTGTCTCAGAACACCTCTAGTAGTTATTTCCTCCTTGTATCTCCACGGACCCCTGGCCCACTTATACAAAAGGTTTTCTCATGACAAATGAAGTGTATAGGTGTTGGTTCTCAGTGAAAAGTGTATGTTCAGGCCTGAGTGGGTCACATTTTTTTAGTGTATCACCTCTTTTCCTTTTTTAGGCTTAGGTTCTATTTTTAGCATCTCTCTCTCCCTTTTCATCCACCCCCCTTTTTAACATTTTGTTTGTTAGTAGTAGGAGAGACCAGGGCCTAAAAGATACATCAGAGGGAGCTAGCCCTTATCTAGAGACTCTCCCCTCTAGCTTCGCTGGTCCCACAGGTGAGAGGGGAATTTCCATTATTGCGTGAAGAAGGCAAGAGCTCAGCCTCCTGCCAAGGGTGCAATCTTTAGTGTCAACAGTTTCTAGCACACCCGGTGGGACCAACTAAGACAAGTTGTGTCCAAAGAGTTGATGAATTTTTGGTGTGTTCTTCAACTGACTAGCCTTTGGAGGCTTTTGCATCAACACCAATGGCGACTCTGAGTTGAATCTATTGGTTAAGTAGCTTGGTGCCATTAGAAATCACATTTTTGTATGTATATTTCCTTTGCACAAAATCATGGGTCTTGTTTTCCTTCATATGACTATGATCAAGCTCAAGATTTTTATAGAATCGCCTCAAGCAGCCCTCCTCATTGCCCTACAATGATAAGGGAAATGGCCCTAGAGTTTGAGAAGTAGATGATGGAGATTGACAGACTGGAGGAGCAGTACGGATATCAGCAAGAGCTGATGTATAAAGAGGAGTGTTTGTTTAGGCAAGCACAGGGCTTGCAATCCATGGAGGAGGAGGTAGCAAAATGGATAAATCCATTTATTCAAGGTAGTCAACCTCATGTGCCCCCTCCTATTCTAAAGAAAGCCCCCTCTTTTACACCAAATCCTTTCTATTAGATAGCACTCACCCACTCCAGCTCATCTAATGCATCTGTTCTCAATCTCGTGCGCCTGGCTTTCCAACACTAGAGGGCATCAGAACAACCTCCCATGGAGATGAACCTTCTAAACTCCTTAGATCATGAATCTTCCATTGGGGGGAATAGCATGAGCCAGCACATCCCTTTTCTAGAGACTCTTTCGATGCATCAATAGTATCTTCCTAGCATTCCTCAACCTCCCCAAGTCCTTCAACATGATGTGTAGATTCCGAGTTGGAGGAAGGAAAGCTAGGAACCACACCCAGAGCCTTGAAGAGGATGATGTTGGTAACCTCCAAGACTCTTTCAGGATAATCTAGCCAAACAAATTGAAGATTTAGAGGCTAGGATGAGACTGCTTCTTGAAAGAGAGTTTGAACTTCTAGACCATATGGAGGAGCCCCAGGACATTGGAAAAAACAAAGTTGTTGCCTATTCACATGAGAAAAATTCCAATTCTGAGGTCCTGAATTGGGGGAAAATAGTAGAATCATGGGGAAAGAAAGGAAAAGAAGCAAGGTTTTTCTCAAAACCTTGAAGAAGATGATGCTGCCCCTACTCATGATGATGTTGGTGACTTCCAAGAAAGGCTCTTCCAAGAAGATCTAGCCAAGAGAATTGCAAAGTTGGAATCTAAAGAGAGATTCCTCAGCCAGTGTGTGATGGATGGTTCAGACCCAACGACACATTCCATGTCTGAACACACCCCACCTACACATTTCCAAGAGAGATATCAGACCACGCCTGATATAGATGAAGTGCTAACCAAATCGAAAGAGGAGAATCATTTGATTCTAGCTCAAGGACTACTTCCTCTTCCACATGGTTTTCCCACTTCACCCCTTCTCAAGGAAGAACCTATTCTGTAGGAGGTGAGTGAGGAGCAGAAGATCCAATATGCAATTTTTCAAGGGGCTATCATTAGCGACAACAAAGAAGAAATCATCATTGATGCTCCTTGTGAAGACCTCATCAGCAATGGAGAAGACATAGGTCACACATACATGTAGATGTTCCAGCAATATGAGGAGGAACAAAAGCATGGTGAGCTCTCTTCCCCTTTATTCGATGAACTTCCCTACTATTTTGATGAGGAGGATGACTGCGCTGAAGAGCCTGAGTTGGAGGAGGATTAGGAGGATACCTTTGAACATCTAGAGGTCTTGATCTTTGAGGAGGAAAAGGAAAGGTCTATCTTCCTTGAGGGAGGCCTTGAAGAAGATAGTTTTGAACAAAGAGGTGATGTTTTGTGGGATGAGCAATCATTTTATGAGTCCATTTCAGACATCATCATAGTCACCCTTCATCAAGAAGGCCAAGAGGAAGTAGAGGATGAGTCTAACAGGGTCTTCAATGACGCAGAAGAAAATGGGTCAGACCATGATGCACTGTAAGGGAGCTATACATGTCAAAGGGCTAACGGTGATAAGCCAACAACCACTAATTTCTTGGTGAAGAGCACTAACATGAAGGACCAACATTCAACAAGCCTCTAGGAACAAGAAGAATACATGTATGTTAGAGGCATGTTTGAATATGATCCACTCATATACCAACCAAACCAGGTGACAAGCAAGAGGAGCAAGTCACCAAATCTCCTTTTCATTCAGCTACTTGCCTGGCACCATAAGTCTTCTTGCTAGGAAGGGGACTTAAGAAAATTTCCCTTTGATCCAGGAGGGGGGCGAACATTCTTGGTTAGCTGTATATAGTAGTTTGCTTTCAGTTGTCTTTCCTATTTTCCCTAAGTGAAATTTGCATAGGTAGTGTTTTTAGCCTTGTGTGTTTCCCTTTGCATGTGGGGTAAAAGGCTCCATGTTTGATTCTTGGATCTTTTGGGGCTGTTGTTAACTTTGTTCAAGCTGCATCTGACTTCGTGCCCAATGGACTACAAGGCAACTAGTCTTGAAGCATAGCAGACATGCTTCCCCTAGGAGTCACCAATTTGTTGACCATTTTTGCCCAACAGGGCAAAAATTAGTCCCCTTCTTCCCCTACTGTCCTAGGCCAGTCAATTTTAGGTTACATAAGTTCATCGGCCTTGGTTCATGAACTGGTTCAATGCTTCAGCTTGGTTCAACCACTAAGTTCAATGCTTCATTGGTTCATCACTTGGTTCAAATGGATTTAGTTCAATCAGCGGGTTCAATCATCCAGCTCACTCAGTCGGTTCAGTGGCATCAGTTCATCAACACGTAGTGGTTGAACCATTGAACCGATTGAACCATTGAATTAATTTTGGTTCAATGGGTTGGTTTAATGGCTTGGTTCAAGGGTGTGCCCTACAGCTAGAGGGCAGGCCGAAGGTTCAAATGCCCTTGTGGAGGGTAGTTCAAAATTTAGAAGCCCTTACGGAGGGCAAGCACTTCAAAGGAAAGGCCGCCAGTGCAAGGGGAAGTCAAAGAGCCTGAAAGATAAAGACAAAGACCGGGACAATTCTTGAAAACTTTTGTCTACAATAAAATCCTAAAACAAAAGACCAACGGGAAAAAGCCCCATGAAGGACCTAAAAAACTTTTGCCGAGGATGGTGATGTCCTGAAAGTCATCAAATTTAAGCAGACTAACTAGCCATTGGGTGACGGCCTTGTGAACATCAATTTTAACACAGAGAAATATCCATTTGTCTTTAAACTATTTGAGTCCCAAGCATGAAAGGAGCCTGAGGAATGTAGCGACCCATCAGAAGATCACCCTCGAGGGCTGAAAGGGCAGGAAGAAGACAAAGAGCAGAAATGACAAAGCATTCAAGTGGCGAAGGGAAGGTGAGTCATTCTCAGACAAGCAGTGCAGCTTATTTTTTGTAGTTGGCATTGATGAGGGGACAAACTGCATTCTATTTGCAAAAAGAGGCACGGCCATGTCCTTACATTAATGCTTGAACATCAAAGTCAATTTTGGTGATTGTAAAAGCATGGTTCTAATAGGCCTTTTTTGAAGAATGACATCAGTAATAGTGGTTTCCTCTTCCCAAGATTTAGAACGCACATGGGCCACTTGTAGAAATGAGTATCAAAAAATATTTCCAGGAAGCACCAAGTTTTCTTCCTCTTCCTATATATTGTAAACTTCTCTTTTGAGAAGGAAATCGATTCTTAGCTTTAAGGCAAAACTTTGCCCAAAAATCTCTCGAGCTTGTAAGGTAGAGCTCTGCCAGAAATTTACCTTGAATTAAAACACAACATTTTTACCTCCATTATGAGTTTTTGCATCTTTAGTATGTGTCTATGCCTTGATTCTATGTTAAGTCATTTTCTTAATGATTTTGCAGAATGATTTTAGCATGTCTAGTGCATTTTTTAGTTTTCCTTTTATAGGTCTGTCAGAAGTGTCCCTAGAGGAGTATAGGTGAAGTGGATAGGCTGTTGTAGCGTGTCTCAGAACACTTCTAGTAGATATTTCCTCCCTGTATCTCCATGGACCCCTGACCCACTTATGTATAAGGTTTTCTCATGACAGATGAAGTGTATAGGTGCTGGTTCTCAGTGAAAAGTGTATGTTCAGGCCTGAGTGGGTCACATTTTTCTGGTGTATCACCTCTTTTCCTTTTTTAGGCTTAGGTTCTATTTTCAACATATCTCTCTCCCTTTTCATCCCGCCCCTTTTTAATATTTTATTTTTTTGTAGTAGGAGAGACCAGGGCCTAAAAGATACATCAGAGGGAGCTAGCCCTTATCTAGAGACTCTCCCCTCCAGCTTCGCCAATCCCACAGGCGAGAGGGGAGTTTCCATTATTGTGTGAAGAAGGCAAGAGCTCAGCCTCCTACCAAGGGTGCAATCTTCAACATAATTTGTTGACCATTTTTTCCCAATAGACCAAAAATTGGTCCCCTTCTTCCCCTACTATCTTAGGCCAGTCAATTTCAGGTTGCATAAGTTCATCGGCCTTGGTTCATGAATTGGTTCAACGCTTCAGCTTGGTTTAACCACTAAGTTCAACACTTCATTGGTTCATCGCTTGGTTCAAATGGATTTAATTCAATCAGTGGGTTTAATCATTTGGCTCACTCAGTTAGTTTAGTGGCATCAGTTCATCGGCGTGTAGTGGTTGAATCATTGAATCGATTGAACCAATTTTGGTTCAACGGGTTGGTTCAATGGCTTGGTTCAAGGGTGTGCCCTACAGCCAGAGGGTAGGTCAAAGGTTCAAATGCCCTTTTAGAGGGAAGTTCAAAATCTAGAAGCCCTTGTAGAGGTAAAGCACTTCAAAGGAAAGGCTGCCAGCGTAGGGGGAAGTCAAAGAGCCCGAAAGATAAAGATAAAGACCGAGACAATTCTTGCAGACTTTTGTCTACAGGAAAACCATAAAACAAAAGACCTACAAGAAAGACCTGATATACTTTTGTCGAGGACAGTGACGTCTTGAAAGCCATCAAATTTAAGTAGATGAACTAGTCGTTGGGTGACGGCCACGTGAATGTCAATTTTAACCCAAAGAAATATCTATTTTTCTTTGAACTATTTGAGCGCCAAGCATGAAATGAGCCCAAGGAATGTAGCGAACCACCGGAAGATCTCCCTTAAGGGCTGAAAGGGTAGGAAGAAGACAAAGAGTAGAAATGACAAAGCATTCAAGTGGCGAAGGGAAGGTGAGTCATTATCAGATGAGCAGCGCAGCCTATTTTTTATAGTTGGCATTGATGAGGGGAAAAACTGTAGTCTATTTGTAGAAAGAGGTGCGTCCATGTCCTTACATTAATGCTTGAACGTCAAAGTCAATTTTGGAAATTGTATAAACATGGTTCCAGCAAGCCTTTTCTGAAGAATGACATCAGTAACAGTGGTTTCCTCTTCCCAAGATTCAAAACGCACATGGGCCACTTGCATAAATGAGCACCAAAAAATCTTTCTAGGAAGTGCCAAGTTTTCTTCCTCTTCCTATATATTGTAAACTTCTCTTTTGAGAAGGAAATCTGTTCTCAGCTTTAAGGCAAAACTCTGCCCAAAAATCTCTCTGGCTTGTAAGGCAGAGCTTTGCCAAAAATTTACCTTAAATCAAAACATAACATGTTTACCTCTATTCAGAGTTTTTGCATCTTTAGTATGTGTCTATGCCTTGATTTTGTGTTAAGTCATTTTCTTAATGTTTTTACAGAATGATTTCAGCACGTCTGGTGCATTTATGAGTTTTCCTTTTATGGGTCTGTCAAAAGTGTCCCTAGAGGAGTATAGGTGAAGTGGATAGGCTGCTACAACGTGTCTTAGAATGCCTCTAGTAGTTATTTCCTCCCTGTATCTCCACAGACCCCTGACCCACTTAGGCAGAAGGTTTTCTCATGATAGATGAAGTGTATAGTTACTGGTTCTCGGTGAAAAGTGTATGTTTGGGCCTAAGTGGGTCACATTTTTCTGGTGTATCACCTCTTTTCCTTTGTTAGGCTTAGGTTCTATTTTTAGCATCTCTCTCTCCCTTTTCATCCCCCCTTTTTTAACATTTGTTTGTTAGTAGTAGGAGAGACCAGGGCCTAAAAGATACATCAGAGGGAGCTAGCCCTTATCTAGAGACTCTCCCCTCCAGCTTTGTCGGTCCCACAGGTGAGAGGGGAGTTTCCATTGTTGCGTGAAGAAGGCAAGAGCTTGGCCTCCTACCAAGGGTGCAATCTTTAACGTCAACAATAACTCCAAACTCAAATCTATTACACTTCACCATGTGATCTTCACTGATCATAAAGGTTACTATCATATACATTAGCCAGGGTATGAATGTTTTTTTGTTACAACACTTATTAGAAAGAGGCAGTGAATTGTATTCCATCTTTTATGCCAAATATAACATATCCTCCAATGCTTAATTCAGTGCCATTTTTAGGGTCCCAAGTAAGGGAATCACCAATAATGGGAAATCTACGAACAAGTTATTTATAAAAAATAGTGCCACCAGTGGATGATTTAGGATATGTTATAATCCAATCTTTTAAAGACAATAGATGTATGTACTTTTGTTGTAATTTTTTCTACCATAATCCATTTTATGTGATGAGGCTCCAAGCTCCCTTAGCAGTCAAGACATTTGAGAAGATAAATAAATCCTTTATACTCCATCCACCTACAAATTTTGGGAGGGAGATGAGACTCCACTTGACAAGAGGTATACTCTTGGTTTCCTTTTTACTAGACTAAAGAAAGTGTAAGCACAACTTCCTAATCTGGTTGAGAATCATCTGCAAGAGAAAAGCTAAAGAAATATAGTATACATGTATTACTTTTAGGACACTTTTGATAAGTACCAATCATCCAACCATGGAAATTTGCCTATTGCACCATAAAGTGATAAACCTATTAATCTTATCTACCAACTAGTTCTTGTCTTTTCACTATTAATCATTTACCTTGAGGAAGAAACCCAAATATTTGATA
Source organism: Torreya grandis (assembly GCA_037957365.1). Classification (NCBI taxonomy): domain Eukaryota; kingdom Viridiplantae; phylum Streptophyta; class Pinopsida; order Cupressales; family Taxaceae; genus Torreya; species Torreya grandis. The sequence continues at coordinate 4,711,797 of JARHVA010000057.1, read as the reverse complement.
CCATCATTAAAAGGAGTGGAAAAAGGTAGCATCATGTGTGTGTGGATCTTGATAGGATTAGTAATATAGAAGAAATAAATAGATGATTTTTGCAGATTGATGACCATACTTATTGCCAAAGAGAAAAGTTTTAGAATCTGATCCATAACTTTTGCTTTCTATATGGTGTCATTCCCAAATATAAGAATATCATCAACAAAAATAATATGAGAGATATGTGATGTGAGAGTAATCTTCACCCCTATTATGGTGATTTTTGTAATGTCATGCTATAAATATCAGCTAAGGGTTTCTGTGATAAGCAAAAATAGAAGTGGTGAGAGTGGGTAGCCCTGTCTAAGCCCCCACGATGGAGTGAAAAAGGAGGAGGCCTAAACATTGATAAAAATAACAAAGGAGGAATATTGATAGTATGCTTCCATTTAATTGATAAAAAGGGGGGAAAAACCCACTTGGGTGAGTATGAGTCTCAGATATAGCCAATTAACCCTATCAATAGCTTTTGAAAGGTTGATTTTAAGAAGGAAAGTAGTCCTGGATAGAATTTTAACAGTGTAAGGTTTCCTAAGCAATGCGATTAAGATGTGAATCCAATATTCATGGAGTACTGTTCATGCATACTATTCATGGGCACTATTCATGAGTCACTATTCATGGTGACATGGCATGCAAGTAATGTGGCATGTGGGTGTGCAGTGATGTGACATGCAGGTGACATGACATGTAGGTGATGTGGTAGTGGGACCTATAATGGGGCCTAGGTTGTGGGTCCATGGTGGGACCCAGGTGGCTGGACATATGATGTGGCACAAGAGTGACATGGCATGACCCACTTGGAATCTTTCTTTATTAAAAGATGTGGGAGAGAGAAAATGAAAGGCCATTTTCAAAAGGCATATGGTTTTGGCTTGGGAAGCAAAGTCAAAAGGCATGTATGTGTAATTATTCATGCCATTCTTGACCCATGTGAAGGTGGGACACAATTCTTTGGTCACAGGTGAAAGTTAAATGAGGTGGCTGCACACATGTTAAATAAGTTGGGTCACATGGTAAAAGTCACAAGTTAAATAAGGTGGTTCACAGAAGTCATATAAGGTGGCTCACACAAGTCATATAAGGTGGCTCACACAAGTCATATAAGGTGGCTCACACAAGTCACCTAAGTGTGGCATATTTTTCCTCCATTCCCTTCTTTCTCTTCTCTCAATAATTCATCCATTGTAATTTCTATATAATGAGGACATTTGAGAGGTTTGAGTAAGAGGTGGAAGTTGAGAAAACAAGTGATTATTTTCTAGTTTATAAAATAGCTTTGTAAAACTTATATGCTTGAAAGATAACATTAGAGAAGGAGAGGGTGTTGAAGGAAGAATGTATTGTTTTTGGTTTTTAAGTTAATAGAAAGATGCAACTACCATTTTCCCCATGGTTTTTCCTTGCATCTTGTAAGGTTTCCATGTAAACTGTCTATGTAATGTGTTACTCCTGTTTTTGATTCTATAACTGTTATTTCTACATTTATTTTTTCTTGCACACTTATTGGATTTATTCATAAAAAATACCTATAGCATCATTTATAAGGTTGTTATTGAGGAATATAAATTGATCAAGTGAAATATGTGCTAAAAGGATGGGTTAAGGTGTGCATCAATAGTTTTTGAGATAATCTTGTAAATGTTGTTACACAGAGATAGAGGCTGGTAGTGTTTAAAGCAAGTGAGAGCATCATTTTTTGGAATATTTGAAATAAAAGTAGAGGAGAAAGGGGCATGTATGCTACTTGATGTGCAAGACTCCTCAATAGCATGTAATAGATCAACTGTAATAAGATCCCAAAATCCCAAATAGAATTCCATAGTCAAACCATATGGTTCAGGAGCTTTCCCATGTTGAAAGGTCTTTAGAATCAAAAGAAGTTCTTTAGAAGAAATGGGCTAGAGCAATTGTTGATTTTGTTGATCATTGACCAACCATAAAAAAGGTAACCACAACCATAATATCCTTGATGTTCTCCCTAGGCTACTCAATGTATATATTCTTATAGTGTGTAACAACAACTTTTGAGATAGAAGAAAAGTTAGTACAGTCTAAACCATCACCATCCTTGATATTCCATAAAGTGTTCTTTTTTCTTGTGAGCCATACTTTGCCTATGAAAGAATTTTATGTTTTCATCACCCTGAGTAAACCAAGTGGCCATGCTTTTCATCCTCCATTTTGCCTCTTTCCATGCTAATGACCTTGATTTTTTTGGTTATAAGGAGTCAATTTATATCAAGGTTTCTACTTGGAAGTCATCCTACTAATATGATTCAAGGCACACATTTATATTTTCCTCAACCTATAGTAGTTTTTTCTCGCTATCAACAAAAGTTTTTTTACCAACATTTTATAGTTGATTTTGCATTGATGAGGTTTCTTTGGAGACAAAACATGACATGTGCATCATTTTTTAGTTGGTATGTAACCCATATTTGTTTTATGTTCTCCCTAAATTCTTAATATATTAACCAATGTGGGTTACATTTGAAAGGTGTAGGAGGCTATTTTAAACCCACAAAAATTTCAATCTAGATTAGACAATGATTAGATGTAGACATCTTGATGGTGGAAGCTTTGTAGGCTTTTAATTAGAGTGCAACATCATCCTTTAAGAGAAACCTATCTAGCCATTTGGAGATGACTTATGAAACATATCTATGGTTTGACTAGGTGGGTTCCATTCTTGAGGGAGCAACATCCACCAAGTAGTGGTTGTCCATGAAATGAAGGAAAAAATCTACCAAAGGATCTAGTCTAACATGGTCACCCCAAACCTCATTCTGATGTGTAGTGGAATTGAGATCACCCCAAAGAATGAGGTGAGGCATGTGAAAGATGTCATAGTTCTCAAGAGCCATCCAAAAATATTTTCAATTTTGGGAAGGACCATAAACATTTATGATATCAATGGGAAAATTTAGTTCTTTGGAGAAGAAAGAGCCCAAAATGAAATTTGTATCTTATAGAGAGGACCCTAATTCAGTAGTGTGGTTCCATCTAAGTGCGAAGCCTCTTGAGTTTCCCTGAGAATATTTGGTAATGAATGACCAATCTAGAAAACATTTGAGAAGATGTTTTTTGAGATATCATTCAAACACATTGTTTCTTGAATAAGTAGAATGCTAGGCTTATGACTATAGACCAATAACTTCAAGGACCATTGTTTCAAGGCCATCCCTATGACTCAAATGTTATAGGATGTAATAATCATGACTTCACCTTCTTGGGGGATACTTTTGTAAGGGCCCCAGTAATAGTTAATTCTTTTCTAGTTAGGATATCTCTTTCAACCTCTCTTTGTGCATGAGAAGACTTGGAAGGTCTCCCTCTGCTAGCTAGAGTAGAGTGTGCAAAAATTGTTTATAGACCTCCAAAATTATGTTTAACAACAAAATTTTGGATAGATTTTGATTGAGACCTATTCCTAAATTTATGACTAGTAGAGGGCTCAGTGTTCAAGGAATTTGTATCAGAATCCTACCCATGTAAAATATCTCATAGCTCTGCCCAGAGTGAATATTTTGCTGAAGAGGAGGTTTTCAATGTGTGTGGGGGGTAGACTAATGAAATAGGAGATTATGTGAAAGGTTCTCCATCTAGGTTCCTATTGATGCCAAAAGTGTTATAGATCTAGAATCTGTATGATTTTCTCCATTCTTTAGTGAGAAAAATACCCAGTTTTTGATAGTAAGGGAGAGTGATTGGAGTTGTGAGGGTGGGCCTCCACATTTGAGTAAGGTGGGTGGGATAAGAGACCCATAATTTTGATATAGGTGATAAGTTATTTTGTGCTAGAATGATCAATCTTAGTAGAGTTTTCCAGAGTCATTGCTGAGATCGAATTGTTCCCATGCTCCTTAGAGTTAGGTAGATTTTTATTTTTCAACAAATAACCCACATAATACTTCCCATTAAAAAGGTCCATATAAGTTTCCACTATTGTGTAACTTGGGATACCTCCATTGAGAAAATTTCATTTTATAATGGAGCATTATGGCCTATGGAAATATTTAGTATCACTATAAAGGATGGGGAAAAAAGAGAAAATGGGTGAGAAAAGGGAGTACCTATGGAGACAATAGTATTAATCATCAAGTGAAAGTCCCTTGATGTGGTGTGTTGATGTAAAATGGATCTATCTTGATGGAAAGTCAGTCTTATGTCAAGTTTAAAACCTATCGAGGAAGGCATAGATATATGCCTCATTGATTTGATAACTAGTGAAACAGAGAAAGGGAAAGTATCTTCCATATCCCCTCAAGTCTATCTAGTAAAGGAGCTCACATTTTAAGTAGGCCATGGTCTATGAGGGAATGAAAACTTTAGATGACCATACAGATGGTAGTGTGTGTATTGAAATGACACATTTTTGTAATCCAATGTTTTATGGATGCATCTATCACTAGTTTATATTTTGATGGACACTGAAAGTCCCTATGAAATCTCCATTGAAACACTGATGAGAACAATAGCGGTGATTTTTTTGGAAGAGGTGTATGGATCTATTTTTAAATAGGTACCTAAAGAGTCCCCAATAATTTTTAGATTATGTGGCTCCCATAGCTCAATGGGTAACCCTAACATCTTGACCCATAAAGCCAAAGTATTAACTTGATCTCTATTTAGATTTAAACTAGTAGTCCATCTAAAGAGGGTGAGAGCTACATTGCCCCAGAACCATGGGACTACCTCAACTATCTTAATATGATCCTCCTTCGATTTGAAATAATAATAATGAAACATTTTGCCCCTGGATGAATAATAAGATCATATCCTAAGAGAGATACCCATGTATGTTGAACCCACCTCTTCCATATGTTTGAATATCTATTTTATGGAAACATCTAATTAGAGCATTCTCTGTATATTTGATAACATTTTCCTTGAATAAAAATGGGTCAATAGTATCTTATACAGGGTTTTGTTGATAACTTGAAACATTTTTGTTTGTGTAAGGACTAATATATTCACAAGTGCAAGATTGAATGAATCATGATATGTAAGATCATAATAACACCATTTGTAATGTGTATAATGATCTAGAAACATAAACAAACAATGAAAACGAGATAAAAATAAATGTTTGAAATAATGAAAATCATGTAAGTAAACAAGTAATGAAATGAACAATTCACTATACAAGAAAGCAATAAAATAAATATACAAGACTTAAAAAATTAAACAAATGATGAAGCACATAAAAGTAAATAAGTGACAACAAAACATGCCAAAAGGCAAATGACACAAAAACTAAGCAAATGACTTTAGGGATGTCCTAGGCTAGATTTGAACCTTTGGAAGTTGAGATCCATGTCAATTTTGAACATCTGATGAAGAAATCTTGAGAAGGGATGATGGATAAATAAAATGATATCAATTTGGCTAGGGATGAGAGGATGTGTGATTGATATGATGGGATGATGCTGGTGGTGGCCGAGTTTACCCTAGAGACCCCATGTATCTAAGTGCTAACTATATTCCACCATGGACAAAGTATTTTGGAAACATTAAGCCAAATTTAGTTCTACCAATCTAGGAATGAATGAAAAAGTGATGATGTGATGTAAAGTTGTGATAAGGAGATAATGAATTCCCCACCTATTGACCAAAATTTGACCCCTAGGTCATAAAATGTTAACCCCTATAATTTGAAACTTTAATTTTCATGCTTCTTAACTTTGTTGATAGCCATGTTATGTCTTATTCCTAATTTATGAGGTTTCATGTTGGTCTTATTGTTCAATTAAGGTCCTGATTAGCACATTTTAATATTTCACAGTTTGCACTAGAGTGGTATGCAAATTCATCATGAGAAGTCATGTCTTGGGTCATCAAATAATGAATTAGGTCTTTATAGGTTGTCCTTGAGTGAGTGGAAAAGAAAAAAGTGTCTCAAGAGGTCTAAAGTGGACTTGCTTTGTAAAAGTTAAGGTAACTTAACATTTCTTAAGGTTTTCATTATGATTAATTTAAGCCTTCCCAAGGCTTGATTCTCACATGAATCATTAAGGTCAAATTTTAAGTCAAATGTGGTCCTATAAAGCTCTATGTTCACTTCACAAGGCCATTAAACATGTATTATTCTTCTTTTGTAATTGTCAATGCATTCCAAGGTCTACCAAGTCACTCCTTGAGTCAATATGAAGTCTTGTATGTAAATTTTCAATTCCTAAGCATCTCAAGAGGATATATAACATGCATATATGTTAGGAATGCTAGTACAAGTTAGATCATGGTCAATTTTTATAGGCTTAATGTACAAGAGAGAGTAAGTCACCCTTTTTTAGGTAGTTTTAGGCACTTATATAGACTTAGAGGGTTCATAATTAGGTGAAAATGTTTGAATAATGTCTCTTCACCTCCATCAAATAATTTTCATCCAAAACCAAGCTTTTAAATGTTATTTCTAGGTAAAAAATTCACCAAAATCTCTATCAGGATTCTTGGTAGACTGGTAATGGTTAACTTCATGTGTTCATTCCATACAAAGGAAAAATAATGATTACCTGAGCTTGTGGGAAGAGGAAGGGGGTCTAATGGCCTTTAGATTTGTGGCATTGGTTATCATATTTGTTCTCCTCCTTTATAAACAATTACTAAGACCATAAGATGGTCTTAAACCCTATCTAAACCCTCAAGGCTTAGGTTTAGACAAGATCCATACAATTTTGAGCTTGTTTGTACACGTAATCACATAAAGTAGTATTTAGATGCTAAGAGTGTTATTTGAGTTAGCCTATTCCTATCTATCACTAGGCCTATCCTAGAACCTTTTGCCACACTTTTCTAGTCATTATGTAGACCACATACAACTACAGTTAGTTTAAACATAGTCCTAAGACTATTTTCCTAGATTTCAACCCAGTTTTCCTAGTAGTTTTCTAGGTGGACATTAGTGCCACATTTGATTGTGCTAATGTCCCCAACTGGGTGTTATTGTCCTTTGCACTAACTCTCCCAAATGAATACTTTTCCAAATATGCACCCCTCTTAAGGTCAACCTAAGAATAATTTATTATCCACATAAGCTATAGGTCTCTATAAATACAAGTCTATTTGACCTCTATTCATTAGATGGAAAATATACGCAAAAACCTATTCAAATAAAAGACAAGTTGAGAAAAATTAAGGCATTCGATCCTTATTCTACCTTAATTTTGCATACTACCATCTAAATAAACCTAATCATAGATTTGAAATATTTCAAAGCCTAAGCACACTCAATACATTCAATAACACTCTCATTCTATCATTCACTTTCACTTGCACCAAACACTACGTGGGAGAACTACATCGGGCTTGATCCCTTCTTGGAGTATTGGTATGTAGGCAACTCTCTTCACAATGGAGTATTGAGGATGTCCAACTTGTTCTACTAAAAAACACACATTTTTAGCTCATGCCATACTTGTAAGGAGGATTAGGGTTTGCCTACTAAATCAAGTTTTACAAGCATAACACATAGTTCTATATTTCATGTACATAGGATCATGACCCAAAAACATAGGTGCAGGTACTCCTAGAAAATATGAATAATTTTGCAAAGATGACACTAGAACCACTTTGAGGAAACTACAATAGTATGATGCTACTATCTAGGTGGGGTTCTAATGTCCAATGAGCAAAAAGATCCTAGGACCTTGTTGATGACACTTAGAACTATCTAGAACCTAATTTTTAGAATCTAGATCATCCGCAATAATCACTTTACAGATAAGTCTATATTTATTACTATTTTTAGAAAAGCAAAATAGGTCGAAAAACATAATAAATTAGTGATTAATTATTGCATATTACTTAACTAATTTAGACATCTCATCCCTTTAATCTAACATAGGATTTTCATAGCCAAAACCCTAAAAGGTTAAATCATTTGGTGAACCCAACTTACTTCAAATATTGCTTCAAACCCTAACATGCATTAATCCAAAATTTTGTATAATAAATCAGGGCTGCATACATTTGATTTTATATATTTTTAGACAACCTTGAGAATTAAATCAATTTCATATGAAGGTTTCAATTTATTTTGCATTTAATTTAAAATGGTGCCAAGAAACCCTAGATTAAAAAAAAAACCTAACTTTAGATCATCCTAGGGTTTACATTTACAACAGTTACTCAATCTCAATTTACATCTTACTACCATGATTATCATGATGGAATCGATATTTCAATTAATGGTACAAATCTTGGTACTTTACTTATCATGTTAATTACCAATTATTTATATAAAGGTAAACATGTATATTACTCCTATCATGGATTAGGCTTGAGCTAAGCTTGTTTTAAATATTGGTCCTCCATCATATGAGCCCAATTTTTCTATGGATCACTTTGAGGTACCTCCAGTTACTACTATACAACAAAGGGCTCAAAGGAATACTTTTATTACACCTCTACCTAGACTACTTGATTATCTATGTTCTCATCCCACCTCTACTACTTGCCCTTGACAAATAGTAGATCTTGCTATTCAAGCTGTCACTAGGTAGAAAAGTGTGCCTTCTCAGCCTATATAGGAGTATCATAACCCTTCCATCCCTCCTCATCCCCAACACACTACAAAAAAACCTAGAGATAAATAAAGAGAATTCAATATTGTGGATCAATTGAGAAATACACCAGCCAAAATATTTTTATTAAAGTTACTTCAAAAAGAAACAATCTTCAAAGATATTCTATTTCAAACACTTAATCACACATCTTTGACTCATGATATCGAGCCACTCTATTTTACATCTATCATGAATACTATCAAGGATGTGGAAGATGTGATATCTTTTTCCAATGAGGATTTAAATTTACAGTTAGTTATTAATCAAAATTTGCCATTTTTTATTCAAGCTCAAATCAATAACACAATTATTAAATGAGTTCTAATTGATAGTAGTTTAAGACTCAATATATGTAACCTCACAGCTCTACAAACCATGGCGTTTGATATAACATATATTAAAAAAAGATATAAGAAAATTTGAGGGTTTGATGACATTCCTAGATAGACATTGGGATCAATCACATTGGACATTATAGTGGGACCAAAGATATTATATACACACTTTCAAGTGATGCCAAACCATTTAAATTATAATTTTCTAATTGAGAGACTTCAGATACATGCTATGGAGGATGTACCTTCCACTCTTCATAGACATGTACATTTTTTGCATCCTATACACATGTCTAATAGATAATCAACCATTTAGATATTTTAGGCTCACTAAGCCTCCTACACTAAGTACATCATTAGATGGGAAACCTCATGTTCTCATCGAACCCCCACCTGATAGGATTCCAATTGAGTAGATGCATACTTATGAAGTGGAGGAATCTACTAAGACTACTCATATACCACCTTTAGAGATTCCTATAGCACAAACACCTTCAATAATAATAGAGGACCAACCTCTCCCATCACAGTTACCTTCACCAATGATAGAGGACTAGCCTCTCCTAGCACATTTAACTTCACCAATGATAGAAGAATAACCTTTCATAGTAAATACATCCTCATCCAAGATATATGATGAGATCCTCATAGCCTAATTACCACTACTTGTCAATTCAAAAAAGTCTTACATTCATATATCTGACATAGATTCACACACCACTACAGAAGATGTTCAATCACCTATAGACATATATGATTATTTATGTGGGTTAAGCTTTACACTAGTGGGCCTAGGAGAGTAAAGAGATAATTAAAAGACACTTATACCTTTCCCTACACTAGTAACCTCACTTATTCAAGATTCTATAGCTAAGGATCCTATATTCAGCCATAATCAATAACAAATCCCCTAATCCATTTAGTACATATGGTTACATCCATGGATATGATTCAATCATATAGATTCAGGTAGGGAGTTCATAGGAAATACCACACTAGATCTTTATCTATTAATTGATAGAGGATTGATGATATTACCCATATTCTGGCACAAATCAATTAGCAGATTGTCACCATAGTAAGGGTAACCATTTTTCCACTTTCATAGATTCATAAGACATGATACAAACACATGCTCAATACTATAAACATAAACTAAATAAAATTAAGTCTAAGGGAACTATCCAAATCATATAAACTCTACCTACATAGGCACCACCACCACCAATGATATGAGCCACTTCACAGATACAATCATTATGACCGAGTCATTGTCGACACATATATTCATGTCATGATCCATTGTCTATACATATCTTTGTAGCAAATAGAAATCTTACCCATGTGACTATATATAAGGATTCTAATCCTAATATATTCACTTTTGTATTTTTACACCACATTGGTTATCAGGAGAGCGAGTTATAACATGTTATACAATGTCAAGATTCCATTAGACATATTACACTACTAGTTGCATGTGGCCCCAAGGTGGTCAATATACTATTCTTCATTTTGAGAGAAGACACTCATATATAGGCTACACTTGGTAATACATGATTATAGGTGATGGATGCTATAATTGATTGGTAAGATAGATGCTTGATATTCACTCATGATGGACACATGGTTTGCATCTTACATGATGATATAGATGAGAACCATAAGTTTTACACAGATACTCTGCAGTCTAATGTGGTTTACCTTGAGACTATGTGAGAGGAATCTTACATAGTTGATCAACATGCCATTTATATGCATAGACTCTAGACTCATGCCAAGGATAAGGCCCCACTGATACATATAGATTGGTATGACAATCATGATGATGATGATGATGACTTATTTAAGTTTGGATAGGCTCAATATGTGATATTGGATGATCTTCAACCAAATATACTATTGGATTATCCATATCCCATGGATGTGATCTTGGGTCTATAGAGACATTACACTTTTTAGACACCTAAAATTAGCCATCAATGGCTTCATATTGGACTTTAGACTGATTCTTACCAATTATTACAAATTAAACCTAAGAATCACTAAACATCCCAAATATACCCATTCCATGAATTTTCTCATCAAAGCTTGGAATCAAATTAAAACATCCCTAATTGGGGTATCCTACCATAAACAACAAAAAACTCTCATATATTCATCTATAATCATCATACGACATCACAACATGCAATTTAGCCTATAAACCTATTAAATGGGGTAAGTTCACACATAAATCAAATCTTGGAAATGCTAACAAGACTAAACAAAATTAATTAAAATGCTAAACCTAATTAAATGCCTAGTTAAATTATCCATGTGTAATAAATTAAATTATAAAAAAGGAAATTCAAAATCCAATAATATCATAGGTTTCAATGATTACCTTTTGTGAGTTGTCAAGCCTTTGAAAATATCTAAAAATATCTCACCCATGCCTATTCATTGAAAATCATGAGGTTTTGACACCTTTTAACTATATTGGGGTTAATTAAATCACTTAGATTAGGTTTAAACCCATTCCATGCTTAAACTACACTCTAACTCACCTTGAGCTGGGGTTAGTTTCTAAACCTATAAATACAAGCATTTGCCTCTTCATTTGGAGAGCTTGGGAAAAGTAAAGTTATAATGTTATTTTGTAGCAAGATTAAAATATATGGTGTTATAATGCCAAAATCATAAGACAAAGCCAACATCAAGCCACAAGCCATGGTGCTAAGGAGACAAGGAGATAGCCAAGCTCCATTGTCAAAGACTCTTTGAGCACATGCTGAGCAAGCCAGATAACAAATCTTTTGGAGCATTCAAGGAAGACAAGGAATTTTGTATTCTTTGCATTTTAGCTATGTTTTCCATTGTTTTTGTTCATTATTATCCCTATATGATCTAGGAAAGTAAGTGTTATGCATGTTAGTGTGTTTTTATTCAAGTTTTGTTACTTGTTCTAACACTTGATCTAACCTCCCTTCTTGGATTTTTTGATCACAAATGACACATTCAATGGGACATGAAGCACCCCACATACCAAAGAGACCAAGATGCAACTCCTAACATTTCAAATAGATGCTTTAAAATCATCAAAATTGAAGTTTTAGCTTTATTTTTGCCATTTTAAAATTTTTAATGCTAATTTAGATCTAAACAGAGACCAACATTAGTCAGGCATAACCAACATCAGTTCTATTAAACCATAATTGATTCTGCCTAATCGATCTCAATTTTGGGTGATTGTCATTGGTTAGGTTGTAGGGCAAACTTGGCTTCAAAACTTGCATTTTGAATCTTTTTAGAATTCTTAATTGTGATTTCTTAGTTTCATTGATGTTTATATTCCCTGTCTAATCATCTCCTTGTAGGTTTTAAGAAGTTTTAATCTAACTTTAAACTCATTAAATTTTTTTTATATCTCATATTGGTTTTACCTTCAAGTTCACAGGTAACCAATCTTGGTCTTTATCGATTGATATTGGTTCTTACTAATCGACATCAGTTCCCTAGTAATCGACATTGATCATAGGTGACGAATATCGGTCTCTATGTTTTTAAAATAGGAAACTTGAGATCTATGTTTTGAAAGTTTGTTTGCTCATCATTGAAATTGATTCTAAGCAAGAGGAAACTCCATAACCCTTGTAGGTCCAAGGCAGGAATAAAACATAAATATAAAAGTTTAGACTAATGAACATTTCATTTTGGGTGTTTAAAATGAATTTAGCTAAATCTTGAACATTTGGTTTTTAGTGCTTAAAATGAACATGGATGTTTTTGCTTAGCTTGTGTTGTTAAAGTTCTTAAAAGTTTTGAAAATAAGCCAAATGGATAAGGAAATTTATTTGAATGTGTTTTAATCTTTCTCATTTCATCTTTTGGTGTTTAAAAAGAACATAGATCATTTTTTATGCCTTAGATGTTTTTCAAAGTTCTTGCAAGTTTCAACTAATGCCAAGGGGGCCAAAAACTTCACAACACATTTAATTTTTAGTGTTGTAAAATTAATTTTAAATCAATTAATTCATGCTTTAAAAAAGGCTCATTTTATGCCATGTTTGTTTAAACTTGTTTGTTTATTTGAGAAAAATAAAGAGTGTTGTATGCTCTCCCCCATCACCTATAGGGAACTTGGGTGACTAAAAGTGCCTTTTCACTTGAAATTTATGTCGAATATATAAATTAGGGTACACATACTATGAGAGATAGGGGTTGATTTGTGAACCTCTTCTTTCATAATGAAAACCTGAGTTAGGTCTAGTTAACCAGGGGATTCCACTAGGTAGTCCATAGATGGAATCAATATGCAAAGGAATAGACCCTTGCATAGTAAATTAATCGATATGAGCTCAATTAATGTGAGGAATCTCTAGCATTAGCCATGATTGGGACTAATCTAGATGTTCAAAAACTATAGTTTTAGTCAACCCCATTTGACCAACCTTGTTATATATAGATATAGGACATTACATTTAGATGTTATATCATTTCATCCTTTTATTTCTTATTCTTAAAGTCTAAAACCATTTATTTATTATGTCACATCATACTAAGTTTTTTTTATACATCAATTTGTTTGAGGAAGCATTATGATGGTCATTTTGTTAAATACCTTTGACTTAAAACTTTTGCCAAATTTGTTTGTGTGTCACTTGATTGAAATGGGTAACGTTACACTACCCAAATCATTTCAAGATTTTGTACTCTTGGAGTCTTTGAAATAAACTATTATTTATATATTTAGAGAGAGAAAACACCCTTACACTACTCAAATTATTTAAATAATTGTTTGCCTTGTGCTAAATGCCATTTTTAGAACATTTCCATATATGTCTTTTGAATCATTATCTTGTTTTGTTATGCCATTTCATTTTGTCAAGTTTGTTATTTGTTTGAAGATGCCTAATTTCCCAAGTTGTGTTTTTAATTAACCTTGACAATTTAAAATTCAAACATTGATTGATTTTTGTTTATGCCTTGATTAATTGGGATTAGATATCAATTTTTCCCTTTTGGGTTGTGAAACTTAGGTTAATTCGTTAGCTAACTTTGAAAACTATTGCTTGGATCTTTGCCTAGTGCCGTTATGGCATTCAATTTTGTCTAGCTTATTTATTTAAAGGAGCCTAGTTTTCATTATTATTTGTGCCTTTTATTTGGGAGAAAATAACCTATCTCCCCATATGCCTTTTTCCTTATGCCTTATGCTAATGAACCAAGTTCATGTTTGAATTCTGTATGCCTAGTCTATGCCAAAGTATTCCAAGTTTGTTAGATTAAAATATCACATTTGTTTTAAGTCTATATTTTGAGACCACATTTGGCCAAAATTCCTAGCACATGCCTTATGTGAGCCTAAATTTTGATGCCACATTTGGCTAAAAGACATAGCAACTTTTATTTTTCCTAGATTAGACCTATTTGGAACATTTTGTACCTAGATTTTAGCATGTCAATTTTTATTCATCCACTTGACCTTTTGTGCATGAGACATTTGATGTTGGACATATGACGTTGGATTATTTTATACCAAGTTTTAGCATAGACCATTTTGGAGATACAACTCCCCTAGACCAGGTTAGACCAAATTTGAACCTTTTGTTCATTGGACATTATTTTTAAGAGTTTATACAACTCTATACCTTTTTGTGAAATTTTTATCATGGACGTGGATATGTCTTGTTACAATTATGGTGGAAATAAATAAAATCCAAGCTATGATAAAATAGTCATACAAATTGATTGACATGACCAATATGGTGAAGAAGTGGTTTGTGAGATAGATTCTTATCCTCCCTATAATCCTTAATTTGGGGAGTAAAATCAAGATCCTCAATATAGTGTTTGGTGGTACCTTATTTTTGTAGGTTGATATATGATACTCATCCTTTGGTGACCACCCAATCCCCCACCTATACTGTTAAACCTCATTTAGACTACATGAACCACCAAGCTCCACTACATCTAAGGAATACCATTACCATTCTATGACCTCATCCTTTGGCTTGTGTAAGCTACCAAGATCCGCAATGCCTTACCATTACTATTCCATGGCTTCATACTTTGGCTTGTGTGAGAAATCAAACTCCATGATGCCCTACCATTACCATTCTAGGACCTCATCCTCTGACTTATATAAGCAACCAAACTCTACAATGGCCTACCATTTCTATACTATGACCTTGTCCTTTGGCTTGTGTGAGAAACAAAATTCATAACACCCTACCATTACCATTTTGGGACCTCATCCTTTGGTTTATGTGATCAACCAAGATCCACAACACCCTACCATTTCTATACTAGGACCTCATCCTTTATCTTTTACAAGAAACCAAGCTCCACGATACCCTATCATTATCCAACCACTAACCATTCTTCATTCATTGCCAATTCCTCCCCACTTTATAAAACCCCTGTCAATTATCCATCACCAATTAATCCAATAAAAAACTATTCAATCAAGACAATCATTCAAAGACTAAGATATATTCAAATTTGGTATTTTACAACTGTTCATAAACTAAGGCCAAGAGAACCAACCAATCTACAATGTTTTTTTTGAACCAACCATTTGTGATAAGTCAACCTATGATAAATCACCTTTTAATTCTATACATGTTGAAGAGTCTCACTCTGACAAGTCAATCTTTTTTGAGTCATTTCTTAATGATTATAATTGCCTTTAGGAAAATTATTACCTTGACCATATGCCTATTTTTCAAGAGCCTCCCTTTGAAAAGCTAGTCTCTTGGAATTGTCTCTTGACCTTTTTCCTATCATTTAGGAGTCTCACTTTGACAAAATAGTCTCTGTGGAGCCCATCATGGCATCATAGATTATTATTTATCCAATACCAAACATTCAACAAGACATCATTGTAGCAACATCCATACTAGATGAAGAATCAAAATTAGAGTTAGGTTATATTATTAAACCGACATCAAATTTAACATCAAAAGTAGAATCAATGTCAATCTCAACATTGGATTTAGAATCCATTGAGTCAAAATTAGATTCAAAATTAGAATACATTCATAGATGCCACAACATTAATTATACATGCCTTGAAGATCAATTTTAATACATTTGTGATCCCTCTATGGTTTTTGAGGATGATTAATTTAGATTTGACATAAGTTCTAGTATCTTTTATGAGGATTGTGCAGTCTCCCCCATTCCATTATCATTCCACATGCAATTACCACCAACAAACATAGCCATTATATTGACATTTCACCTCTCATAAGTGTTAATTGGGACTGATAGAATCATACTTTGTTGAATTTCATCCATGGTGACATATCAGTTAAAGGACATCAAGGAGGCCAAGACCAAATTCATGTAAAAGAAGAACTATGTCCTAGTGAAACCTTTTTGAAAGCACTAGGGGATAATAAAAGTTTAAACTCAACATCTTTTAGTGAAACCTTTTTGAAGGTGATAGAAGACAATCAAAGTCATAAGTTAATGTTCCTTAGTGAAACCTTCTCAGAGGCACTATAATCTCATTGAGGTGCCAATAACTAAGAAAAATAATCCTTCACTACTTAATGAAGACAAAATCAAAGATGAGATCAATATAGCTTCCAATCTACAGCTTAATTAGATGGTAGATACTCTCAAACCCAAACAATAGAAAAATTTGGTGGGATTTTTGAGAGCATATTCAGAAGTCTTCAGCCCTACCATAACCAAAATTATGTCAAATCTAGAATCAACAACATTGTGTGTGCCTAAAAATCTTGATTGTCATTTATTGACCAATCATTATACATTCCATTATCATCCACATTTACATCACCAAATCAAACCTATCATCCAACATTTATGCATATTTACCATCACTAGCTACACTTTCCTTTATAGAGGCTACAAAGATACCTTATTTTGACATTTGAAAGAAACATAATCAATGACCAATAAAGATCACAACAACATCATTTGCATCTAAATCTATAACTAGTTATTGACATATTATCTATTCAGAAGAGGTGTGGGCTATAAATTTACATGATTGATTATTTTGGTTGTGTCATGCAGATTAGGATTTGCATCTCCACATCACTAGGAAAAATAAAATCATTTACTATACCCAAGCTAAAAACATTTTTCATGCCTTTTCCATTTACCATATACCTTTTCATTTTCATTTTTCCATTCATCTTTCCATTATTTCATACCCTACCATTTCCCTCATGTTATCACTTGGGGGTAACCCTTTTACCATTTTATCTAATCTTCATTACCATTATTATCCTAACCAATACCATATCATATGTCGTTCTACCATACCTTCTCTATTAGACCAAAGTCTATTTTTAGACATCTTACCCAACCCCTTTTGATCTTTGTTCCTTTATTTTTTCTCACATTTTTTGTAAGGGGATTCTAATATAGTTTTAATAGTTTTAGAATTTTGTGTTTAAATGATAGTTTATGAAAGTCGTGTGACAATAGGTCTAGCAAGTTATCTTTCATTCATGTTTGAATAGCACTATTGATTATAACCACCTATGGACAAATAAGTAGTCCACCTTGTGTTACTAATTATAACCACCTATGATCAAATTAGTATCACTAAACTATGCTATTGTTTCCTAATTATAAACACCTATGGGAAAATTAGGAACAACACCTTTTACCATGCATTGTTGTATCACCTTACCATTACTATTCTCATTTACCTAACCATTTACCAGATTTGAGAACTTGTTACCTGGTAAGGTTTATCCCTACCTTTTTTGTGCATCGAGCTACTATGACTTGAGGTCATTTTGGGACTATGTAGGTCATGCTCAATTCATGTTGAGGTCAACTCAGTCCCCCTTCTACATACGCTCTTGTCATTATGTGATCAACCTAAACTAATGCTCTTGCTATTTTATGAGTTGGATCATTTAGTATATTGTAATACCTAATCAGGTTGAGATGCTTAGAAAATTCCAAAAACATTCAAAATTTAAAAATCCAAAAACATTCATCATGTTTAAGCCTAATTAGTCATCCTCGATCCACCCTACTAGGGAAAATCCATTATTCAGATGCTTTCTATTGTTTTTAATTTCAAGCTTTTGATGTGTCTATTTTATGTTTATTTGTTTGCTTGTTTACTTTCCTATTTGTTTGATTTCTATGTGTTGTTTATTTGTTTATTCACTTGGATTTGTATTTACTTTTAATACTGTGCCTTGACTCTGTCTATATGTTTTCATTAGGTGATTCCTTGTGCTTTATTATTGAGTTTATCCATATCCATATGTCAACATTGTCATCATGGTTTTTATCATTGGTGCATTGTTTTCAAATTTTTATTGGATCGAGAGTCAGCCCTTATGTATATTTTGATATCATGATGCCTACCATCACATGCTAAAGCAAAAATTAGCTTAGAAAGTCTTAAAATAAATAGATCCATGAAACTTTCTCCTTGGTACCCTTGGAAAATCTTCCCACTCTTCCTTAATCAAATCAACCCACTAACCATTTTGGTTGTACCAATACTAATAAGGATGAGCATCTCCACATTGGTAGGTATAACCAAATCATTCCATTAATCAAATATTATTATTCTATTCATCTCTTTTATCATTTTGTGCATCTTTATATGCCTAGTTATTTGTGGCTTCTCTAGTCATTAGACCATCACATCTACGTTTGTGCCCACTCATCTTTAATTTGTGTAATATGTTATATCATTGAGTTATGCTTGCCAATATACCCTATTAGAGCATAACTAAACATATTTATTCAATCCAAGTCATCTTAATGATTATAACTACCTTTGGTAAAATCATTATGACTCATAAACCCTAACTGAGGCATATGTTATTGCCTCTGATTATAACCACCTTTGGGCAAATCACTATCTCAATCTTTATTACTGATTATAACCACCTTTGGAAAAATTAGTAATTTTTAAATTAATACATGAAATAATTTTCTCATTTGGATTAATCTCACCCATGGGTTAATCTCATTCTTCTTCTTACTTCTTTTCGAGGGACCATCCATCAAACATATGATGGCCACTCCCTCGAGGGGGGCATCATTATAGGCTTCCTAAATATTCTTTGGGTCCTTTTTTTCAATCATCATCTTCTTTTAGGCATACAATCATTTTTAATTATTTTAGAATACATTATTATGCCTATAGATTGCAACATCTTCCCAAATAGGGGCAAAATATAGACACATAAAATTGGCCACCAATGGCTTCATACTGGACTTTAGACCAATTATTACCAACCATTGTAAATTAAGTTTAAAAATCACTAAACTTCCCAAATTTACTTTTTCATTATCCATCAAAACTTAGAATCACATTGAGACATCCCTAATTGGGGTATCCTACCATAAACAACAAAAACCTCTCACAGATTCATCTCTAATCATCATATGGCATTACAACACATAATTTGGCCTATAAACCTATTAAATGGGGCAAGCTTAAAAATGCTAAAAATCCTAAAAAATTTAATTAAAGTGTTAAACCTAATTAAATGCTTGGTTGAATTATTCATGTGTAATTAATGAAATTCTAAAAAATGAAATTCAAAAATCAATAATATCCTAGGTTTTCATTATTACCTTTTGTGAGTTGTCAAGCCTTTGCAAATATCTAAAAATATCTCATCCATGCCTATTAATTTCAAATCATGAGGTTTTGACACCTTTTAATTAACTAAATTATATTAGGTTTGAACCCATTCATGTTTAAAGTACACTCTAACTCACCTTGAGTTGGGGTTAGTTTATAAACCTATAAACACAAGCATTTGCTTCTTCATTTGGAGAGCTTAGATAGAGTAAAGTTATAATGCTAGTTTTGTAGCAAGATTCAAATATATAGTGTTATAATGCCAAAATCATAAGCCAAAGCCAACATCAAGACACAAGTCATGGTGCCAAGGAGAGAAGGAGATGACTAAGCTTCATTACCAAAGACTCTTTAAGTACAAGCCGAGCAAGCCACACAATAAATCTTTTGGAGCATTCAAGGAAGGTAAGGAATTATCTATTCTTTGAATTTTAGTTGTGTTTTCCATTGGTTTTATTCATTATACTCCCCCTATGATCTAGGCAAGTAAGTTCTATGCATGTTAGTGTGTTTTAATTCAATTTTTATTACTTTTTCTAACACTTGATCTAACCTCGCTTTTTGGATTTCTTGATTACACACTTTACTTGTATACTATTTCATTTACATTTCTAGTATTTCCTTATACATAGTTTATTTTAATTTGCTTATACATAGCTTATATTCAAAAAATACAAAAATAATATAACATGTCAAACTACAAAAATAATATAACATGTCAAAATACTAAAACATTCACATATTAATTAGAAAATTAAAAAAATTATAGATTGTATGCATTGCTTTATTTACATTTCTACTACTTTTCACATATTACATATGATAGGTATCTTAGTGTAATTATTTTTATCATACATATATGCTTCACTTGTTCATTTTGAGTTCTTATAGATTACATATAGGACCCTAGTCCACTACACTAATCCAAACTAGCTATCAACTACCCATTAGGGGAATATACACCAATCCAAGTTTATTCATTTGATACATCTGCCCACTTGGGGGCATGTCTTACATAGTTTTTACTACCAGGTTCTATCCTTGCATACTATACATTCTAGTATACCCATTGATATATATTAATATTGATCATTACTACTTATTACTTAGATTTTTTAATAATTATCACTAGTTAGACTCAACATATGTGCATCTTAGATTTACATAGATTTTTACTACATAATTATACATGCTTTCATTTCTAGCTTTCCTAGATTAGACTTGATTGTGTCTCTTATGTTTCTTCCATCTTTGAGGGCATTTATATATGCCATTATTCTTTGGATCTAAGCCACTTATCTATTTGTATGCCTTGGACATGTGCCCATTTCCATTCTATGTGCTTTCATGATCATATATGTGGACATTTGAACATGTCATTCTATGTGGCTCTAAGAAAAATTACTTGTTGCTTGCATATGTGGACATTTGAACATGTCCTTGTATGTTTTCATTTTAAGATTTAGTGATATGTGCCCATGCCCTTTGTATTATGTCCCCTTGGCCTAATTTTTCATGCCTCATGTGTTTTGTATGTCTACTTCCTTATATGATTATTCACCATGACACTTGTATTTTCTTGTTAGATACACAAATTTTTGATTCCATGAAGGACCTCATGCATCTACCCTTCCTACTTGGGTGTTGTGATGGACATCATGTCTTATCCCCCTAAGTAGCTACTCATATTTGTTGTTATACACATTGATTACATCTATCTTGACACCCTTGTGTAATTATATATTATAACATACATCTTACATTACCTACTCATGCTTAGATACTTCTAAATTTTGATGTTATGTTTGTACATTGTATTGGAATATCATGCACATGATTTGGTTAACACATTTTGTAGAGATAATTATTTTGAGGATAGTTCTTACATAATTTTCAAAACTAACCTAAAAAGAGGAGAAATTCATAGGGGTTTTTCATAGAGATCAAACTCCTACTTTTCTATTCACAGATAAATTTCAGCACACAAGCTCAATTTCAAAAATTAGACACAAGGTAGACACATAAAAGAACAAAGACTTAGAAAGTAGTTCAAATCACCCATATTTTAGACTAGGTAGACATGAGTACCTAGATTAGGACATTAGTGCCATAGGGAACTAATATCCACTATAGGGTTCTACTATCTAATAGACCTAACTTCAAGACAATCTAGATTAGCTATATAAGTACACTAGGTATAGTATAAATTTACATAGATACAGTCATCAATTTGATAGATGTGTTTAAATTTTGCTTGGATACACTCATTTCAGCTTAGATTCATATCAATTGCTCATATTTAGGGGCATCATGCATGGCATAATAACTTCCACATTCATTTCAACTACACAGATTCTATTATTACATACTCAATTTAGAATCGGTATACTCAAATATCAGATTGAGGGTGTGTGCATGACACATAGTTTCCATATACTCAATTATACACAAGTTGATAAGATAGAATGGAAAAATCCATGTCATTATCTATGTTATATACACTTGATATCATGTTTCATATTATCACCAAATTCATGCCTTACTCCATCTATAGTGGTTGGCATTCTTGAGTGTCCCAAAGCTACCTAATATACCTGAGTAGCTATGGAGCAAACATACATAGTTAGATATACCCAGTCAGATAATTTTAACACTTTGTGTAGTTTAGTTATATATGCTTCTACTTCACATGGGTGGGAAATGATGGAGTCATAGCCTAATTGAGTTCTTGAGCCACCCATATGAGAGGAATAGACACACTTATAGTCTTATCCAAGCTAGCCACAAATTAGGATCCATCGATCAAGGGTGGGTAATGATGGAGTCAAAACTAGATTGAGTTCTCACACCACCCATATGAGTATTGAGCAAGTTATCAGCTTAGTCCAAGTTATTTAATGATATGATCACTATGTACACTCACACACAAAATTTATCACCAGGTTCATGCATTGGTTTCTGTACCCAATGAAGTGTATTCATTCCTTTCCTCTCTCTTTACTTAGATTTACTTAGTTACTTTATTCATCATAGTATTTAAATTTTGACCATCTCTTAAGTAAGTCCTTATTTTTTCATGTTTCATTACAAGTCATTGCTTTGGATCATGTTTCACATATGTAGACCCAAATGCACATACTTAGACTTAACTACACAGGCTTCACTTCCAAGGTAAGTCTAGGTATGCTTCTTTTTACTTTATACTAGTCATTTCAATTTTCTACATTTATAACATAAAGGGGGGTATATTTAATCACCTAAAAGTGGTATTTAGATGCTAAGAGTGTTGCTTGAGTTAGCCTATTCCTAGCTTAGACATAGGCTTATCAAAAGACTTTTTCCCAACTTTTTTAATCATTATGCAGGCCACAAAAAAATACAGTCAGTTTAAACATAGTCCTAGGATAATTTTCCCAAATCCAAACCCAATTTTCCCAATAATCTGCCAGGTGGACATTAGCACCACATTTGGGACACTATAGCCACATGGTACTAGTGTCCCCAACTAGGCGCTACTATCATTTTCCCTAACTCTCCTGAATGAATACTTTTCTAAATGTGTGCCCCTCTTAAGGTCAACCTAAGTACATTTTCTTATTTTTATAAATTATAAATCTCTATAAATACAATTTTATTTGACCTCTACTCACTAGATAGAAAATATATGCAAAAGCCTATTCAAACAAAAGATAAGTTGAGCAAAATTGAGATATTTGATCCCTATTCTGCCCTACTTATACATACTACCATCTATATCAGCCCTAATCCCATATCTCAATGATTTTAAATATCAATCACACTCAAGCATTCAAGACCACTATCATTCTATCATTCACTTGCACTTGTACCAAATACTAGGTAGGAGAACTACATCGAGCTTGATCCCTCCTTGGAGTATTGGTATGTAGGCAACTCTCTTCAAAATGGGGTGTTGAGGATGTCCAACCTATCCTACTAATGAAAATTTTTTCAACTCATGTCATAATTGTAAGGAGGATTAGGGTTTGCACACTAAATTAATTTTTTTAGGCAAAACATAGAGTTCCATATTTCATGCATGCAAGAATAAGACATAGAAACATAAGCATAGGTACTCCTCAAAAATAGTAATAGTCCTACAAAGAGGACACTAACACCACTTTGAGGACACTATAATAGTATGGATCTACTATCCAAGGAGCAAACAAATCCTAAGATCCTATTGATGACACTTAAAACTATCCAGAACCTAATTTTAAGAACCCAGATCATTTACAATAGTCACTTTCCAGATAAGTCTATATTTATTACTATTTTTATATAATCAAAATAGGTCAAAATCTATAACAAATTAGTGCTTAATTATTGCATATTATTTAACTAATTTAGACATCTCAACCCTTTAATCTAATATAAGATTTGCATAGCCAAAACCTTAAAAGGTTAAATCAATACAAGATGAGAATCATTGAAGATATAAATGGGTTTGAATAAATTTCTCACACTTTCCTCCACCAATTTGGCACATGTGAATAGTTAAGAAAGAGCAAAACATACATGTGAGTTAAGTTGTAGGTTTGAAATAAGGATATATGCAAGTGTCTTGGTAGAATTGAGCATATCCCCACTCCAAGAGAGATTTAGTTAGTTTCAATCATCCTCTTAATCCTCCTAGTATCCTCCTTAACCCTCCCTAAGCATCAAATGGACCTCCTTCTTACTATTTGCATAAGACAAATTGGTTTTGTGAAGTCTATGAGGTGTGTTGGGTACTTAAAATGGATGAAAGGAGATTTTTATCAATTGATTCAAGCTCATCATGATTCTTCATCCTGCTACAATCATAATTAGATGCATGAACTTCAAAGAGAACATAGAACTATGTATGCATATTTGAGTTCTTTAAAAATTTAGTCATAATAGACTAAACCCTGATCAAATGTGGATACATAATCATTGTTTAAGTTCTTTGAATAATAAAAAATAACTTAAAAATCATCCAAGATCACCCTCAAGGTGAATTTTTAAGTGATAAAACCTAAAAATCATGTCTTATAGTGTTCTCTATCTGGTTGCTAGTCATAGTGAGGTTTTTTTAAACTTCAGGTTTACAGATCTGTAAGTCAACATTTGTACCTAAAAGGTTTTGATGAAGGAGGGTAAGAGTATTGAAGACCTAACTATACATTATCATACCTATTGTAGAACCCATAGAAGCTTTGAAACAAAACTTCCTAGGTCAATGGTGAGAGGATAGAACATTGAAAATGCCAAACATGTAGTACAATCATGAGGACTAAATAGTACTATATAGACAAGGATAAGTGCTTGGATGAATTTTAGAGGGATTAAGGAGATATTAACATTAATTTTAGGTTTAAAGGTATGTAAAATTATCATAAGGTATGAGAAACCTACATCATACCACCAATGGATAAAAAATAAGGTGAATATAGGCCTACATGTCTACAGACTTGTAGGTCCATGTTCTCAATCAAGAGGGACCAATCTTGCATGGAAATTGATGTTTTGAGGAAAAAGTAAAATGTGAGAACCATGAGAATTGGTTGAGAAAGTTTGTGTAGGGTAGGAGGGGGAAATTCATTGAAGGGAAATCCTTCTTAAAATATAGCAAACTTCAAGTCAAATTGCCATATATATGCTTGTTTGAGCGATTCAAGTTAGCTTTCAAGCTACAAAGAGAATATGCAATATATGCATTAGATATGGGGTTTTGATGATTAATTAGGGTGTATAAAAGCCATTAATACTAATAATATATTGAATAATATAATAGAGTGATTAAAAGAGAATCCATATTAAAGCTTGTAGTCATATAATCTTAAGCACCTACAGGCATAATCAGGAATGAGCTTTTATCAAGAATGAGAGTTTGCTACTATCAAAGGCATTAATATGGTCATCAATACATTAGTGAGTAGGTTAATAAGTGTAAAAGGTAGTGTAATATATCCCTAAAGGGCACTTTATCTGCTATAAGCACCTATAAATGTCCTTTTACATCTAAACTCAGTTAAGACTCAATGGAGGCCTAAAACCCTCCATGATCCTTCAAGACCCCAGTTTCCACTTCAATGGGAAATATGGATTTATAAGGTAGATAAATAAATTAATAAGGTTAATATTAGTGGGATATACACTAGAGAGGCATCCCTAGACAAATAAAGGTGGGGAAAATGTAATTTTGGGCTAAAAGGTCTTTTCAAGCTCTTTAAATGCAAATTTGCAACTCGAGACATATTTTATCTTGCTCAGTATGACCATGACCTTGTGCATGGAGGAAAATGGTTTTTAGGGATGATAAATAGGTATTCATAATAAAATATAGTGGTATTAAGTATTGGTTTACACCCCTGGTCTTTATGAACCATTATTAAGATTACTGGGTACCCTCAAACTGCCTAGTAAGAACTCGAGAAACACTTTTTTGATTATATAAATATATGAAGGATTTGAATGGGACACTAATATCATATGGAAATTTTGGGACCCTTGTTCACTTTAAATTAGAGTTATTGGTTTAGATATTTAGGCCATAATATTATGAACAATCGATAAGAACCCATGCATGTATAAACCCTCGTAAAACCCTAATGGGAGATTGATAAGAGAAAAAGAGAATAATATGCACCTAAATGAATTTATTTCACCTAATAAAATTTATTTACATGTTTTTCACTCAAAAGAGGCCTTGACCATCTAATTTTTCCTTATTGGTACAAGTACAGATGAAATAAATGCTATGGTTTTTGTAAGATTTTATGATGAAATCAAGGTGACGAGATAGATGAATAGGTAAAAACCATTTGGGGAGATGTATTGAATTTTTTTAGACATTTTAATACCTCAAAATATTTATATATACCCCATAAGTGCCCATATAGGTTTAAATAATGAAAAAAGTTTGAGGTTGTTAGTAGGAGAGTGACAAGGTCACCAAGAGGAGGAAGAATAATATGGGTGAGCCAATTTGAGACCTAAATCATAGTCTCATATGAAATGGAGAATTAAAAACATGTACCTCATTCACATAGAAAGGTCCTTTGAAGCATCCATAACCATTCAAATGGCTAATGTCAATCAACTAGGCCTAGTTTCCTAATAGGCATATAGGGCTAATGAAGGAAATCTCCACCATAGAAAGGAGTGAGGAAAAGATGCTAATGGGAGATATAGGAATATTTAAGAAGCCTATAGTGGTATGAAATTTGCTTCATGAGTATAATATGACATGTGTCAAGCTACCAAATGGTAACTGCTCTTTCAAAAAGTGTTTGTAACTCTCCAAACAAGAGCTTCTATGCCACTTGGTGAAGTTACACATGAAGTTGAGCCAACACATACCAAAAATAAGAATTAAACTAATCTTATAATATTCCATTTAGATTTGTAACTGATTTGAAGTATAAGAAACTTGTCATTAGAGTTTCCCTAATGTCCTTCTCTCTCTCACACACTCTTTCTCTATATATGCAACCTTGTTTGGCTTTGTAAGGATACTCACCTGAGTATGGAAAATCCCTAATCATTTATATGTCTTGGATCAATAAATGCTACTAGTTTTATCTCCTTTTATGATTTTACTTAGTGTGTGTTCATGGATAGTTGATCTTGTCAAGTGATTTACTTAGTCTTCCTTTGCATGTTACCCTATTCTAACACCTATATGCAATTTGAAAGATTCTTTTGTAGGTTATGTGAAGTGTCCAAGTGAAGTAAAAGGGTTGAGTGAGTTTGTCTATTCACTATTTTCATTCTAGGCTTCTTTATTAGTCCTCCTAGCCTAAGTATTTATGACAACCCCCACATTGAAATTATGATATGAGAGATTTAGATTAAGAGTAGTGTATGTTAAGGTTAGTCTCATGGTCTACATGTGCACATTAAGATAGCTAGTAGTGATCAATTGATTTGGTGTATCACTCCCTATAGTTATTTTTCTTTCATATTATTCCTTCCAATTTTACTTTGAAATTTATTAGTGGAGCCTAATTGATACACCAAGGAGAACTAGCTCTATAATCTAAAGGTTTAGTTTACTTAGAGGTCACCCAAAAACTAGGGCTAATCCTATTGGGTGAATATTTTGTCACCAAGTGACTGACGGCAAAATAGGTGCATCAACCACAGCATAAGGAGATTTATATAGAAAAATGGATGTGGTGACCACAGTCAGATTGGGACTGATCTCTCCTCTCAGCAAGGGGAGGTTCCTTATAATTTATATTATACTAATATATATATATATATATATATATATAAGCTGAAAATATAAATAGGGGTGAAATCATACCATCCATCTCTCTCTTTTCAGAGATGATGTTCACATAATAGAGGAGAATTTTGGTGTAATTACTAAAAAGGCACTTCTCTTCTTTCAGAAGTGATATTCAATAAACAACAAGATTCTTCCTAGGTAGTAACAGAAACCACAAGAAACCAATGAAAGCACAAAGTCTTTTGTTATCTCTCTTACTGATTAGGAGAAAGGAACATAGGAGGATTAAGCACAACTCAAAGTCTGCACCTAAAACTACAATAGAGTAAAGGATTATGAAGGCTAAAGAGAGCTCAAAGTCTCTCTAGTATCCTTTACACAAAAAACAGACTGGAGACACTTATGGCAACACAAAGTCTCCCACAATTGGCTTCAGGACATCTTCCAACTTATTTCCACTTGTTCTACTTATTTGATTAAATGGACAAGAATGTATTTAGGAAATAGACATAAGAACAATTTCCTAGATAACACAAGCTTATTCTAACACAAAGTCTGAAAGGTTGCTTGATTTATCATTCATTCAACAAAATATGATTAATAGTCTAAGCTCAAAGTCTCAAGAATGCCTTTTAATTTGGGTCGCTTCTAATAACAGAGAGATCTCCTTTT
The DNA here is from genome assembly GCA_037957365.1 of Torreya grandis. Lineage (NCBI taxonomy): Eukaryota > Viridiplantae > Streptophyta > Pinopsida > Cupressales > Taxaceae > Torreya > Torreya grandis. Next base: position 4,683,384 of record JARHVA010000057.1, on the reverse strand, counting down.
TTACAAAATGAGAGATTACAATATATAGCATCATAAGAAATACTTGGGTGCTTGTTTTCATAAAAATGGCCCATGCTAAATTGAATGCATTGAATATCTGTGAAAGGGCCATGCTGGAACAGGTCATCAGCCTTGAATTTAGCATTCTAAATCATCTCAAATGTCTCCTCCTAAGCATGTGTTATCTGGTCTTCTTTATGATGCTTACACAACTGTCCATTCACCTTTACTTAATGTAGAAAAATAGTCCACACTTTTGAATGTTTATGTTCTCTAATTTCCACCTGGTGGACTATTCTACCTACTAAAAATAACTCTCCTACAGATATTTTTGTTGTTCTCTCTTTCCTTTCCATGTTTTGTCTTTCCCTAGTGATCTGAGCTCTCAGGGCTATCTTCTCACTTTATGCTATTCTTTTCCTTTTCTAAGTCCATCAAACTCTTTGAACTTGTTGAGCCTTTAAACTCTTTCAGTTCAAGGTTCAATGGTTCAATAGTTCATTCTTCACTCTTCAACTCCTTTTATTGTCTAAGTCTTTTGAGGTTGTTGAACTTGTTGAACCTTTGAACCTTTCAAAGTTCAAGGTTCAACAGTTCAAAGTTCAGTCTTAACTCTTCAAAGCCTTATTTTCTTTAAGTCTACTGAAGTCTTTGAACCTTTGAACTCTTGCAGAGGTGGGGTTCAATGGTTTAATTGTTCAAAGTGGTTTATTCTAATTGTTTTAAGCTCGTCGTTAAGTCTTTTGATTGAACCTGGGCATTAAACCATCCTCAAAACACTAAGGGAAATCATTAAGTGGTTTGAACTTCCTTTGAAGAAAGCTCGTCTATTGAACCTGTAACTTCCTTAGCTAAAAAATCTTGAATATTTGAAAAAACCTAACTTCTCAGAACATTTTGAAAGAAAGAAAGAGAGCATTTTGGCCTGCAGGACCAAAATAATCAACCTGTTGTCCATAAAAACAAATGACAGATTTTGGGAATAATAGTTGGCTCTAGTTGGGGAAGATCCATCGATTGAAAAATGAAGCAATCAAAGGAAGTAGAATCCATAATCTTAGTGCCTTCATCTATGCCATTGGGCTATGGAGTCATGCTTACCCAAAAAGAAAGGTGTCAAAAAGCAAACGGTGCCAAAAACAAATAAAAAGCACAAAACAAAGAAAGACTATACAAATGTATATATGTACAAATGGACTTATCTGATACTTCAAGGATTGAAGTGCTTCAGATGCTACCCACTGTGAGGTAGAGTAAATGGTGTTCCATCTTGATATTTTAGCAAAAAATTATTTTCACCATTTAAATGATGAATGGTGAATGGGCCTCTCCATAGGGAATCTAATTTTCCATGCATTCCTTTTGGTTCTCTCCTCTTGTCCCACAACAAGACTTGATCTACAACCTAAAAATCATGGATCCTTGATTTTTGGTTGAAGAGTCTCTTCACTAGACTTTGATGTGCAAAAATTTGGTCCACCACCATAGTTCGTTGCTCATTAAGCTCAATCAAGCACATGATCCTTTTATCGATGAAACTTTCAAAATTTGAATATTCCACTACCTTTGCTAATTTTAACACTGGTAATTCTAGGGTGATTGGTATCTCTATATTGAGACCATACAGAAATTGAAATGGGGACATACCAATCACCCTCTTGGGTGTAATTCTGTCTGCCCATAAAGCATCAAGCAATGCTTTATGCTAAGTTTGATTGTCATCTACCAACGTCCTGATAATGGTCACCAAGTTCTTGTTTCTTGATTTTGATTGACCATTTCCTTGTAGATAATAGTTAGAAGAGTGGGAGAGAATAATCCCATAATAGTAGTAGAACTGGGTGATCTCATGAGAAGAGAAATAAGCTGCATTTTCTGTTACAATCTTGGTTGAAACCCCAAACTTAGAATGATGTTTTCTTTGAGAAAATTACATACCACCTCTAAAGTGCATGCTTGATTGGAATGGCTTCCACCCACTTGGTAAAGTAGTCTGTGGATGTGAGGACATAATCATGTCTAGCACTCAAGGATGGATTTATAGTGCCAATGAAATCAATCCCCTATTACTAAAATGACTCTTCTATCACCACAGGCTTGAGAGGTAATGCAACCAACTTGGGTTTGCCAACTAATTGTTGACACAACTCACATCTATGCACACAAGCATATGAATCTCAAAACAGAGTAGGCTAATAATACCTAGCTCACAGAATCTTATGGGAAGTCACAAGCATAGAAAAATGTCCTCCATAAGCCAAATTGTGGAAGGACTCCAAAAATTTGTTCTGCTGCACTTTATCTATGCTACAAAGGAATACCCCCTCAAGGTTCCTTTTATATAGATTATTATCCCATAGGACAAAACTGGAAGCTTTCAACTTAATAGTCCTCTTTTATTTATGAGATAGGTGAGCAGGACACTCACCATAGGTAAGGAAATGAGCAATATTTGAATACCACTCATTCATAGTGGTGACAAAGAGAACTATTAGCATGTCTTCAACTCCTATTTCTTCATGCCCTACTTCTAGTATGTTATCAACAATTAATTAGCAGAGACCCCTTCCCTGCATAAGCTCTATTGGTTTGATAACAAGGTCAAACTCCTAGATTTTGGCAATCCAATTGCCCTTTTTGGTCCCAAACTCCTGTTGAGTTAGTATGGACTTGACTGTTGTATTAGGAAGCAAAGCAACAGTGTGTGAGTTCAAGATGTAAAAATGGAAGTGTTTTACCACCTTTATCATATCATAAGCATGCTTCTCCATGTTTGAGTACTTTAGCTCATCGATTTAAGATGACAACTCATAAAGGATATGGGAGATTCCACACCTTCTTTGTTTTGTTGAACCAAGATGGCTGAAAGCATATGTTCAGAAGCATAGCTATACATCACAAAGTCTTTGGTGTAATCAAGACAAACTAGAATTGGGGCATGGGTGATAGCTTCCTTGATGTCTTGAAATGCTGACTTGCCTTCTTTAGTCTAGTTAAAAGTGGCTTTGCCCTTCATCATATTGATAATGTGGCGAGTCTTCTCTGTGAATTCAAGAACGAACCTTCATAAGAAGTTCACCTTTCCAAAGAAAGAGTGAACTACAGTTTTAATGGTAGGAAGAGCAAGCTCTTGAATAGATTTGACCCTTTTTGGGTTAATCTTTATGCCTTCTCAGGACACAGTGTGACTGAGAAGTTTCCCTTCAGTAACCCCAAAAATTGACTTCTTGGGATTAAGAGAAATACCATTATACCTACATCACTCCAACACTTATTATAGATGGTGCACATGATCAGGATGATACTTAGAAAAGACTATTAAGTCATCAAGGTATACCACAATGAACTTACCCATTTCATTTCTAAAAGCAAGATCCATTGCTCTTTAAAAAGTGGTGCCAACATTGATCAAGCCAAAAGGCATTCTGTGATACACAAATGTGCCCCAAGGTGTTGTGAAGGAAGTCTTATGTTGGTTTAATTCACCAACTTCCACTTTATTATATCCTAAAAAGCCATCTAACATTGATAACATCTCAGTGCTAGTCACTGTCTGCGACAACTGATCCATGATGGGCAAGGGATAGTTGTCCTTTAAAGATGACTAATTCAAATTTCTAAAATCAACACACATGTGGATTTATCCATTCTTCTTTTTTATAGGAAATATATTCACAACCCAAGTGGAATGATGTATTAGGAAAATAATTCTTGCATTCAACATTTTTTGTATCTCAGACAAAATCATGCCTGATATCCTGGGATTGTACTACCTTTGCTTCTGCTTATGAGGCAATGACCCAATCTTAAAAGGAATTTTGTGATGGATTTATTCAGGTCTAAGAGATTTTAGATCATCATATGAATATGCCAAAACATAAATGTAATGGCAAAGCAGAGTGATAAATTTGAGTTTTTCATTAGGGGTACAACAATTCCCAATGTTGACCATTTTTAGATTGTTTTTTGTACTCAAATTGATTTGATCAAAATCCTTGGAGGATTTTAAATCTATTTGTTGTTCCTTGATAAACCTATAATGTTTGTTAAATAGTTTCTCAAGAAAAACTAATCCTTTGGGAATTTTATTCCCTTTGACCTGAAGGAACTCTTCATCATCTTTTGAATTTGTTTTGGGAGCTGATTCCCACGATGGAGATTCATTGCCTTCAAAATGAAGCTTTTCAAAGCTATCCATCTATTACATAAAGGCAATGATTTGGTTTCACTATTCAAAACCTACCAATGGTTAGCATTATCAAGTACACTTAGTCAAAAGACCAACTCGATAGTGTACTTGTTACCTTTAAAATTTTGGTGAGGGACCAAGAGAGTTACAGAGATAGCCAGTGAATCTGCATGACTATTGAATTCTCTAGGCATGGAAAAAATAATAAAAGTATCAAAGCTTTCAATGTAGTCCCACACCAAATTTTGATAATGTTGTAATCTCTCATTCTTGGTTTGATATAGGTTCCTCACCTGACAAACCACCAGCTCAGCATCTCCTTTGTCATGAAGGATTTTAACACCTTTATCTTGAGTAGCCTTTAATCTAAGTAGATGCGATTCATACTCAATAGTGTTGTTGGTGTTGATAAAATGCAACTTATATGCATAAGGAAAATATCTATTTGAGGAGATATTAAAACAACTCCAGCTCCAGAACTAGTAGAAGAGTTGCTACCATCAAATTCCAGAATCCAAATATCATCAAAATTTGATCTTCTTTTAGATTTTTCTTTATCAGGAAGAGGAGATCCTTTTTCATGTGCACTATACCCTAATAAATCTTCTAATGTCTTATCTAATTTTTTTGGATTGTCACCTATGGAAATTTCATCTACTAAAATAAGAACGTCTTCAGTTGACAAAAAATAATTACCCATGCCTAAAGACTCAAATAAAATATGAGCTTCAGGGGCTGATGTTTGGGTGACAATGTACTTTACCTCCTTCTTAGGAAGTAGCCTTTGCATGATGCCCTTGATAGGGATCCTCACCTCAGACAGGTTCATGCTTAATTATCCACCAACATCCTTGAAAAAATTTCACCCAAGAAGAATGCCATAAGAGGTTAGGACGTCAGGCCACCATGACTGTCATTTTAATCCTCTTATCTAGGAAAGCTGTAAATGTAAATTGAACATCTTTGGTTTGTACCAGTAGAGGCACTTGTTTATTTTCTATAGAGAAAAATATCCCAAAGGTCTTAGTCAGCTTGAGACCAAGAGATTTTGCCACCTTGGCAGGCATGACATTGTCAGATGCGCCATAATCTATAATGCAATTATTTAGCTGATGACCATTTATCAATAGGGAGACATAAAATGGTTTTATCTTTCTAGAGGCAGCTAGAGGAGTAATCACAAGATTATTTTGGATAGGTGTGTTCTTTGAGGGAATAGGAGTTACTTTTGAAATATCTTATCCTGTAGGGACAATTTTATTCTTGACGCATTGAACTAACCTATCCAACTGCTCAGGGTTGGACTGCAGGAATTCAAACTCAGACATTTGAATTTTGGTGTTCTTAACATGGTCAATTATATCAAATGACTAAAATGAATTTGAAATAGGGGAAGGTAGTCCATCAATCTAGTTTTTACTGGGTGTAGGACTGGTCTACGAATTTGAAGTAGAAGGTGATGGAATTTTTGAGGTACTTACTTTTTTGTTGATCACCAGGTCTTTTGATTTGGAAAGGTAGAGAAGCCCCTCATTTAGCAATTGAAATTACTGGTCAAGATTCTTCCCCTATTTTTCCTTTGCCCACTTGTTGAGCTGACTAGTTCTGGGACCTGGTAAATACTACGTATGATCCATCAAATGCTTCACCTTTACTTCGAGGTTCATCCTGGTAATTTAGGAAACCAATGTTGGAGTCACCAACTAATTTTTCTTGGCCTTCTGTAAAGAGATCAGTATCATCTTCTTGGTTTAACTCAAGTTGGAAAGAAAAATTAGATTCAATTTCAAGATAACCAACTACTGAGTTAGCTAGTGCTGCTTCAATGGCAAGCTTCCCTGGTGGGGGAGGAAGGTGATTTGGTTGCCCTTGATTTTTGGTAGCATTTCCCTGATATGACTGGTTAGGAAATGTCTTCCTTGGTATATCCCGATAAGGAGGAGTAGACATCCCTTGTGCCATTTGTTTTTTGAGAGCTAGTAATTCATTTGCTAGCTTTTGCATCATAAGATTAGTGGTGCTTGTAGAAAAGTATTCAGAAGATGAAGAAGATTTACCTCTGTTAAGATCTCTTCTTATCTTTCCTACCAAGATAAGATCATCTTTAACCTCAGTCACCCAAATTTGAGTTGTAGCAAGATCTATGTGGCCAGCCCACCTCAACAAGAAACTCACTTCAGGAAGCTGAGAATTGATGAACAAGCATTTAAGATTTCTCAGCTATTGGTTGAGCAATTATGGGAATCCTATTCCTCAGCTTATCGAATTTAGCAATGAAGTCTCTCATGGGGTCATGAGGCTCCTTCTTCATTTGTGTAAGCTGGGTTAACAGGGCATGTGCATCTTTTATAGGTTTGAACTTGGCCTCAAATTTGGCCTTAAGAGTGTTCATGTCAGTCATTGTTTGTGCTTGTAGATGATAAAAGTAGTCTATAGCAGCTCCTTGCAATGTCTCCATGAATAGTTTGACTGCAATGTCTTCATATTCAACACCTATTACACCATAGGCTATGGAAAAGGCTACTATATGTTCATTAGGATGAACCTTCCCATCACCATAGAACTTGGGGAAATTTTTCCTTGAGTTATGGGGTAGCTCATGTAGAGGTGGAGTCAAATTCAGGGGACCAAAACTATTACCCCAGGGGCCTTAGACTGCCATGATATGGCTATTGAAAGGAGGGATAATAAATCTCTATGGGATATGTATAGACAAAGCTCTGCTAGCAGAGGAAAGAGAAGCTTTGCCTGGTATTAGGGACATGATGTTTGTAAGAGGAAAAATCTTGGTTCACTGAAGGCTAGATGGTGGAGGAAAAAGATCAAAATTACTTAGCTGTACCAACTCAAATATAGGGTCAACAATACTTTGAGCTCTCTGGCTTCACGTGTACGGTGGATCTGTTAGAGTGTAAAATGAAAATGGAAAAGAACTAGAACTGCTTCAATTTGAATCTTGAGGCTTCAAACTGTGAGTTCTTCCCCAATAGAGTTGCCAAAAATTGTTGGGTGAATATTTTGTCACCAATTGACTGACAGTAAAATAGGTGCATTAACCACAACATAAGGAGATTTATATAGCAAAATGGATTTGGTGACCATAGCTAGTTTGAGACAAATCTCTCCTTTCACCAAGGGGAGGTTCCCTATAATTTATATTATACTAAAGTATATATATATATATATATATAAGCTAAAAATACACACAAGGGTGAAATCATACCATCCATCTCTCTTTTTTCAAAGATGGTGTTCACAGAATAGAGGAGAATTCTAGTGTAATTATTGAAAAGGTACTTCTCTTCTTTCAGAAGTGATATTAAACAAATAGCAAGATTCTTCTTGGGTAGTAACAAAAACCATAAGAAACCAATGAAAGCACAAAGTCTTTCATTATCTCTCCTATTGATTAGGATAAAGGAACACACAAGCTTAAGTGCAACTCAAAGTCTGCACCTAAAACTACAATAGAGTAAAGGATTACGAAGGATAAAGAGAGCTCAAAGTCTCTCTAGTATCCTTTACACAAAACACAGACTGAAGACACTTATGGCAGCATAAAGTCTCCCACAATTGGCTTCAGGACATCTTCCAGCTTATTTCCACTTTTTCTGCTTGTTTGATTAAATAGATAAGAATGTATTTAGGAAATAGACTTAAGAATAATTTCCTAGATGACACAAGCTTATTTCAACACAAAGTCTAAAAGGTCACTTGCTTTCTCATTCATTCAATAAAATATGATTAACAGTCTGAGCTTAAAGTCTCAAGAATGCCTTTCAATTTGGGCAAAGCTTCGCTTCTAAGAACATAGAGATCTCCTTTTTAACAAAATGAGAGATTACAATATATAACATCAAAAGAAAGACTTGGGCACTTGTTTTCATGAAAATGGCCCATGCTAAATTGAATGCATTGAATATCTATGAAAGGGCCATGCTGGAACAAGTCATCAGCCTTGACTTTGGCATTCTGAATCATCTCAAATGTCTCCTCTTAAGCATGGGTTGTCTAGTCTTCTTTATGATGCTTACACGACTGTCCATTCACCTTTACTTAATGCAAAAAAATAGGCCATGCCTTTGAATGTTTATGTTCTCTAATGTCCACCTGGTGGAATGTTTTACCTAATGAAAATAACTCTCCTATAGATAATTCTAGATTTCCTGTAGTTTTTCTCTCTTTTCTTGCCACATTTTGTCTTTCCTTGGTGATTTAAGCTCTCAGGGCTATCTTCTCACTTTCTGCTATTCTTGTCCTTTTCTAAGTTGATTAAACTCTTTGAACTTGTTGAACCTTTGAACCTTTGAACTCTTTCAGTTCAAAGTTCAATGGTTCAATGGTTCATTTGTCACTCTTCGACTCTTTTTATTCTCTAAGTCTTTTGAGGTTGTTAAACTTGTTGAACCTTTGAACCTTTCAAAGTTTAAGGTTTAATGGTTCAGAGTTCAATCTTAACTCTTCAAAGCCTTCTTTTCTTTAAGTCCACCAAAGTCTTTGAACCTTTGAACTCTTGTGGAGGTGGGGTTCAATGGTTCATAGTGGTTCATTCTAATTATTTGAATTCCACCATTAACTCTTTTGATTGAACCTGGGCATTGAACCATCCTCAAAACTCTAAAGAAAATCCTTAAGTGTTTTGAACTTCCTTTGAAGAAAGCCCATCTGTTGAACTTGCGACTTCCTTAGCTGAAAAGGCTTGAATATTTGAAAAAACTTAACTTCTTAAAACATTTTTAAAGAAAGAAAGAGAGCATTTTGGCATGTAGGACCAAAATGGTCAGCCTATTTTCCACAAAAAACAAGTGATGGATTTTGGGAACAACAAATCCCATTGCATAGTTCAAGTTTAGAGGGCTTGAAACACCCTCTCAAGGGTGAAAATTTGAGCTATGACACTACCCAAGGAATGAGTGTCTGAATGATGACTGATTTGATATGTGAAGATATATAAGATATGTTTTGATATGGATTAATAGGCAAAGTATTGTTGTATGAGTGGATAAGTATTGTTTAGATGATATATAATATGTCACCTAAGTAACTAAGGTGTTTATAGATAATGGGATGATTAAGATAGTGTCCATTTGAAATGTGTTAGGAGAGATAACATGGACTACATAATTAGAGTACTATATGGGTTGGTCTTCTCAGCACACTATAGGTCCTCCAAGGGGTACACCACAATGACTTTTTTTGAGATGACCCACAAATTCTACATTTGAAGGTATGTATATACAATCTATTAATGCAATGTGATTCCCCTAAGTAACTAGGGAGTGTATAGACAATAGATCTATAAATGGCACTAAACACTAGTTTTCACCATAGTACTTTCTAAAAGCATCAGTAAATTGGTTTTCACTTATGGACAATTTTTTTTTCATTTTGATATATATATTATTTTGTCAATTTTTTTTAAAATTTTGTTTTGACACATAGGATATGTACAATAACACTAGAATGATTTAGGCATACAAATAATTGAGGTACATGATGTTCATGGGTTCATCAAGCTCCTCTTCATCTTCTGTGGCCAATTTTTATGCTTTGGTTCCATATTTTGTAATGACTATGTATGAACCCAACCAGTTGGATTCAAACTACCCTTTATCCTCTTGATCAACATTGGTGTTATGTTGATTTTACTTAAGGATAAGATCTCTGATTTTAAAGCCTCTAGCTTTAATCCTCTTAGTGATTTTGATATACTTGTAAATAGTTTAGGGCATTAATGCATTTTTCATCAAGGAGGTCAAGCTCACTTAAGTGGGAAATGCAATATGATTCATTGATAATTATGTTTAAAAAAAATATGTGCAAGGATGAGAACTCGACTTCAGTGGGTAAGATGGACTCAATTCTATAAATAATGGAATATGGTGTTTCCCCCATAAGTGTGTAGATACTTGTATAGTATGCCCATAAAGTAGGATAAAGCTATGTGTGCTAGTAACAACTAAAATCATTACCAACTCTTTTGAAAATTTTTAAGATATTTTTATTTATTGCCTCAACTTGGCTATTACCTTGCAAGTAGTAGGGAATAGACCACTTGTGTTTAATATGATAGGTATGGAAAAGGGCCTTAAAATCTTTATTTTTGAAGGATTTATCATTATCAAATATAATAGCTTATGGAATTCCAAAGAGGTAGATGATGTTTTTCAAGATGAAATTGGAAATTTGCTTACCGATGACATAAGTTAATGGCATGGATTCAACCCATTTAGTAAATTATTTAGTGGAAATAATGATATGACTTTGACCATCCAAATAATGAGGATTGATTTTACCAATAAGGTCTAACCCCCATATGGAAATTTTTAGGTTGTAGTGATGGGTTATAAGGCTTGTGATGGGCTTTGGATAAGGTCACTATGTTTTTGGTAAGGCACACACTGTCAAAAATATTTACAAGAATCATATTTCATCGTAGTTAAAAAATTTCCAATGCACAAAATATTTTTGGAAAGAACTATGCCACTAATATGAGCACCACAATTTCCATCACAAACCTCCTTTATTGTCAAGTTTGCCTCTTTAGAATTTAAACACCTTAACAAAGTTCCATCATAGCTTCTTCAATTTAGGGTATTACCAAAGATAGTGTATAATTATTTGTGTTGGATACATGATTTTCTTTGGTTATGAGTTAAGTTTGATGGAATGATGTTGTTATGGAGGTATTTGTTGATGTGGTTTTTATGCACACTAAATATTTAATGAGGTAGCCTCTAACATTTCAAGATCTCTATGGAGGTAAACTCCACTCCAAAGCATGAGTTGTAGCTATGGGTAAAAATAACCAAGTGTTGGAATAGTTAGTTGAGCATGTAGTTTATTTACCAAGTGTGCATGAATGAGTGAAATCTAAAATAAACCAAAATATTTTTTGAGTTAGATGGGTGATAGTCTAAGCTAAGGTGGGTAGATCTCAAAAGAAACTCAAAAAGAGGGAAGGTAGAGTAGAAAAGAAAGTTCTATGGTTAAGAGAGGGACTAATTCGAGGTTGGTCTTATACATGGACAAGTGTCTTTGTAACTAATGATTGCAACTATAATCTATTGCTTACATGCACATAAAAATAGTGAGGGAGTTTGAGAGTAAAGGATATAGTAAAATCTAAGATATCATAAGAAGTTTTCTCCTATTTAGAGAAGCTCTAGATCACCCTTATAACAAAGGATTATGACTCAAAAAAAGTGTTAGAGGTACAGTCACTGAGAGGTGGGGTGAATCAGTGAGCCCAAATATTTCAAATTTAGTTTCAATCCTTCTAAACTCTTAATCAATAAATAAATACATTCATGAGGCATACACATCATTCATAGCAATGAATAAGAAAGACAATGCAATAACAAGTGCATAAGACATGCCATACATGGGAAACCCTCTTGGGGAATAAAACCGACTAGAACCTATAACTGAAATACTATCCTATAATATCAAGATCTAATTTAGACCATCTAAAATTGATCAAAGAACTACCATTCCTGATTTTAGTGAGACTGCAATCCCACAAAGAGATGCCACACTTGTCTAGCCAAGTACCCACAACAACTAGACTTTTATCAAGTTTCACCTTGAAAAGAGGAAACAAACCCCTTAGATGTTGATCACATACAACAATACCTATGAACACATTCCTCAACACTGATTACCTACCAATCTGATGGAGATATAAATTATATTATCTCTCTTCAACTCTACACACTCAATACATCCAAAGCTACCTTTTAGACCACTCTACACTTCTCAACAACAAATATGTCACCACAACACTCCTTGTTGATCAAATCACATTACATACTTGAACCAACACACAAAGATCAATTAGGACACATTACATATCCCAACTATCCCCACTCTTTAACTCTACACACTCAATGCATCCTTCATAATAATAACTTAGTTATAGCTTTAACAACATGACTAGATGGTCATAAACATAGTCCACACACCAATCTACCTCTCAGATAAACCACCAAGCTTACATAGACATCAACAATTCTTATCTCATTCTCAAGACATCCAAAACATCCTTTTGGATCACTCTAGACCTCTTCACACATGCTCAACCTACAAAATCACTATTCTAACCTTAGAAACATGACATATAGGTCATACACGTAATCCTTAATCTACTCTACTTCTTGACCCATCCATTAGTTACACTCAAAATCCTTGTTATTCACTTCAATGCTCATACCACATCCAAGTCCAAAATCTAGAAACCATCACACTTGGTTTCACTATATATAGAGCATACTTGATAATCAAAACCTTGGTCAGCCATTAGGCATGCCTTAGCCCTTAAGGCATATCTCACATGAAGACACAAATAAAAACAATATTCATAGGTTAGCCATAGCATCTATGGGTCACCCTTAAGTAGCTACATCTTGCAATAAGACCCTTGTAGCTCTTATAGGTCTCATGAAGACCTATTCACCCATTTAACTCACCCTTGAGTAAAACAATAACATAGGACCAATTTTAAATACATGGGTCCACTCTTTATGTCCCTTTTGACATCCTCAAATGATCAAATTCATCTTATTTCATCTCTGCATATGGTCAATCAACTCAAATAGATACCTTATACATAGGAACACCATTACCGAACATACAATCAATTTCTTAAGCATTGTTCATACTCAAGATAGATTTATCGCACCTCTAAAATACACATAGAGCATCCTTATGGAGTCTAAAACACTCCCCAATAGTTAATAAATCATGAGATATAAAAAAGCATCAACATAAGATCGAATATCCTTCTCAGGTCACTTGTAGAATAAGCACAAACACATAGTTAACTTCTAAGTTCAATATCTTTGATTGTACTCACTTTCAGATCTTCTAATTATGTTCATTAGATGTGCCATGGAGTCCTCTTCAACTTTTATTTTTATAGAAACATCAAATTCAAATTCTATCAAAATATATGGAAAAAATACATATCTTTGGTTTTTACCTATGTTAAATTCAAAAATTTGAATTCAAATGGTCATAATTAACCTTCGAACACAATGCTCAAATCTTGTGTCCTCCCAACTTTGGATCAATCTCACATCATCGACCATATATAAAATTTAAGGCATAGTCTACCAATACTAAATGTTAAACCTTAATCACTTTGAATTCATCTCATGCAATCTTGAAAAGTTGATTCAACGTGCTCCATCGATCTCTATGGATCAGTCAGGTCTATAGCAATCAATGCTCACTAATTGATTAACTTGTATGAACACCTGCTTGCCATTGGATCCTTATCTTATACCTTTACTCAATTTTTAAACATCATGCACCTATAATCATATCACTACTTATTGACTTCTTAGATAAATGTGCACTATCAATCTTGCATGAGCTTTAACACTTTAAAAAATGACCGAGTATTGGGACCCTTTCAATATGCCTGAGTAGTCATTTTTGCACCTCAATAACTTCTTCTGTGCTTACTTGCGTGATCTAAAAATTGGACCATATGATCTTCTCACATAGGAGAATATAACTATATGACACACTATTCTTGAAACCCTTGTGTGTGTAATATATATCACCATTAAAGAGCCTTCTCAAAATCTTCAGTCATAAAGCCAACTATGCTTAGAATTTGTTTGGGAGACCAACTTTACATATGTATATATTTTGATGCACTTCAGTTCATGATCTAAAATTTAGAAAAAATGAACTAGGATCAAAACTAAACAAACCCATATGATCAATTTCTCTGTACACCATCACACATGAAATATATAACATCAACAAAATGTCTACTCAACACTTTCTAACCACATTGCAAATTTGGCTAAGTATGGAAGAACAATGAATTCTAACTAAGAAGCCAAATTTGAACCCTCATATATTTGACCACACTTCAATGCATAAATTTATATTTGGTGCATAATAAATAAGGACTAATGTGATCACAACTATATGACCAACTCCCATTGACTCATTCCCACATGGTAATGGTGATGTCATCAAACTGCCTACTTAGATTTTCTACCACTGGACCCAAACTATCTAGATGAAAACTATGATCAACTAGATGAAATCCACTCATGCACACAAGCACTCAAAGAATAAAAACCTATTATAGGTATCCTTTCACATGCTCAATACTCCATACTCATACCTAAACATCTCTAGCCATGTCTATACTAAAGATCAACAAAGTATACTTCAAGCATACAAGAATAAACACATTGCACACTTTGTCATTGTCACATATACTATTAAGGATTTTCATCCACTCACCAAGATACCCTGATGACATCACTAAAACTCTCTAACAATATTCCCCTTTGTCATTGATTTCAAAAACCATCATATATAGCAATATATAGCTCACCTTCTCTCTCTTTAAGCACTCCTAGAACAAGAACTTTCTCCCCCTTTGACATAATGAAAAATTGGGAACCAACTAATCCTAAGGACCTAAAAGTAATAAAAAATAGGAAAGGAACATATAAATATGATACAAAATCCTCCTTACCTTGAGCCTACTTCAACTTGCCTTGACAACTTCCTCTTACTCCATGCCAACACTCTCTTCAACCAATGAATAAAGAACACATAAAACAACAAAAAATTGATGGAACACATCAATAAACATCTAAGAGGGAATCCCCTTGATATTTATGATCCATTGCACCATTTGAGCATCTTTAGATCTTCACACACCATGAAGAACCACTACACATGCTTACTAGCTTTCTCTCTCAAGATACTTCCATGACCACCAATAGAGCATCATACCACTAATCAATTATGAAACATGTTCTAAACCAACTTGATAACTCACCTTGAAATATTAATTCTTTGATCTTTTTGAGAAACTAAACAAAAACACTCTTCTTGTCACTAGGCTTATCTAGCCTCCTTGTAGCCCTACCTAAAAATTGCAGAGCCCACAACTTTCTATAGACACAAATTCAAAAATTGAAATTTTCCTTATATCCCTACCTAAAACTTGTAGAGCACTCTAATATTCCCACTTGAGCACACCAATTTTTAATAATATGCTCATCTTATGAAACAACTTGCTTCATAAACCTACTACCCAATTAGGCCTCCAACTTGACAAAAACTTGAATAACTTAAGAATCACAAACCTTCAAATCTCTATGATGCTTGACTTGATAACCCATTTGGCCCATTCAACATATTAAGAAGCGTCAAACCTCAATTCAAAAGGGCAAACCACTTTTTTAGTAGAGCCCAAAACTTGAGAATCTCAAAAACAAATGAGGTCAACATAACATCTTTCAATCAACACATACTCTTAAAACTTATTGCACACCTAGAGACACCCATCACACACCTATAGACCAAAAATTGAGCCTTCACACCTTTAGGAACATAGTATTCATATAACCCATTTTATGACCTGCATACTTAGAAGCGTAAATTAGGAAACTCGAGAGCAAACAAAAATATTCAATTTGACTTCAACATACCTTCAGATCACAAAACCACTTGGAACATGCTAGAATAATGTCAATAAACCTTTCTATGCAAAAATATTACCTTGAAAAATCACAAATCCTCTTTTACCATCTAAAAACCTTCAATCTGACCCTATAGACTGTTCCAACTAAAAAACACCACAATAACACTTACTTCTCCACTTGAAAGGAGTCTCTTAAGAAGCATAGATAGAACCATCCTCTATACCTTAATGATCTAAAACAAAAACATTCCTTTCTTCCTTGCTCAATTGATACTTATATTTTTTATTCTTCTTCTTCTTCTTTAACTTTAGAGAAACACCTTCCTCAACTAATACAACATTATCCTTCTATGATTGGATTATCATCTTGAGCACACAAAATTGCTTCTCAACACCTTATTTCTTAGATTTAACTACTCAGTCCTTTGATCCTAAGACCTGAACAATTACAAATCTCCCTCTAACTTCATGCTTCATCAAGAATAATAAGTCTTCAAATACTATCCAATCATAGTCAATACTCATATAGAGATACCTCATATTCAGAATGCTATGAATTTCCATGACATACACAATTGTTCAACAAGCCTTTAACAGGCTTAGAAAGATCTAGAGCATAAGTCTAGAAGAGAGGCATTCAACTTATAGGCTCACCTAGCATCTACAATACATTGATATGTAGATAGATATTTGAAACTCAACTCTATACCAAAGCATCCAAACCATAATCAACAAGCTAACTCTTTCTCAAGATATGACCGCTGAGATTCTTCATAAGCTTCTTTTCTCCAACAAAAGATATATATAAAAATAATGCATAAACATACCTTATTTTCATACCTTCTCATTAAATAATATTTGACATCCACAAGCTTCCTCTAACTGACAAGTGTCTCCTTGAAGCCTAAGAGAGACACCCATTTTGACATAGTGAGACTAAAAGTCCCAAAACTCTAGAGACTCCCATATCTTCATATCTTTCTCTGACTTGTATGTCTTCTTGACTTTAACTAAATCCTTGACTTCATTCTTTTCTTTAGATTTGTCAATAAATTATATCAATAGAAACTATTGACTCTCTTCATCTTTGAATCATTTTCCACGTTGGCAAATAATACATCAAGACTCTTGGACTCAACAAGGTTAGTCTTATTAGTCTTTATTGCCTCAGGTCTCCATACCATAGTTTGACTCTTCTTGTCTTTTGCAACCATCTTACCTACTTGATTCTTGAGTTTATCCTAATTTATAACATAGCCTTCTAAAGCAACTTTTTTATTATCCTTATGATTAGAATAATTAGTAATGATTACCTTTGGTTTCTGATTTAACAATTTTGGGAATATTAGTGTATTATTCCTAATTTAGTTAAGGGTCCAGATTAATAAAATAAGTATGCAATAATTAAGATACTAATTTGTATAATTTGACTGTAATTTGAATCTTTCTAAAAATAGTAATAAAGGAGAGAAAATAAGATTTAGTTGGAAATTGACTAAGACGGCTGTTGTAGGGTCTAAAATTCACTATGTAGGATTGGGACACTATCACAAACTAGGATCTAGAATTTGTTTTATGATTAGATAAGAGCACCAAAATATGACACCCTAGGATCTGGTGCTATAGTCTTCTTCTGTTGTTATTGTCTAGGAGACCTAAGCTTTCTAGGTTTTGTTCATTGTGTCTATGTGAGTCTGCCTATGAAATTTTGATTGTTGGATTTCCATAGAACTCCCTATATAACTAATTTAGTATTAAAACCCTAGACTCCATTTTGCTTTGACAAAATTTAGGAAAGAAGAGGGGTTAGTGTGTGTAAGATGCACTGAATGTGTATCCACACCTCTTATGTTGGCACACTACCTACATACCAATACTCTGAAGAGGGATCAAACCATATGTAGTTCTCCCACTTGATGTGCTTTGTGAAATTATGTGTATGAAGATGCAAATGCTAAAAACTAGGTGTGTTGAGGTGGATAGTGACTAGTTTAAGGATTTGAATAAGCTTTTAGTAGTATTGGCTAGATGTATGCAGAGAATAGGGAAGATTACCTTAGTAGTCTTCCTTGTATCTTGCTTACTTTGTGATGTTTACCAACCCTTTCCAAATAAAATTTGAATGGGATTTTATAGGGATCTATTGGTCATGGGTTGAATGTGCTCACATTAGGCTGACAAGAAGAGGGATAAGAACCAGAAGGAGCTGACCATTGGAGGCAAAAATGTACTTAGATAGGAGTGCCAAAAGTAGACACTAGAGGGTCTGATGCTATAGTCCAAGTTGGGCACTGTAGTCTTGAGCTAACGAAACCTAGGGGATAGATTTGTCATGGAAAGAGCAGTCTGGCTAAGCTAGGTTTAAGTATGGAAGGTTATGGATGATTAAGAATTGGTGAAAAGAAGACTATGAGGGTTATGAGAGCAAACCAGAGGGACCTATGGGTTGGGTATCACAAGCCACACTTAAGTTACCAATTTTCACATTTTATATGACTATATTTTCCCCCTTTAATTTAGTGATGTAGCAAAGTGAAATACTAAGATAAAGGACAAATAAAAAGCGTACCTAAACTTACTTGCAAGGGTAAAGCTCATGAAGTTGTGTGATGATGGGTGTGTATAGAGATAACACATGCATGAAGTATAAATCTACAAGAGAAAATAAAGAGTAGATTAGTTCTTACTAGATACACTATATCTAAAATAAGAACGCACAAAGCTAGGTAAGAGAGAGAGGAAGAGAAAGGAATGAATACACCTCATTAGGTATGAAAACTAATATAAAACCTACTATGATGCTGAGTGATGTTGAGTTATGCTGGATATGTGCTATACTACTAAGAGTAATATCATGAACAGAGCTGAGTGCTCAATTCACTAGAAGTGGATCAAGAATGTAAAGGCTAGCCCTTTCCCTCCATCATCACCCACTGAGTGAATCTATGTGATCATACATGTGTTAATCAATGTTTGGACTATATGTTCAATCACTTTGAGTAGGTAGCTCAAGAATACAAAGGCTAGCTAGTCCTTTGGCTCCATTGTTGCCTCATAAAGTGAAGCTATGAACTGATACTAATATAAAATGTATATCTTATGAGATGGATCCTAAAGCCTATAAATATACTATAATATGACAATGTGGTATGGATAGTTGAATGTATGCTAGAAACTAGGCTACTCTTGACCACTCTA
This sequence comes from Torreya grandis, assembly GCA_037957365.1. Lineage (NCBI taxonomy): Eukaryota > Viridiplantae > Streptophyta > Pinopsida > Cupressales > Taxaceae > Torreya > Torreya grandis. The sequence goes on along the minus strand of JARHVA010000057.1, from coordinate 4,664,533 downwards.
AAAGGTGGAGATTAGGATTGTATGAAAGCCACTCCAAAACTAGGTACTAGGCTTATATGAAAGCCACTCCAAAATGTGGAGGTTAGGCTTGTATTAAAGCCACTCTAAAATGATTCCAACCACTTGTAGATGGAATAAGGCATGCAACTACTAAGAATGCCTAGGTAATGTATTGAACTAAAAAAAAAAAGATAAATGTGTCATGTATATTGCCCCCAATCACTGGTGTCTGAAACATGGATTCTAATTTGGAAGTTATACCAACTGCCCTATCTAAAACTAGAAACAAGAGTCATCATGTCATGCATGATGCCCCTATATCTAGATTTTATGAGCGAAAGTGTACTAAAAACTACTGATTCTAAATTGGTCTGACTGTGTAAAACTATAACTAAACGTACTTTTCTACTTGCTTTTGGAAAGTTTAATTTTTTTACTATTTAGATAGGAGCATTGAAAACAAGGTACTAGGCTTATATGAAAGCCACTCCAAAATGTGGAGGTTAGGCTTGTATGAAAGCCACTCTAAAATGATTCCAACCACTTGTAGATGGAATAAGGCATGCAACTACTAAGAATGCCTAGGTAATGTATTGAACTCAAAAAAAAAAAAGATAAATGTGTCATGTATATTACCCCCAATTACTGGTGTCTAAAACATGGATTCTAATTTTGAAGTTATACCAACTGCCCTATCTAAAACTAGAAACAAGAGTCATCATGTCATGCATGATGCCACTATATCTAGATTTTATGAGCAAAAGTGTACTAAAAACTACTGATTCTAAATTGGTCTAACTATGTAAAACTATAGCTAAACCTACTTTTCTGCTTGCTTTTGGAAAGTTTAATTTTTTTACTATTTAGATAGGAGCATTGAAAACAAACACTAGAGGTCCCAACATTGTAGACCCATCTTGGTAATATTGTCTTGGGCTAAATCTAATGAATGTTTTGAAATTGTCACTATCTACTGGGTCTATTTTGCCTGGTTTGAAGTCTGGTTGCTATGCTAGGTGTTCTAAATGCTAATTTTTTGATTGGTAGGAGCTCTAATCTCTATGATAAAACCCTTTGTCTATAATTTTTTAATGACTTCCCTAAAAAAAATAGCCCTAAAACTATGTTATGTTACAAATACACATGATATAGCATTGATAATGGATAAGATATCTCAAGATATAACATTATTTGTAATGAGAGATTGTTAGATCAATAGGGGTATGCCTAGATAGATATAACAATGTAATAACATGTGCAATGTAATTAATTAAAACTTGAAAGTTGGTTAATTGTTAGTTTTTAGTTTTCATGGAGGGATGGAGTATGATTTCCATCATGGCATCCAAGAAAGCAAGATAATGCATTATGTGGATCATGGCATTGTAAATAATTAAAAAGCAAACAAGCAACAAGTATACAAGGCAAGAAGCAAAAAGCATATAAGAGTGGCCTAGGGGCCAAGAAAACAAGGGACATGGGTACATGTCATTTAAAATAGGAATCAAGCATACAAGGCATGTTCAAATTCCACATACACGTAGAATTGAAAACAAGCAAGGATGGCATGAAGGCCATAAGCACATAGAAGAGTACAAGAAAAAGACATTGATAAATTTCCTAAGGCACACACAAGAATAGAAGTAAAGGAAATTGTAAAATATACTAAAGCACATACAAGAGATAAATATGAACTAAGAAATGCAATCACATCTAGCTACACAAATCAAGAAAGGAAAGCATGTAAATGCTGAAAATACAATTGCATCTAACTAATCAAAGCAAGAATGTGAAAGCATGCAAGACATGTAGTACAAGACCAGGTATATTCTAAGAAATACACAAGTGTTATATACTAGTGAAATATCGATAGAGTAATATACGTAAGCTATTAAAATAATGTACATCAACATGATAATTAGAGTCTGTGGTGTAGAAATGATATAACTTGGATGGTGTAGTCATGTAGAAGATGCCCCCAATGGGTATGTATATCAATGCGTGTCTTGAATGTAGAAGTAGGATGCCCCCTCAATGGGTAGAGTGAAGAAATCAAGGATCTAGATGTCATTACACACACTCAAATAAGATAAAGTGAAGAATGATAATGTAGATAAATCAACAAACAAAAGCATAGAGTGGCAAACGCAAGTCTAGCATTGTAGTAGAAATGTAAAGAATGGATAATACATATAATCAAAAATGTTTTTGGGTTTTTGAATTATTTGAATGTCTTTGGATTTTGAAATCTTTAAATGTTTTTATATTTTGAAATTTTGTATTGTTTTTGTATTTTGGAATATTTGAATGTTTTTATATTTTGAGTTATTGAAATGTTTTTGTAGTTTGAAATTTTTATATTATTTTTGGTATTTTTGATATTTGAAGCTATGTACAATCAATCATGAGGAAATTATGTACAAGTAATACTAAGAAGAAATGATACTAATAGATGAGTCTCATGGGAGACTTACTATCATGGTGTCTTGTATCAATGAGATGGATCATGCATGTTTGTGAAGCATGATGGAAAGGCTGAGACAGTGGCTCTAAAAGCTATGTATGTTATAAATTCTCTAAAATATCTAAAATAAAAAATGACTATGGGCCCCCCCTATAGCTATAATAAGTGGATGAAACTATAGAGCTCTTAGGGACCCATCTGGTAGTAGGAGAAGCTCTTTGAACATGTGCTCTATGTGTAGAGGCATGAGATCTCAATGATATTGCCCCAGATGTGAACACTATAGATGGAAGATATATAAAATTATGAAACTAAGTTTGCTCTAAAAGAGACCTCTATGGCAGTGTATAAGATATCTATGCTAGCGATGGAAATCTCAACTGTGTTTGAGTCTAAACTAGAGGAAGAACTGAAACTGGTGGAGAAACTAAAACTAGTGACTGTAAAGTAGAAGATAGATCTAAAGTGAGGAGTGTTAACTCATATAGAACTCCACTAACTATAACAACCTAATTAGCATGAATTAATTTCATGCATCTATGAATTGTAGAAGGTGCTACTTGAATTTTATAAATCCATAGTTGACCAAGTAATATATCAAAAACTCTTGCACTAGGAACAATAGTAAGTGGTGTGGCCACATGTGTTGGACCAACTTGTAGAGAAATTACAATCTCACCCAATGAAATTTGTATGTGCCCACTAAATCCATTGATGACCATGTCCATCAAGATAATATATTGCTTTGAATATCCCAAACGCTACAGTAATGTCATAGTGCACATGTTCACACTGGATCCATTATCACCAATGTTAATGCTAATATGAGATAGGAACATGTCAGCTAAAATATTGAATGCATCAATCGACTAATTTGGTAGATTATAGAACCATTATAAATCATAAACCTTTACTCTATGTAAATAGCTTGGTAAGTAGCTAGTCATTTGGCACATAGTCCAAGCATGCTACATGAAAATATCTCAAATGTGTCTTTGGATCACCCTTGCCATTATATAGAGTAAGCTTGGGTTGAACAAAACCTTGTGGTAAGGGTATAAAAACAATGTGATGTGCCAATGGTGTATGTAGTATAGCAAAAGAATCCAAAGCCTACGTAGGTCTAGAGGTACCTTGCTCAAAATGTATCACCTTGGATTGAAGTTATCATATCTCTTGCACAAGGGATACCACATTAGGAGACAAAGATGTACTAGCTATAGTTGGTGGTATAGAGGAAGTTGGGCTACTATAGGGGATTGTTGAGACATAGTTGCCCTCATAGCATCATGTGTAACTAGTTGCTCTAAAGGAATGGAAGGCTCAACTTGTTTAACCTTTTTGAGTTCCATGATAGATTGTAAAATAAGAGTTGATCTCAGGGTTTGTCCTTGAGTCTTTCTCAAAAACTTTTTAGGATCAAATATTTGTTGAGGACAACTTCATTATCAATAATTGGTGGAAGTTGATCAAAAGTTTGATGTGGTGGGTTATGAACATAGATGTTTGTATCATTCTTCTTATTCTCATATTACTCTTTGTCTAAATTATCCTCATTGAAATTGGTGTAATTTGGATGTGAAGAATCTATAATAGGAACCTGAGTTGGTTGTTTATCCATGGTATATGATCAGGTTGAAGGAATTTGGGTGAATTTAGGAGGGTTGCCACAAATTTTTGTAGTTCATCTTGAAGGAAGAGATAGAAGGAGCTTAGGTGGCATAAGGAAAACAACTTGAATAATAGAAGAAAAGATTAAACAAATATAATCTAAACAAGGAACTAGGATATGCATAAAAAGGATACAAAGCTCACAAATGTGTAAGGTGATACCTCAAGAAGCAAATAGGAGATAGTATATGAAACTAGGGTTTTGAAATAAAATTATTTTAATAATTATTACAAAATTTTAAAATTTAATGTGAATTTAAGATTTAAATATGCAAGTAAAAAATCAAAAAATTATTAGAAAATTCTAGGTTTGAAAGGACCTATTGTATGCAACTAGGGTTTTGGAAAAAATATGATTTTCAAAATTACTATGGAAATTTAAAATTTAAAGTGAATTTCTAATTTAAATATGTAGCTAAAAATTTACAAAAATATAGGAAAAAAGGGAAAATATCAGGAGCTAATATGGGCAACTAGGGTTTGAAAGAAAATTATTTTAAAATTACTATGAAATTTCAAAATTTAGTGTTGATTTATGATTTTATTATACAAGTAAAAAATCATAAAAATGTATGAAAAATTAGCAGAAAATTTACCCTAGGGTTTTTACGATTTTTATGTACAAATGAAGTAAGTCAGGTTCACCAAATGATTTAACAATTTTGGGAATATTGGTGTATTATTCCTAATTTAGTTAAGGGTCTAGACTAATAAAATTAGTAAATAAGTATGAAATAATTAAGATACTAATTTGTATAATTTGAATCTTTCTAAAAATAGTAATAAGGGAGAGAAAATATGACTTAGTTAAAAACTGACTGAGACAACTGTTATAGTGTCTAAAATTCACTGTGCAAGACTAGGACACCATTGCAAACTAGGGTCTAGACTTCATTTTATGATTGGACAAAACTGCCAAAATAGGACACCTTGGGTCCAGTGCTATATTCCTCTTCTATTTTTGTTGTCCAAGAAACTTGAGCATTCTGGGTTTTGTTTGTTGTGTCTATGTGAACTTTCTTGTGAAATTTTGACTATCGGCTGTTTTTAAGACTCCCTGTAGAGATAATTTAATCTTCAAACCCTAGACTTTATTATGCTTTGACAAACTTTGGGAAAGAGGGGGAATTAATGTGTGTATGATGCACTAAATGTGTATCCATACCCCTTGTGTGGGCACACTACCTACATACCAATACTATGAAGAGGGATCAAGCCATATGTAGTTCTCCCACTTGATGTGCTTTGTGAAATTGTGTGTATGAAGATGCAAATGCTAAAAACTAGGTGTGATTGAGATGGCTAGGGATTGGTATAAGGATCTGAATAATCTTGTAGTCATATTAGCTAGCTATATGTAGAGAACAGGGAAAATTACCTTAGTAGTCTTGCTTGTATTCTTGCTTGCTTTGTGATATTTTCCAACCCTTTCCAAATGAAATTTGAATGGGCCTTTATAGGTATCTATTGGTCATGGGTTGAATGTTCTCACATTACGCTAACAAGAAGAGGGATAAGAACTGAAAGGAACTGACCATTGAAGGAAAAAATTCACTTGGATAGGAGTGATGAAAGTGGACACTAGAGGGCCCAGTGTTATAGTATAAGTTGGGTGTTATAGTCCTAAGCTAACAAGACCTAGGGGGATAGATTTTTCAAGAAAAAAGTAGTCTAGCTAAGCTAGATTTAAGTTTGGAAGGCTTTAAATGACTAAGAATTAGTGAAAATAAGCCTATGAGGGTTATGAGAGTAAACAAGAGGGACCTATGGATTGGGTGTCAAAAGCCACACTAAAGTTATCAATTTTCACATTTTATATGACTATAGTTTCCATACCTAATTTTATCCTTTCTCAAACCTTCTAGGAGCTTTATATCCTTTGACATACTTAAAGTCCTCTTAAATCTATTTAGACAGGACCTAGCAATATGTCCACTATTATGACAAAAAAATTAAATAACATATTTTATACCTTTTGACAGATTTGAATTGTGATCAATCTTTGTCCAAAAACTCCTTCTATCATAGCTTCGTGAATGTTCATACTTGAATGAATTTATTCTACAGTCCTTAGATCTATGACCATACTTATTACATGTATAACAATGACTATGAAATAAACTAGCATACCTCGAAGAGTTTGGTTGTCTAACAAACCTTATTTCATTGCTATTAACCTGATTTGACTTCTTTTGATCTTCTTCAAGCTTGCTTATCTTGATAACAAATTGTTCATACTTATCTATCAATGAATCTATTTTGGTTTCCAATTGAATGTTCTCATCCTCTTTAGATCTTACACTTGAAATTGTAGCCATTAGCTGACCTCTGAGAACTTGGATAGTCTCCTTATCACGCTTAGCTTCTTTAGGCATGTCATCCTATATTATACATGATTTTTCTATCAAACTTCCCTCAAGAGAAATGACTTATGCTTCAAGACCTTTGATCATATTTCTCATCTTATGATTATTATTTTTTTGCTTCTTTAGTTCATCAATTGTATCCATGAGCTCAGCTTCTAGATCAACTTCTTCTTCTTTGCTGTCATCTTCTTTATCAAACATGATGTCTTCTTCTTTTGGACACAAACTTATCTTGGAATCTACTAGCTGAACCTTGAGATCATTGATAATATTATCATCCTCTTTGGCATCTTTATTCAAAGTATATATCTATTCATCAAGTGCCTTGATCATAGCCATCCACTATTGATTTTATTTTTTCAACTACTTAGCCATATTTGTACCTACTTAGGATCACCTTCAAGATATTAGGCTTCCTCCAAAGGACCTACTCTAATACCAATTATTATAGGTATAGTCACTGAGAGAGGGGGATGAATCATTAAGCTCAAATATTTTAACTTTAGTTCAAATCCTTCCAAACTCTTAATCAATCAATACATACATTCATGAGACATACACATCACTCATAACAATGAATAATAAATATAATGCAAGAGCAAACACATAACACATAACATACGTGGGAAACCCTCTTGGGGAATAAAACCCATTGGAACCTACAATTGGACTATTATCTTATAATAACAAGATCTAAGTTAGACCATCTACAAATAATCAAGGAACTACCATTCTAATTTTAGTGAGACTATAATCCCATAAGGAGCTACCACACCTATCTAGTTAAGCATCCAAAATAACCTAACTTTTAGAAAGTTTCACCTTGAAAGGAAGAAACAACCCCCTTAGATTTTGAGCACACACAACAAAATCCATGAACACATCTCCTCAACATTGATTGCCTACCAATCTGATGGAGAGACAAAGTATATTATATCTCTTCAACTCTGCACACTCAAGGCATCTAAAGCCACCTTTTGGACCACTCTACACTTCTCAATAATAAATATATCACCATAACACTCCATATTGATCAAATCACATTGCATACTTGAAGCAACACACAAATATCAATTAAGACACATTACATATCCCAACTATCCCTACTCTTTAACTCTACACACTCAATGCATCCTTCATAACAAAAACTCTGTCACAACTTTAACAACATGACCAGATGGTTATATACATAGTCCACACACTGATCTACATCTCACATCAACCACCAAGCTCACATAGAGATCAAAAATTCTTTGCTCATTCTCAAGACATCCAAAACATACTTTTGGATCACTCTAGACCTCTTTGCTCATGCTCAACTTACAAGAGAACTAATGTGACCTCATAAACATGACCTAAATTTGATACACATAGTCCTTAATCTACTCTACTTCTTCACCCATCCATTGGGCATACTCGTCCTCCTCACTTCTTCACTTTAACGCTCATACCACATTCAAGTCCAAAATTTAGAAACCATCACATTTGGTTTCACTATATATAGAGCATACTTGATAATCAAAACCTTGGTTGGCCATTAGGCATTAATTATAATTTAAGGCATATACCACATAAAGACACAAATCAAAAAAATATTCATAGGTTGGCCATAGAATTTATGGGTCACCCTTAAGCAACTACATCTTACAATAAGGCCCTTGTAGGTCTTATAGGTTTCACGAAGACCTATTCACCCATTTAGCTCACCCTCAAGTAAAAAAATAACACAAGACCAATTTCAAATAGAATGGTCCACTCCTTATGTCCCCTTTAACATCCTCAAATGATCACAATCATCTTAGCTCACATATACATATGCTCAATCAACTCAAACAAAGACCTTATACAAATAAACACCATTACTGAACATATAATCAACTTCTTAAACATTGTTCATACTCAAGATATATTTATCATACCTCGAAAATCCACATGGAGCATCCTTATGGAGTATAAAACACTCACTAGTATTCAATTCATCATGATACATAAAAAAAACATCAACATAAGCTTGAATATCCTTCTTGGGTCACTTGGAGAATAAGCATGAACACATAGTCAACTTCTAGGCTCAATATCTTTGACTGTATTCATTTTCAGATCTTTTAATTATATTCATTAGATGCACCATGGAGTCTTCTTAAACTTTTATTTTTATAGTAATAGTAAATTGGAATTCTATCAAAAGATATGGATAAAATATATAGCTCTAGTTTTTCCCTATGTTAAATTGAAATGGTCATAGTTAATCTTCAAACATAATGCTCAAATCTCATTTCCTCTCAGCTTTGAATCAATCTCGCTCCATCAATCATGTCTAAAATTTAATGCATAGTCCACCAATGCTAAACATTAAACCTCAATCACTTTGACTTCATCTCATGTAACCTTGAAAAGTTGACTCAATGTGCTCTATTGATCTTTGTGGATCAATCAGGTATTTAGCAATCAATGCTCACTATTTGATCAATCTATATGAACACCCACTCACCATTAGATACTTATCCTATACCTTTTCTCAATCATTAAACATCATGTACCTATCCTCATCTCACTACTTTCTAATTTCTTGGATCAATGTGTATCATTGATCTTGCATGAGCTTTAACATTTTCAAAAATGACTAAGTATTGGGACTCTTTCAATATGCCCGAGTAAGCATTTTTTCACCTCAATAACTTCTTTTGTGCTTACTTGCATGATCTCAAACTTAGACTAGATGATCTCCTCACATAGGAGAAAATAACCATATGACACATTATTCTTGAAATCCTCAGTCATGTGAGATATAACACCATTAAAGAGCCTTCTCAAAATCTTCTATCACATAGCCAACTATGCTTAGAATTTTTTTGTGAGAACAAATTTGCATATGCATATCTTTTGGCGTGCTTTAGCGTATGATCTAAAATTTAGCACAAATAGACTAGGATAAAAACTAAACAAAACCATATGCTTAGTTTATTTTTAAACCTTCACACGTTCAATATATAACATCAAAAAAATGCCTACTCGGCTCTTTCTGACCATATTACAAATTTGGCTAAGTATGGGAAAATAATGAATTCTGACTGAAAATCCAACTTTGCACCCTCATATTTAACCACACTTTGATGCATGAATAGAGATATGGCACATAATAACTAGGGAATAATGTGATCAATACCATATGACAAAATCCCCTTGACTCATTCCCACATGGCAATGGTGATGCCATCAAATTGCCTACTCATATTTTCTACCACTGGACCCAAAGTGTCTAGATGCAAACTATGATCAACCAGATGAAATCCAATCATACAAACAAGCACTCAAAGCATATAAAACCTCTTAAAATACCCCTTATACATGATCAATACTCTATACTCATCCCTAAACATCTCTAGCCATGTCAACACTAAAGATCAACCAAGTATACTTCAAGCATACAAGAACAAACACATTACACACTTTGTCATTGTCACATAGACTATTAAGGCTCTTCATCCACTCACTAGGACACCTTCATGACATCACTAACAAATCTCCAACAAAAAAGAGGTATTGAAATTATATGTTTCTCACTTTAAAAGGCTATATCATGAAAGATGTTTCTACACATTTAAATAAATGAATCAATCAACCTTATTGCTTATAATTACCTATATTAGTCAATCTTCAAATAGTTATTACACATCCTATATTAGATTATATCAATAATAACAATAAAAAAATTGAAGTAGCATTTACACACCTGGAATTAATGAATCACCAACATGGAAGTAATCACAGTCAATTACATAAATATGGAGATGAAACCCATTAACAAGTTGCATGTCAATCAAAAGATTTCTTCAAGTATTGATTAAAATTCCAACTCCCTTTGAAATGGGAGAGTTAAAAAAGTATATATATGTGTGTGTGTGTGTGTGTGTGTGTGTGTGTGTGTGTGTGTATGTATATATACATGTGTGTGTGTATCTATCTATATATATATATATATATATATATACTTTTTTAACTCTCCCATTTCAAAGGGAGTTGGAATTTTAATCAATACATGAAGAAATATATATGGAAATGGGTCACCTCATCCTCCAAATTCATCCAAAATGTGAGAATTGCATGTTAGTGACTAGAATAATAGTTTTATTCAATGTAGACTTTACATGTACAATTCAAAATGGCCAAAACTTATCTCTAAAACAAGACACATACTACAAAATCATGTAATGTATGCATGTTACAAGGTTTCATAGATAATAATTATTTGTACCATGAGTATAGTATAAATATAATCAAGCTTCAATTACATGCATTAATTATTATGCAATAAATACATATAATATTAACTTAGGAAACTAAGGTCTACTTGAAATTGGAGCTTACATACCCAGGGAATAACACTTGAAGTAGATGATGGAGCAAGAGTGGTAGGTAAAGTTGAACTTGAAATTCTTGTTATAGCTAATTTATTTGCCTTCAAGTATAGATAACACTTGCATGCTCGACCATATTAATCTTTGATTATGTCCAGGTTGAGAAGGGATGGTCTATGCACCCTGAAAGCTTTGGATATTAGTCATACATGCTCTCCCTTTAAAAATTTCAACTCCACTTTGATGATTTGAAACTTCATAACTTTCTTCTTTGCAAAACTAATCTCTTACTCAATATCCTCCCTTGTGCATCCTTGTATACCTTGTTTGAAATATACAACTTTTTAGAGTAATTTTTAAAAATTATCTTTGTCAATCAATTTTCCCAAAGTGGTCCTTACTAGAGACAATTTCAATTCCTAAAATAAAATGTAAAAAATATCTCTTATACTCAACCAATTTTAGAATTAAGGCTTGTGCACTAGCTACCCATTAAAAAGCCTCTTGAATTTTAATAACTACCAAATTTAGGGCATTAGCTACCTCAAGAGGAGTCATCATATCTAAATGGACAAAAGCCTTATTTTTAGTGAAAGTTAAAAGAAAATTTATTTTATTTCCATCTTCCTTTAAATAATTAAAATAATTTAATAGTATCAATCAAATGGGGAGATATTTCAATATTTATTGTATTAATAGTGTCAAGAATGTTATACAGCCCGAGGGCCACATTATACACATCATCCTCTATTTACCTAAGGATATGTACATTCTATTATTGCTCTAGCACTTGATTTAATTCTTGTTGAAGCTCTTGTCTATTCTAATTAGTGACTCTATGGAGTTCCATTAAGGCTTCTGTATGTGTCTTTAAACAATACATAAAATATTATTTATATGGAGATTCCCTAATTCTATGATTTTTCCTTTTAGATAAGGAAAAGACATCCTGTCTCTCTTTAGGCCTTTTCTAGACTCATCGTGCATCTTTCTCTTCCTAATTCTCTAAATTATCCTAGTAGATTTATCAAAAATGGAACTAACTATGGGAAGATCAGAAATCACCAAATTTAGACTTTGAGTAGCTTGGGCTCTTAAGTCCTCTGCCCATTGTGGATTTCTCAACTCCCATGTGTTAGTTGACTGTGTGGCCTGGTTAGTTACCCTTGACATAATATCCTATGAAGAGAGCATTAATGCACTCAATTGGAGTGGGTCTGGTAGAGATGGGAAGATGATATTATACCAATCCAAGTTTTCATTCTATGGAATAGGGTGTATAATTTAAGTTGTATGATTATCATCTCTTGTATATGACACAATGAAAGTTGGTTGAGCTATGTTAGATTGGGGCATAGAAAAACCTGGTTGAGTGGATTAGATAGATGGTTATATACCCTGATAAAAAATAGGGACTCTTACAATTTTCTTGAAATGGACTTTATTGGCCTTAGAAGTTATTAAAAACAACTGAGAAGCAACAACAATAGGACTTTTAGTGGTTATTCCAATAGTTTTTGGATAAAATGTCATAGTCTTATCTATATATTATTAAAAATAATTAATAGAAGGGGTAATAGAAATTGTAGAAGGTAGACTAGAAATAAAAATAGGACTAGGGACACCTTCTTATTCTTCATTTTCTATTATACCTTACCTTTTAGTCCTTGAAGACTCATGAATTTGGCCTTTGAAATATCTTCCTCCTCATCCTCTTCTGGTATTCCCCCTTCAAACACATGGCTCTCTTGTGACACTATCTCAATAGTTAAACTCAAAGATATCCCAATTGTTTGAGGAAGGTTATTCAGATCTATTTACCTCCTATATAACTTAATTATTGATTTATCAATTGAAGGAGTGGTATTAAATGAAACAAATACATCCTAAGTTATAGGAATTATACTTACAATAGAAAATTTGGAGTGTGAAGAGTCAGAAGAATTAATATTAATTGGCTTCTCTACTTCTTCAAGAGAACTTATTTTAATAGGGGCATCCTCCACATCCTATTCTTACTTCATAGTTTCCATTACATCTTGGGATGTGGATTTGGAGGGATCCCCTTTTGGTTGAACCAACTAAGAGGGCTACAAGGACCAATAATCAATTGAAGCCCATCCACCTAGAGGTGGAACTTGAGTTTGAGCCTCGACAATTGTGAGTGATGGGTCCTTTTAAATTACCCTCAAAAGATCCTCTATCCACCCAACCATATGGATCTTGGTTAGTATCTCAAATCACATTTAGCATTAAAGAAGATGAAATCATGATTATAAGGCACATGCTTATATGGGATGCCCAAATCAATGACATACTTTTGAATCTATTTTTTGGGTCCCAATCTTGATATGGTATAGATGCCAATGAATAAAACTCCCTTATGCCTCTAATAGAACCAAAGATATTCCTATTAGTGTAATTCATTCAACCTAAAATTGAATAAGATCCATGGAAAAAACCTTTATGCCAATTTTACATATCTTCATCTATGTTCCACCAAAGCTAATATGCCATCTCTTGTTCTATAAACTTGTCTAAAACAGACTTGGAAAAGCATAAAGGTAAAATTTTGGTTCCCTTAATCATTATAATTGTATAGTCTAGATATAACCAATAATCTCCCTTCAGCCATAGTGTATTCTTGATATTATTTGAAACTCAAGCCAATGGTTCCTCATGAATGGCCTTCCAAACTTGGGGATAATTGTTCTCAATAATTTGAACTATATTATGCATGTAAGAGTGAATGTGAAAGAAGGAATAAAAATCACATACCCTATTATTTATCAAATCTTGGGTTGGGATCAAGAATGATCTATTATGCACATAGACCATAGATATAAAAACAACTAAAAATAATGATATCATAAAGAGATGACTACTGACTAGTATCTTATCCTTTTTAAACATTTGCTTCTGAAGTTTGATACTAATAATCTCACCTAAGATAAAGATCAATTTTGATGTCAGTAATAATTCTAGTCGTGGCATTTATATGTAATAAAAAATTCATCATGTCTATAAATTAATCTTGGCTTAGAGAAGATAAAACATACCTACACTTTCGATTGGGGATGCATTTGTTAAGTGGGATCATGACCACTATGGGGATCTACTATAACTTATTATGGGATCACTTATCACAATACACCATACTAGGAAGGGTTCTAAAACCTATAGTCTAACACAATCATGAAACAACCCTAAAAGAGTCCTAGGTTTAATATTTACTCTATTCTAATAAACAAGAAAGTAAATCTCATCTAGTGTACACCAAAGCTTGTGGCATAGAGTGGGGGTTAAAAACAAAAAAAAAACTAAACTAAACATGCATAAAAGACATATACTCATGTCAATGTATATGGAATCCTAATGCATGGAAGAAAGAAGTACAACTACATTATTTATCTACTCTTACAAAGGAGAAATAAAGTTAGGAATACTTACGTTGAAGACAAACCCATCGAGCCTCAATCTCTCCCTTGGCCAAGGTGATTCGTAAGAGATTGTTGTGGTATGTAAGGATAACAAAGACAAATAAGCTCTAGGCTACACAACCTATCTATTCATCCAAAAGAATTCTCCATAAGAAAATATCCATATCTCCAAAGAAGTTATGGAAACCTAAGTTTTATTCCTCAAGTAGAATGGTTAATAAGTAGATGTTTATTCACACTTATTATTCTCTACTTCTTTTCTTACAAATGCTTAAAAATGAACTTTAATATATAGTCAGATCTTGCCCTAAATCCTCCCAAAAATGTTGGTTGTACAGGGTTGACCTAGTAAACCTTGTATGTTTTCAAGGACAATTCACTAGGTTTGAGCTAGGTCGGCCAAAAGGCTAACAAACCCAAAAAGTGAAAAATACCCCTAGACTGTATAGGGTTGACCTGGTCAACTTAGTATAACCAATTGTCTAAAAAGGAATTAAGGTAAGAAAAGGAGGATGAAAAGAGGAAAATGACTAGAATGGGTAACGATGAGAATAATAAGCTTAGGGTTAATGGTTTTAGGAGATGAGTGTGTAGATGTCAAGTGGAAAAAAAGACAACAATCTTATGAATCATCAATGGTCTACCCACCCATTTCCTAGTGCATTCCTTAAGGCATGCACTTAGAGAGATTGAGACTCAATGGGTTCTTATAAGATACAAAGTTTTAGTAATCAATAAAAGTTTGAAAATATTATGTGTATACATATGCCCCACTTGAATTTTATCACATGTCACATAAGTACAACATGAGATGGTGCTTTAGGAAATAGAACATGATAACACACAACGTTGATGCTAAGTAAAGTGTAGTAAGTAGAAATTAAGATAAATGAAAGGACATAATTGAAAAATACATACCTTTACTTACCTTAATTTTATAGATAAATAAGTAGACTGAAAGATAAAGTGAAGGCATCCAATGTGAAGAACACTAGGTGAACCTATAGAAGTTAGTGCAAAAAATAGCCAAAAATTGAGATTTTTGGAAAATAGGCATATGATCATGTAAAATATTCTCTACATCATCACAAACCTAATACATTTTATTGTTTGAAAAATGGATGTGTAAAAATAAAGATATAAATAAAATAGGTAATCTACCTAAAAATAATTGAAGAATTTTAATTTTGAAAAGTGTTTTTAAATAAGAGGAGAGACAAGTCATTTGTTGTTTTGACTTGTGAAGGAGATAAGAAAGAGCTCTAGAGATCAAACAAGATAGGATGGTGGGGAGACAAAAATATAGACAAGAAGGATGCCTAGAGGCAGAAAAGGGTGCACTATAGGGATGTAACTATGAATCTCAAATTTATAATGAATTAAGTGTATTTTTAGTAATTTTAAAATTCAAGCATTTCTAGATGTTAGAATGAAAAAAAAAAGATTCTAGGGGTAAAAAATAGTAAGACAAGAAATGGGTTTAGAGGAATTAGAAAAAAAGTAGGAAAAATGCAATTTTTTAGGAAAATATAGTGGATCAGCAAGCAAAATGAACTGGGTCAACCCAGTTGACCTAATAGGCTAAAACTAGGTAGAATTCATAGTGTCGACCTAGTAGGTATGGGTCAACCCTGTACATTCTATAGGCTACCAACCTAATGTAGTTTTCCAACTAATTTTAAAGGTTTGGAATGATAATGTAGTACTAGGAAGGGGAACATAATAAGTTTGACTAAGATTTTAGAGTCAACCAGGGCAAAAATAGGGAAATTTAAGTCAAAACTAGTTTGACTAAAAAACTATAATAAGCACAAAAAGCATATAGAAGGTTGAAAGAGGGATAAAATGGGTCAAAATGACCAAAGGAGGGAAAGAAGGATTGATTAAGCTAGAAATAGGGTAAAATGAATAAGTTTAAAAGCAATTAGGCTAGTTTTTGATTAAAATATGTAAAAAGAATATATTATGGCTATACATGACATGCAGGAACTAATATATCCTTTAATGTTTCTTAGTTTCAAAGATGATGGAGGTTTTAGATATTGGTGGATGTGTTCTAATTACCATAACTATTGGAGTGATTGTCAAATGGAGATAGGGCTAGACTAGTATCTATATGTCTAGGAGGCATAACTATAGGATCCCCATGAGTGCTTATCTATTAGTCATATTCCTTGGTTACTAGGAATGAATGACTAACACCTTTAGATGGGATATGGATGGGGATGTCATAAAGGTGGGCATCACACTAGAGGATGCCCATGCCATCCTTGGGCTGCCCATAACAAGAATACTAGTGACCATAGGGATACCAAACAACATAGAGGAGATAAGAGCTTTATCCATGTGGGATATAAGCTCAAAGATAATTTTTAGAAGATGGAAATTTAGTATGGATGATTTATATAAATCATAGATTCTATATATCTAAAAATTTGTGATAGGGCTTATGACACAGTGAGTGTTATGTCACAAGTTAGATGGTAAGGTATCACTATTCATGGTAGCCTTGAGCAAGATGATGCTGGAAGAGTGAGTTTTATATGATCTAAGATCTATCATCTATGTCCAACTTGTACATGATCTATATGATATGCTAGTCAAAGGGTATAATATCATGGGACTGATCATATTGCTGATAACTTGGATATATGAGAGGTTTCCTATATATCAACCAATTGGGTTGCCCCATGTGATCAATTATAGGTTGCCTCACGTGCAGAGATGGAGAGAGGACTAAGAGTGTAGAATTTTCTCCATGTGATAGTGTTGAAATTAGTGAGACACATAGATATAGTGTGGCAGACATATGAGCACATAGTGACTATATGGGCAAGTTAGCATATAGTTGCACTAGTGACAATGAGGATAGAGGTGGTTGAAAACTACACATGGTGGAGAGAGATACATCTAGTGGCATGGGTACCAAGATAGATGGTCCTACCTCATCCAACAACATTAATATTGATGCCTGAGTAGTGGGCTTAACATGTAAGAGAGCCATGGGGGAGGAAAGGACTAAGACTACTAATAGTGAGATTAACACTTAGACCATGTTGTGATTAACCATGGACTGATTGAGCATGATGGGGAGAAAAACATGAGGATAGGGAGGTAGAGGTAGAGATACTAGATATACCACTATTGACTCTGTAGTAGGAGGATATATGACCACTAAGGACATGATGTCAATGGAGGTAGAAAGAGATAGTAGAGATCAATATCATCCCTGATGAGCCAAAAGAGGAGCTAGAGGAGGGATGAATGATAAAGAGACCCCTTAAGCATAGGTTGAGATGGATATGAGCCATGAAAAATGGATTTGAGTTGAGGAGGTAACCTATAGAGGAGGTACTAAGAGGCCATGTAAATGGGTAAACTATGCTAGGTGATCATGTGGATAGAGAAACCATAGTAGTTGAGACACAAATAGGGAAGAAAATATGGTTAAATTATTTATTTTAGTTTTTATTTGGAAGTAGAGATAGATAAATATTTTGAGATATAAAAATGATCTAATATCTATTTGGTGTGAATTTTTAGATGTAATTAAGGATGTAGAGGAGATATGGGGGTCCCTAATGAGACTTTATAGCCATATGACCCTACTACATTAGAGGACCCCCATGTACCATCTACCCTAGCTCAGGTGAGCTAGTTTAGACTAGTTGGGGAGGAAACAAGATAGTTATAAGAATAAAGAGAGAGGATGTATCCAACAATAGAGATGGGTGTAGGAGAGATGTGGGCATGGTAGGCCCTTAATGAGGAAAGAGCCATGCATCTGACCATAGTGATGTAGATGACAAAGATCTAGACCTAGATGATGTATTCATAGGTGCAGGTAGTGAACCTATAAGAATAGGTAGAGGGATTGAGATCCCATATGACCTCTTTAAAACATACTATTTGGAGGATTCAGACTGAGGCTTCAATAGGCAACATGGCTAGGCCACAAGATAGATAGGATGGAGTCCAACCATAAAGCTGGAGCATTGTATATGGTTGTATTTATTGTATCAAATTCATGATACACACACACATTCTAGCAGATGTTTTAATCTTTTTTTTATATGCTATAGGAAATATATGAGATGTGGTTTCATTTCTATAATTATGTAGGACACATGCAAAGTTAAAAAGAAACACACAAAAAGGACTTGGAAAAATATAATTAATCAAGAAAATGTACCACACACTATTTCAAGCTGGAAAATGTGTAAGAACAAGAAAGGAATAGGTATAAAGAACCAATAAATGGTAAAACAAGATGGTAAAAAGGGATTTGTTTTTAAACCAAATTGAAATATTTTTTCACCAAATTAAAACAAGTAGAATCATACTAATTCACGTTGGGAAATATGACAATAATGTAATAAAATAGAAGGTATGTAAAAAGGCACAAATGGTAAAAAAAAATTAATTAAGTCAATCAATCATACTAAACCAAGTTGGGAAGTATAAAATAAAAACAAAATTGGCAAAAGATTGGTCTTAAATTTATCACACTAATTCAAGATGGGAAGTATGAACAATGAAATGGTTGTATTCTTATATGCACTCAAAAAATAAGAAGATACAAATATGAAATAGAAATGAAGTAAGTATTAAACATACTAAATCAAGTTGGGAATCATGTCAATGATGTGTAACTTCATAATCAATTGAATCTTATCTCATATTTGACACATGTAATTTTGGATTATGACTTGGGTATTGAAATTTTTTATGAGGAATGCTAGGTTTTATCCATGGTATTACACTACAACTCACAAATATAAAACCACTAGGGTGTAACAAATAGGAAAAATTATATAATCAAGGTTATGGGTAATAGGAAGGGAAATATGGTAATTTGTGAGGATGGCTGGGTTATATTTGTGGTCTTATAATTTAACTCACAAATGAAATCCTAAGGGGAGTGATCAATAAACAAGACAATATTTCTCAAGAGGAAATATGAGGGATACAAGGAATGAAAAATTAAATTTAAAAATCAAGACTTAGGTGTCTTATGAGAAGACCTTAGGAGATAGGAGTCATACTAAGGACATGAGAAGAGACTATGTGACTAGTGGTCATCTATGTACAAATGAGACTTGTTCGCAATAAACACAAAGATTTGTAGGTAAATAAGCATGATACTAAGATCAAATCATGAAATTATATTGGTACAAGAATGGACCTACCTTCCCATGATGTGTTCTCCATCCTTCATGACCCCTTATAGAGCCGTTAGTCTACTATGAATATTGGGTACTTACATGAGAAAGTAGGTAGCACTAAAAGATTTTTTTATTCTCCTCTTCTAATCTAGTAGTCTACCACACCCCAATAGACCTTGACTCTACTATGAGGCCAACTGTAGAGTTTGAGATTTGACTAGAAGAAGGAGATGTGCTTTGAATTATGTCTTTTAGTGTGACTTGGACTTTTAAGAATAATTTTGCCTTTTATATCATTACCTTTTGTTTAAATGATTTGGATTTCAACTTTTTATGGATTTTTAAGATTCCTTCTCCATATGGACTTGGAATGATTAATCATGAGATATATAGTGATAAACATGAATGAGCTATAGGCTAAGGCTAAAGAAAGCTAAATAACCAAATATAAAGTCTGACTAGGACACTTAGGCTTGATAATGAACTAGCATGTGATCTCAAGTCTTAACGGTGTATATGTTTAGTTTATAAAAAAGGAATAAGGGGAAAAGGAGACCCAAAAAGTGGACCAATGTAAGGAGATAATAATGAGTATCATTTTTGCTAAATTATCACATGGTAAAAGGGAAATAATGACCAAAGGGAACATGGTTTGTATAACCAAGTCAGAATGATAATGAACTGTGAAAAATGAAGATAAGAAAGCAAAAAATCATGAAGAGGAAAGAAAAGAGTTTTGATAAAAACTCAAGCAAGAGAGAGAAAATAATGACAAATAAATACAATCATATGTGAAATATAAATGATAAGATAAGCAAGATATAGTACAACAAGTAATATCACCATATATGATAAGGAAAAATTTGACATAGTGTCAAATGATATAATAAATAGATAAAGATAAGATAGGAACAAACATACAACCCAAATGAAAATGTGAAACCACCATGAATTTTCTCATAAATACTAATAAATTTGTCCACACACATTATCCAAGACATCAGATAAATCTCTATAAAGATGGAGATGAACTACTGCTAATGTTTCATCAATCTTCAGTGAATACTGGGCAAATAATTCTCTTTTAATCTCCTCCATAAAAAATTAGTAATTCTTGAAGGATCATGTTGAGGAGGGAAATTATGAAAGAGATGGTTAGGAGAATGCATAGGATCAGGTTTTATAGGAGATGCAAGAATCACCAGTGGAGAAGGATATACAAGTGAGGGAAGGTCCATGAGTGAAGGAATAATAGGTGGTGACACAAATTATGGTAATTGGAACATAAGAGGTGATGGAACCATAGGAAGTGGAACTATGGGAGAAGAAAGATAAGACTTCTTGCAGGGATGACCTATGGGAGGAGTTATATAAGGTCCAATAATGGATATAAGGTGATCCTTAAGATGTTGTTGAAGGATGTAACAATGATCAATGTGATGGGTGCTGTATAGATGCCATAGACAATATACCTCACCATACTTGGGTATATATTCAGGAAGTACCTTTGAGGGAGTTATAGCTTTGTCAAATGATGGGGAAGAAAGATGCAAGGTATTAATATATTATCACAACTTACAACAATGGGTGGAAGAAACTAGAGAACACTCATCAGCCCATTTGGTGGGTAGAGGATCCATTTTAGGCAAAGGAAGAGGATCCTTCATTAAATGAGGGTGATGATGAGGAAGGAAAGGAACTAGGCTCAATAGAAGGAGCAATAAAATCAAAAAACATGGGTAAGCTTAGCTATATTAGGAGTAGAAACAAGCTTAACTATAACGAGCTCTACTAAAGGAAGAATAGGATCTACAAAAGGTTTAAGGAGAGTCTCACTAACCTTAGGGGTGAACTAGCTACAAGGGTTAGGGTACCTATAAAAATGGTAAGGCCCAATCATAACATGATCTATAATCATAGTCCTACGTGGATCCTCAAAAACTAAAGGTGTCAGTGCCATCTCTACCCTATGATAAAGGGGTAAAATACAAAAATTAGGAACTATAAGTGAAGGAAAATGATGAGATGCATGAAAAGCCTCAAGTAAAGAAGAATGATAATGGATAATTTTGACATCATGGGCTTGTACAAGACCACCTAACAATGGATCATCTAAGGAGTCACCATCATCATAATCTAGGGTGCAAAGGTCAATGATGCAAGTGGGGATGACCTTATCATCTGATAAAGTATGGTGAATAGAATTCCCAGTCTTGGTTAAGACTATGAGAATGTCATCACAAAGAGGCTTATAAGAGAAAGGTTACAAAGAAGCAAGAAGTTGTAAGATGAGATGAGGTGAGAGATAAAAAGTCTTAATATTTAGGTTAATATCATTAGGCTCATCATCATCAAAATCTAAGAGGTTAGGAGGAATGTTACCAATGAGCTCAGGATGCCCACTGTAACCTTAGGTTTAATTAATGGGAAAGTTAAGATGCTAAGATTCATGAAATGGAATTCTTGGAAAAGGTTAAAGAGTGGAAATCTTGAAGACACCACTATCTTGGAATTGTTAAAAATTCCAAGGGTTAATATCACCTTGAATCCTATAAATGGCTCCATTATGAGGGAATTTAACTCATTGGCAGGTGGAAGAAATAATAGATTTCATGTGGTGAGTCCATGGCCTACCAAGAAAGATGTTATAAGAAAGGGGAAATTTAAATATCATCATCTTCACATGAATGATGATAGGTGAGATAGTAATGGGAAGTTACATACAACCTACAGGAGGCATTTTCCTTTTATCATATCCTTAGCAGGTGTTGCATGTAGAATTGAGATTGTATTCTGAATACCCAAGAGTCTTAATGAAATCAAGATAAACAACACACATGCCAAAATCCTCATCAATTAATGCATGTTTAACTAGGATATCACCTATTTGAACACTAATGAATAAGGGATGATCATCTTCACAAAGCATAATCTCTTCAGGAATCATAGAGGCTATGGAAAATTTAAAAAATAGAGAAGTATCTATAGTTTTGTCAATGTTAATAGACATCTCTTCACATTGTTGTAATATACTATCCTTGGATCTAGATAAAGCTGCCTCTCATCTTGTTAGGGGAGGATAAGGAACATTCATCTTGAATAGTAGATGCATAAGACAATTTTTATGATGTGGAGAAGTCCTCATAATCTCAAGGAATGAAATTTGGGATGGGAGATTAGTGAGCTTCACTATGGGATCCAAATCATCATAACCCATAAGAATGTTGTTAGATATAGGTGCATAATGGTTAAGAAGGTTTTTGAAAGGAAGAGCTGAAGTGTATTGAAATTTATGTTGATAAGAAATAGAAGGTTTGGGATAAGGTTGTAAATCATGTTGTGATGATGAAGTAGTTGGTTCAAGTTGATTTAGATAAATGGTAGAATAAGTGTTAGTAGAAGCTTGATTATCATTAGTATTGGAAGATGATGGAAGAATGGTAGAAATAGAATGGGAAGTGTTATCCAAGGGAGAATTGGAAATTAAATCATCAAAAGTAATGAGGTTATCTTTCCCCAACTCATTTAAATGAGTTGGAGAAGAATCTTGGATAACACAATATGTTTGAGATGAAGGAGGAGTGTAGATAGGTTGAGAATCAATAAAAGCAACCATCCTTCACACATTAGTCATGCTAACCATGTTCTCCTCTGAAATTGTTTCAACAAGACTTTCAAAATTATTGGTGGAAGGGGTGGATTTATCTTGATTTCCTTGAATAGGTTGATGATTAGGAAGAGGGTCTTTATAGATAGCTAAATGAGCATTTGCTTGATTTAAGTCTTGAGTTTTATCATGTAATTTATAGTCCTTAAAAGTGATTTCATAAGATTTTTGATGATTACAAATGATGGAATAATGATAAAAATCAGGACCAAGAAGAAAATACATAGATAAATTATGAATTTATCTACAGGCCTCATGAGAATGACCCCAACTAGCATGAAATAAACAAAAATTGTTAGGATCATATCATGAATTCATAAGACAAGTAGGTTCAAGTTCTCATCGAAGAGGCCTAGGTAGATGTTTAAGGAATTAATCTAAGGATAGATGTTTATATACATTAATGTTGTTTGATGAAGATAAGTGAGGATTGGTATATTTTTGAGATAGAGGGGTTGGTTCTGACGAAGGGGTAGGAATGATAACTTGAACATTGTGAATGGTGTCATAAGAATCTATAGCACCATCATTGGTAACATTGTGATTTTTGTTCTTAAGTAAGAGATGAGGACCCAAAAAAGGTTAGGGTGGCTCAAATTGACATATTAGGAAATCTTGATGTTTAGCTTGGTCAATAGCCTCCTCCAAGGTACTCAGAGACAGAGTGTAGACTTGATATTGTAATTTAGGAAAAAGGGAATTGGTGAAGAGATGGAAAATATTGTCATTGGCCATGTTATGTTCACATTTATTTGACAAAGTCTTCCATATTTTAACAAAGGATTGAGTGGTTTAATTTTCATTTTGTTTAAAATTTATGAATTGGGCCAAAGTGTTTTTGAGAAGATCACTAGTTTGGAATTCTTGAACTAAAGCATTCACTAAATCCTCCAAACTAGTAATGGAGTGAGGTCTAAGTTGATTGTACCAATCCAAGGCATCACCTATGAGGGTTTTGGTAATTATATTGGTAGAAGAAAAGGTGTTTTATTTGAACCAATCCTTATAAATATTTCTAAATGTCTTAATATGAAGGGTAGGATCGGTTGATCCATTATAATAAATTATAGGTGTTATACCTCCTATGTCAATGTTATCAATTTGAGTAGTAATAGGTTCATTTTGAAGATACTTAATGGTTTTATTTATTAAAAGAGGTTGAGGAATGAGATTGCCTTGAGAATATTGAAGATGAGGTGGGGGAACATTTTGGTTATGTTTGCCCCAATCCATTGGTTGCAGATGAGATTGAAGGTGGTTTTGCAATCTCATCATTTAAATTGTGTTATGAGCTTGAAATGTATTCATTTGATTAAGTGTTTGTAATAATAGTTGATGTGTTTGATTAACATTGTTAGAAGCATTATAGGTGGTAATAGTGGATTGGGTACCATTATTGGTGTTGATAGAACCTTGAGAGGAATTATGAGAATGTGATGCACTAGTGGAAAATTTTTCTTGTGTAGCAAAAGATGGACTAGTGAATGGTTGAGAGGAAGAAGCACTAGAAGCATGATTACCTTGGGTATTAAAAGAAGCACTAGTAGATGGATTAAGGATAATGGATCTCAAGAGAGGCCCACTAGATGTATAACCTGCAATGTTAGTTGAGATACTAGGCATGGAGGTAGAAGAAAGGAAAGAAGAAGAGGTCATGGCATGAAAAATTGTCATAGTTGAAGGAAGAGAATGAGAATCAAAGAAAGTGGTACCCCAAAATCCAGTTGAGAATGTAGGAATAGGTGAGTGAGGCTCTTTGATTTGACCATGAATCATAAGATTGTAAATGGTAGAAGGATCCTTTCCTTGATGTTGAGGAAATTTAGAGATAAAGAAGAGAATTTTGGGAGTATACTCTAACTCAGGTTGGTCCTCTAAGAAAAGAGGAGAATTATGCTGCAAAGAGGTATTAGGAGGGGTCCCATAGTTCATTATGAGAATGTAAATATGAACATCACTAGCATCCAAGAGAGGATACCTACTCTATCTATGGGAGACCCTATGAGGATTGATAAAGTTCATCATGTTTGTTGACTGTAACTCAGTGCGGTCATCAAGCAAAAATTTTGTGATGAAGGGAGAGAAAGAGAGATGAGAAAGCAAAGAAACAAGAAGTGATTGAAATAGTATATAGTTGACTGGGTTAACTTAGCACATAAATAGGGATTGCAAAAATGTATAGGATCAATTGGGTCAATCCAATACAATGCATAAAGATTAGAAAAAAGGTAAAATGGGATGTAGATAGTATAGGGTTGACTAGGTTGATCTTGTACAGTGTATAGAGGATAGAAAAAGGTATTGGGTTGACTGGGTTGACCTAGTACAATAGACAGGGAAAATAAGAAGGTTGAGAACAAGTTATGAACTAAAATAAGATAATTTTTGTAGCTAATCTAGGAAAGCAAGAAATGAAAATAAAAAAATAGTCAAATGGATGAATCACGGCCAATCCAATTGAGGCACATTATACAAAACCTTACACTAACACTGGTTAATGCAAGTTTTTACACACACAATTGAGCAAAGATAAATCAATCAACTTGGAAAGTAAAGAGCTAAATAATTGGTCAACTTAAGATGTATTATTAGAAAATTAAGAATATGATTTTAAATGTGTTAGTGTAGTGCTTTTTTCCATTGGGTTTTGCCTACATAGTCGTATGGCCATTCTAAGCTTCTTTAGGTTAGTTATAAAGGGTCCATAAGATAATTATGTTTTATTGTAATTATTAAATTAAAAATATTAGAGGCTTTCTTATGTTTCCATAATTTTCTCTATATGTACCCCACTTTTCCTTTTTATAAGGTTAATGAAGAATTTAATCGTATCATTTTGGATTTCATAGCTTATTGCAAATATCATGTGTTTTCTGGAGATCTCATGCTGCCGCATAAGATTCAAATTGATTGTAAAAAAATTGTTTAGAGATCTTGGTAAAATATTTCATGGTACTAGAGCTATCCTAAAAGTTTCATGCATAAGACTCCTTGGTAGGATCCTCCTGCATTCACATTTGTTGTTTTTTTCTAGCTTGGCTGCCATTTTTGACCTTGGAGGCATTTTTTCAGCTTTGATTCAAAACTCTATCAAAAGGCCTTTGAAGAAAAATATATAAGCATATATTTTTTGAGTTTTCTAAGATCTAAAATGGGTTGTTCTTATATTTTTGAGAAACCTCATAGATTTTCTTAAAAATTAATTTCTTTTTTTGGTCACCATTTTTGACCTTGGAGGCATTTTTTATTATTTTGACTCAAAACTCATGTACAAAGTCCCTAGATTAAAAATACATCTACGTATATATTTTATGTTTTTCGAGGTCTTAAATGGGTTTTCTTTAGTTTTTTGAGAAAGTTCATGGATTTTTATAAAAATTCAATTTTATTCAACTGGTATGATGATCGTATGGATTTCAAGCTTCCCAGACCAATTTGGGTTTTGCAGGGGCCATTACTTGAGTAATCAGACTTCTTCAGCATGATTACTTCCTTTCAAGACCAAATCAGGTTCTCTGGGGTGCATTACGTACTTACTAGACCCATTCAGGTTTCATAAGGTCAACTACTTATTACTCATTACCTGTTTTATAAGTAATAAGTTGTAGCTGTCAAGAAACTCGATTTACACTGGGCTAGACCCATTCAAGTTTTTCAAGATAGATTACTTATTAGTAATTACTTGTTTTATAAGTAATAAGTTGTGCAGGTTGAAAATTTTGATTTACACTGGCTATACCCATTTGGGTTTTCCAAGGTAGATTACTTATTACTTATTACTTGTTTTATAAGTAATAAGTTGCAGCTATCTAGAAACTCAAAATACACTAAGGAGAAGTAATCGGGTTTCTTAGGGTCAACTACTTATAAATTTTTATAAGTAAAGTAGTTGTAAGAACTTAAAGTAGTGTAGTTGGAAGAACCTTAAGTCAAGCAGTTGGAAGAACCTAAATTATACTAGGATACCCATTCGGGTTTTCAAAGAGCTTCTACTCATTACTTTTTATAAGTAATGTAGCTACAAGAACCCAATGTCAAGAAACTACACAAACCTATGTGACATTTAAGGAGACATCAAATTTCAGGTGAAAGGTAATGAAGAAATAGAGTAAAGTTGTTTCCTTTTTTGGATGAAAAAACACAATTTCCATTTTTGGAAAGGGTCTAGGAATATGTGGGAGTAAGAACTAGTAAGTACTATAACTTTCAATTCGTAGCTCTTTTTTGGGTGCCATTTTTTTAGAAAGTACATATTTTCTTGAGCTATATGCATTGGTGACATTATTTTAGGACTTTTATAACATCTATTTTCACATGGTGTAATAGCTTAAAACTTTATTTAAACCTTTGTACCTTTCCTCTTGGATGCATTATCGGTAGTCTATGACATCCCTCTCATACTTTCTCACATTGATTGCTCATAAATGCATTTTTAGCTATATCCAATGTCTAAAACTGAGTGTGTGCGCATTACAACTTTAGGGGGTATTCTTGATAGTTTAGGGGGTACTTGTACTATGTGCTTTATATTTTTTTCTTTCATTTTAATTTTACAATTTGTCTCATTATGATCTATACTAATGGATCTAAACATCGAACCACTCACACCGTTTAACTATCTAGAATGGAAGTCTAAAATACAACTCACTTTGAGAGGTAAAGGACTCTATAGAATTACTATGGGTGAGGAAACTGAGTCATCTACAGATGCAAAAAAGGTTAAGTGGTACAATAGATGTGATGAGGCCTATGGGTTTCTATGCCTGTCAATGTCTCCTAACCTATTTCATGTTAAATCTGCAAAAACTCCAAATGAAATCTAGACAATCTTAAACAAGCCTTTTGGAGTGTAAGACATCATGAGGGGTCATGAGCTAGAGAATGAGCTCATCATATTGAGCCTAGGTGACTATGACATGCTACAAGACTTCTTTACAAAGTTCAAATCACTGAGATTGTAGTTGAATAAATGTGGCATTAAGAAAACATATGACTAGTTAATTCTATCCATGCTTGCAAAACTAATTCATGACTATTCAATTTTTGTATTTACATTTCATGCTACCAAATGTGTACTTGGATCCACTTAGAAAATGCCATCATTTCATGAGTTTGTTGACGATTTGACTCAGGAGCAAGATAAGTTGGTTTAAATGGGTACACTGAAGTCTTCAAAATCACATGCCTTGATTGTCAATTAGGACAAGAAGAAGCCTTCAAGTAGTGGAATACATGAGAAGAAATAGTCTAAACCAGAACACGAGCACAAAAAGAATCATAAATCAGATGCCAAGCCTAAGGCATCACCAAATGAGTCCTCCTCAAGTGGGAAACCTAAGAAGGAGAAACTCCAACGCAACTTTTTAAAGAAACTTGGGCATGATGAATCTTAGTGCATGAAAAAGAAGATTGACACCTTGACTAAGATGCTTCAAAAGAAAAATATCAGTGTTCTTGAATCCTCATCTCAAAACACATTAGCATAAGATTTTGTAAAGGCAAATGATAAAAAAAAGGGTAAAAACAAGGGTAAGGCACTTATTATAGTATCTTCTCAGCCTTTGACTTGGGTTATTCACTCGAGTGCTTCTTATCACATGACCTCCTCAAAGGATCTATTTTCAAAAATAGAGCCATGTTTTGTGCCTTCAATTCTCATGGGTGATGACAATTTGGTGGAAGTCAGTGGTAAAGGATTGGTAAAAGTTAGTGGTAAAGGATCAGTAGAAGTAAGAGATGGGACCTTCAATGATGTTTTGTGTGTTCCTTCACTATCTACCAATAATCTATCAGTATATCAAATCACTCACATAGGTGCAAGGAAGTGAGTTTAGTTCACACCTAATTCAGTGGTCATCAAGGAGCTACATAGTGACACCATAATGGCTTATGGGAAGGCCAATCATCAGTCTAGGCTATATACCTTCTCACAATTTTCCCTAGACTAGCCCTCAACTGTACTGCTTACTCATGTAGATGGAATGAGCAAACTATGACATGAATGGTTTGGCCATTTAAACTACCATTACCTGGAGAAACTTAATCATTAGGGAATAGTTTCAAGATTACTTAAAGTCAAATTCTTGAATGGCCTATGCAATAGTTGTATTCTTGGTAAGCATCTAGAAGAAAAATATGACAAGGGTAAAGCAAGGAGAGCTGAATAGAAGATAAAAATTATCCACAATGACTTAGCAGGTCCATTTCCAAAACCTTCAAAGGACAAGATGCATGCTCACATTCATCAATGACTTTCCAAGGTACACTTGGGTGTTTTTTCTCAAAAAGAAGTTTGAGGTCTTTGATCACTTTAAGGACTTCAAGGCACTTGTAAGGACTGATAATGATGGAGAGTATGTCAACAATATGTTTGAGAAATTTTTCACATTAGAGGGGATTAAAATGCAGCACATAATTCCATACAGTCCTCAACAGAATGGTGTGGTTAAATGCAAGAATCATACCTTGAAGGAAATGGCAAACTACATGCTTTAATCAAAGTCTCTTGCTCTTCAATATTGAGATGAAGCAATCAAATATGCATGTTACATTTAGAACTGAGTTCCACATAAATTATTGAAGGGAATCACTCCTTTTGAATATTGGGATGGTCATAAGCCCATAGTAAATTACTTTCAAGTATTTGGATCACCAGCAATGGCCTAGATTCCCAAGAAGAAATGCAAGGTAATGGACCCTCAGAGTTAGTCTTACATCTTTATGGGGTATGTAGAGGATGTTAAGGGATATAGGATTCTCCATCCTAAAAATCATGATTTGTTCATTGAAAGGAGTGTCAAGTTTCATGAGGGCCCACTTGAACACAATCCTGGCACTCTAGACTCTTCAAAAGTTCACTAGACATTGATTCCACTTTAGATAATGAGATCGATCTACCTCAAGATCCTCTTGATGATGAGGATGACTCTTCTTCTTCAAGTTCAAGCAATGAGATCAGTGATGAGGATTCTCCTCCTTTATCTTATACTCACACTACATATGATGAGGACTCACCTCCTAATTCTCTAATCTCATATAATTTTGGTCTAATTTGGGTTAGATAGACACTTCAAAGTGCTAGAGGATGGGTTGGGAATCCTTCAAATACAAGGCAAACATGATCACAGTTTTAGGGGACTTAACATGCCTACTTAGTCATTGCCTCAAATTATATACCTTTCATGAGGTATCTGGCATGATAGAATGGGATTTTACTATGTAGGAAGAGTATAGCTCCCTAATCAAGAACAAAGCATGGGACTTGGTCCCTCTTCCAAAAAGAAGAAAATTAGTCCATTTTAAATGCATTTATCAAACCAAGTATGGTGTATATGGGTCAATCGATAAGTACAAAGCTTGTCTAGTTGCAAAGGGGTTTTCTCAAATGCCTGGCATAGACTACACTGAGACATTTGCTCCTCTAGCCAAGATGACATCTATAAGACTCACTCTAGCCATAACAACTACACATCAATGTGATGTTCACCAAATGGATGTAAAGAGTGATTTTCTACATGGTGACCTCAAAGAATATATATATATATATATATATATATATATATATATATATATATAGAAATCACAAGGCTTTGTAGAAGATACCTAATTAGTCTATAGACTCAAGATATCTATCTATGGACTCAAATAGGTCCCTCAAGCATGGTATGCTAAGATAGACTCCTTTCTCCTCACAGTCAGGTTCACCAGATGCCACTCAGATCTGAATGTCTACATATTATGGTATGATGATTCTCTATTGATCCTAGTTCTCTATGTGGATGCCTTACTGATTATAAGGAGCTCATGATCATCCATCTCAGTAGTGAAAACTACATTTTTGGATAGATTTTCAATGATAGACATGGGATAACTGCACTAATTTCTCAAAATTGAAATCATTCAGTCAGATTCTGGGATAACTTTATCATAATCTAAATATTCTCTTGATTTTCTTGCGAGGTTTAACATGGTTGATTGTAAGCTAGCTCTTACTCCCTTCTTATCTGGTGTGAAGCTTGAGGATGATTGTCTTATACAACTCATTGATGTAACTCTATATCGGTAACTCATGGGTAGTCTTATCTATCTCACACATACTAGACCTACCATATACTATGTAATTGGATTTGTCTCCTAGTTTATGTAGGAGCCACATGAATTGCACTAGAAAGCAACAAAGCAAATTCTTCATTAAATTAAAGGTTCTCACGACTATGGGATACATTATGGAGCAAGAACACATGTTATTTTGATCAGATACATAGATTTAGATTGGGCTAGAGATATTCAGAGTCAAAAGTCCACTTTAGGTTATAGTTTCTCACTTGGTTTGGGTCTAATAAGTTGGTCACATAAGAAGCAACATGTAATTGTTTTATCATATACAAATGTATAATATAGAGGGGTTGTCAATGCCACCACTGAAGAAATCTATCTCTAGGGGATTCTCATTGAGTTTGGTATCTAATTTCATAAGCTAACAATCATCTACTATGTCAACCAAAACACTATCTAGATTTGCAAGAATCTTGTTCTCCATCAAAGGACCAAGCACATAGAGATTCATATGCATTTAATCAAGGAGCTTATCAATGAGCAAGCCATTGATCTTTGATACTATCCAACATTAGATTAGATTGTATATATTCTGACCAAGCCTTTTATAGAGAGTAAATTTGTTCATCTACGAGCTCTAATTGGAGTTAGGGCTGCTCCACCTTCTTCTTCCTCTTATGGAGGTTCATCACTATGTACATGGGTACCTCATCAATCTTTCAATGTTGGGACCTAATTCTCATCTCACTTAAGCTACACTTAAGGGGGGGTGTTAGTGTAGTGCTTTTTCCCACTAGGTTTTGTCTACATGATCATATAGCCATTCTAAGCTTCCTTAGGTTAGTTATAAAAGGTCCATAAGATAATTATCTATTATTTTAATTATTTAACTAGGAAAATTAGAGGCTTCTTTATGTTTCCCTAATTTTCTCTATATGTACCCCACTTTTCCTTTTTGTAAGGTTAATGAAGAATTTAATCATATCATTTTGGATTTCATAGATTATTACAAATATCATGTGTTTTCTAGAGATCTCACACTGCCACATAGGATTCAACTTGATTGCATGAAAATTATTCAGATATCTTGGCAAACTCTTTTAAAATGTGATGGGAAGTTTGCTATAAGTAAGGAACTAGATATCAATTTAAGGATAGTTTCAGGTAGTTTGGGCTAAAAGGGATTGTAGTGGAAATTATATAAACTATATTGGGGCCTACACTTTATACTTGAATAGAGTATTAATTTAGATTCCCCCTTGGTGATGAAATCCAAGTAGGTTGGCCTTGGATAGACAAATGTTTAAAGTGTTTGTTTAGTTTTTGTGATTTATCCATGTGTGCATAGAAATAGTGAAACTAAATGATTAATTAAAAACCCCCTAATTAGACTATGTGAACTATTCTAAGCATGCAAACAATATGAAAATAAAAGTGTGAACTAATTACTAGCATATAAATATTAATTCCAACTTGAAACAAGGTATAGTGTTGATACTATATGCACAAAATATAGAATAGGGTCGATAAGGTCAAACCTATACTAAAGAAGCAAGGTTTAAAAATGAATAGGGTTAGCTAGGGTCAACCCAGTTATTCAAATAACACATAGAATACATAAATGGGTCGATCCAATTAACTATGCAGGGGAAGTTTTGAGGACTAAAAACTATGAAAGGAAAGATAGAAAAGAAAGTAAAGAAACTCTGGTGGATCAAATATGTTGAGAATGAAGATTGTTAGTTAAGAACCTTGGAATATGCTTCAAAACTCTACTAACTAGGTCGATCAAGTTTTACAAAATCCCACTGATGAGTGCCTAGAATGTATAAGGTCAATTGGGTTGACCTAGTAGCTGAATC
The DNA here is from genome assembly GCA_037957365.1 of Torreya grandis. Taxonomy (NCBI): domain Eukaryota; kingdom Viridiplantae; phylum Streptophyta; class Pinopsida; order Cupressales; family Taxaceae; genus Torreya; species Torreya grandis. The sequence continues at coordinate 4,631,485 of JARHVA010000057.1, read as the reverse complement.
TAGATGCTTGAAAGCATACAGGGTCAACTAGGTCAACCTAGTAGTATGAATTGGAAGTTTGAAAGTCTAGAAACTTGTATTAGGTCATTTAAGTTGCTCTAATTGCCTGTTCTTGAAAACTTGCACATAGAGATTAGATTTGGGTTGACAGAGTCAATCCAATATGATAGATATATGATAAAAATGTTAAAAATATTAAAATAAAGTGAAATAAATCTTACAAGGGTTAGTTTCACATTGGGTTTAATAGAATGTATGAAATCAGAAATGCATCATGTCTATAAGTCAATCTTAGATTGAAGAAGATAGAGCATATATACACTTCTAATTGGAGATACATTTGTTAAGTGAAAGCATGGCTAATATGGAGATCTTCTAGAGCTAATTAGGGTATCACTTTTGACAATACACCATGATAGGAAGGGTTCCAAAGCCTATAGTCTAACACAATCATGCAACAACCCTAAAAGAGTCCTAGGTTTAATATTCACTCTATTCTAATAAACAAGAAAGTAAATATAATCTAGTGCACACCAAATCTTGTGGCACAAAGTGGGGGTTAGACATAAAATAACCAACTAAACTAAACATGCATAGAAGACATATACTCACATTAATGTCTATGGAATCCTAATGTATGGAAGAAAGAAGCACAACTACATTATCTATCTACTCTTACAAAGGAGAAATAAAGTTAGGAATACTTTTTAAGCCTTAATATCTACCTTGGCCAAGGTGCTTCATAATAGATTGTTGTGGTATGTAAGGATAACAAAGTTAAATCAACTTTAGGATACACAACCCATCTATGCATCTAAAAGACTTCTCCATAAGACAAGATCTGTATCTCCAAAGAAATTATGGAACCCTAAGGTTTATTCCTCAAGTAAAATGGTCAATAAGTAGATGTTCATTCACACTTATTATTCTTATATTATTTTATTATAAATGGTTGGAAATGAACTTTAATATAAAGGTGGATTTTTCCCTAAATCCTCTTAGATATGTTAGCTATACAGGGTCGACCTAGTCAACCCAGTACGTTTTCAAGGATAATTCACTAGGTCTAAGCTAGGTTGGTCAAAAGGCTAACAAACATAAAACGTGAAAAATACCCCTAGACTATACAGGGTTAACCCAATCGACCTAGTATCGATGACTATCCAAAAGGGAATTAAGGAAATAAAAGGAGGATGGAAAGAGGAAAATGACTAAAATGGGAAAGGCTAAGAAGAATAATATTAAGGTTAATGTTTTTAGGAGATGAGTGTGTAGATGACAAGTGGAATAAGGGACCATAATCTTATGAAGCAATAATGGTCTACCCACCCCATTCTTGGTGCACCCCTTAAGGTATGAACTCAGAGAGATTGAGACTCAATAGGTTCCTGTAAGATATAAAGGTGTCAGTAATCAATAAAAGTTTGAAAATATTATGTGTATACAACACCAACTCAAGTTGAATATAATAGATGCTAACACACCCATACAATCTATTCAACAGAGCCATCCCAATGTTAACTCCCATTCTAAACTTGGTGATTGGCATTGGAGAAGTGACTTTAATGTTTACCTTCTCTCTTAGTGTTATCCACCTTCTCAATATATCTTAAATTGTGTTTCTCTTTCTCCATAATGTGATCCTCATCCTAGCATATGTGGAATCTATGAGGGAAAACTATATGTACCTTTGAAAAGGATCTCATAAAATATAGGCCATGACTATCCTCTTGTTTTCATGATGTAAGAACCCATCAGATACCTTTCTTATGAAGAACAAGTCCCAAAGTAGGTTGATGCAAGGCATAATTTTAGGCTTTACTATTATGAAATGTAATTGTTAACATTTCAAGGGTATCAAGTCTACCACTAGTTGATTTTCTTCAACTATTAATTTTTCCTCACACGAGTGGGAACTAACATTGTCCACAACATCCCATAAAGTTGTGTAATTTACATATTTACTATTAAACATAGCTGAGTCAAAGATTATTTCCATAACTTGAGTTAAATCCTTAATGGAGAATTTTGATAGTGGTTAAGCTCCTCTGTATGTCCTATATGATGGATCCATTTCTTATTTCTAGATTACTTGCATAATTCATGAGATAATTCAACTGATAGTTTATTAGAAGTCATTCACAAGCAAACATAGAAAACTAGGGATTTTATCTCTTCATGGAATGTAAATTCACTTAGTCTCTTTGATAATCAATAAGTGATATGTATCTTCAAAATTTTATTATATATCTTAATGATATCTACTTTTATTCTAGTTCATGTGTTATTAATGTCCAATAAATCCAAGATTTTTTTACTCATTTAATTCAAATTTGGAAACTTAATTTAACAAGTATGCCACATAGACTTCTCATGTGTTTGGAAAATGTCACGTTGTCATCCCTAGATAAGTGTTGCCTGATTATTAGTTTTGGTTTGATGTAGTTGTGCTATGTGGCATGATCATGAAAGTTGGGTGTTGTAACTTTCATCAATTTCCATCTAGCCAAATCACACAATGCATTGGATGCATAAAATGTGAAAACTTATAGTTTTTACATGTCAATTTTTTTATGAAAATAATTCTTTGCCATTTTATGTGAATGCATGAAGACAAAAGTAGTGATGACCAACAAATGCAAAGATGTGGAGATTGATTTGAGTAATGTTAAAATCTAGGAAGACCAAAATATCAAGAAATTTAAAGTTGTGAAGTATGAATGTTGTGAAATGCCAAAATCTATGACATGCAAAAGCTATGATGACCAAAAGCTGCAAAGACAAAAATCCATGAAAACCAAAAGTTGTGAAGACTAAAAGTTACAAAGTTCCAAAAGTTCCAAAGACCAAAACACACAAAGTTTTAAAAGATGTGAAAACCAAAGTTCATAAGGACCAAAACACTTAGTATTTTTAGACTATAACCATCTTGTAATTTCAATGAAAGCATATATACATGTAATTAATTTGAAATCCATTAATATGTTAGTTTAAATAAATCAAACAAAGTGTAAAAAAAACCTTGATACAAGGAAAATACAAATTGCATTGACATAGAGTACCACACTTAACAAGAACCATCAACATGGGAATTAAGATATTTGAAACCTCAAAACTTTCTAAGTGCACACATGATTACCAATGAAAAGGATCTTCAAATCAACAACTAAGATTTCAAATAATAATGAGACCCTATTTGAAAAACATTTGAGAGTGGGGTGTGTTGAGTACAACAAATGGTGACTTAAAAGCAGAATACTCTCGAGTGTTTGAGAACCTAGAATCTTTGGTTTCACAGACTAGAAATCAAACATGGATCATACCAAAAAAGAATAATTAAACTAGAATGTGAAAGAAGCTCTCAAAACTTCATGAAAAATACTAGTCTTACTCATACCTTGGATTTGTTTGTGATGGAGTGATGTTTTTTACCCTTGTTTTAAATATTTTAGCCAAAACTTGGAACAAACTATAGGTATCATTCTATTTTCTTTAAAGTATATTAAAAACAACGTAAACTTGGGCGTTTCTCTACTACTAACCACACATTCATAGCCCCAATATAAATACCTTTGATTCCCCCCTTTCTCCTTCCATAAGTTTGCATGATGCATGATACATTTATCTTATTTCATCAATTGAGTATTTGATCATCCTTAGATTTTTCTTTGGATTTATTGATCACTCTTTAGGATGCATTGGCCCTTTTTTAGAATATGAATGGAAGAAGGGGGATGGGAACAACTGTGAGCTAGTGTGTGTATGAGTAAAACTCAATTTATCAAAACGTCCCTACTAGCCACATCCACATTAATGATTATTACCTCAAACATGTATTAACATGAAAAGTGTGTTTGATCCAAGGAAATGAAATTTCTTTCTAAATTTGTATGAAGTAATGAGAGTAGCTTTTACATAGATGATAAAGTTATTCAATTGTGATATAACCCTCGTTCATTTTCATTACATAACTAAATTATGAAAATATTAAACACAAAGGTTTAAAGTCTACAAAAAAACTAGTTGTGTGTTCCATATATGCTCTACCTACACTTATTCTCCTTTTTGGACCTATCCTCACAGACTCAATATATGAGCTTAAGCATGTATGATAATCATAAGGAAATGGATATTAGATTATTTATACTAGAATAAGTTGATTATATTATAATGAAATAAAATACTCTAATCTATAAAAAATGAACTAATCTAAGGAAACAAAATGCAGAAAGTAGAAAAAAATTAATTTGGAAAGCATGGAAACTACTCTAATGAAAGAAAATGATAGAAAATGGGAAACCTAACTTGGAAATAAATGAAATTAATATACTCCTACCTCTAATATATCATTTATTTTCATTTAGGGACATTTCCAAATGGTACAACCATGAAGTAGTGCTTTAAAAATTGCCCATTGACTGGATATGTTAATTACTTACCTTAGAATTCATTTAAATGGAAGGCATTATTACCCAAGATCTCTCATATCTGATAAGGTACAATCCATAATGGGGTGAACTTATCATGTTATCCTTTCTTCTCATCTACTTTATCCCATAAAAGTAATAGATCAAATATTCTAAATGCTTTAAGTTTTGATCTTCTATCAAACCATCTTTTGACCAAGTCTTGATGCTCACTGAAATTATGCAAATCTTATGTCTTTGAATCTTCCATATCTATTGTGTCCAACAATTAGGACTCCACTTTATCATTGGGTTCCCTATATTTTTAGATGAATTGTATGTTGGCAGTTTGAGCATAATTGGGAATACTGGTTGGAATCCATATACTAGCAAGGTATGTTGAAGCCTTGAGGGCTTGATTGTATCTTATTCGATATACCCATAGTGCATACTTCAAAAAGTGATGTTACTCTCTTAGTTTATTTGTAGCTAACTTTTTGATAACAATAATCAAATTCTTATTTGTAGAGATAAATAATCCATTTCCCTATGGGTAATGATTGGATGATGATCTAATGGTAATTTGGTTGTCATGGGCCCATTCAGTAAACACAATTGATTAGAATGTTGGTCCATTATCATAAAATACCAAACCTTATTTTGATGTTCTCATCAAGATAATTGATTACATCCTATGCTCTAGAATTCTTCATTGCCACTACTTCAGTCCACTTGGTGTAGTAGTTCGTAGCTTTAAGTACAAACTTGTGGCTAATTGAGGAATTTAGATTGATGACACCATTGAAATCTAAACCCCACTGATTAAATGGTCTTCCTTCAATTATTGATTGTAATGGCATTACTATATGTACTTCTCTCTTTTCAAATACCTAGCATTTGTGACATGTTCTCACATGGTTATGTATGTCCTTGAAGACTATAGACCAATACTAGCCCATTTTGAGAATCTTATGTGTTGTGGTGTTTTTAGATGGATGACCATTGCATATATTTTAAAGTAGATTCTCCATGATTTCATGAACTTCTTCTTGTGATATGAATCTCAAATAGATACCTTCATGATGTATTTTGTAGAGAATCCCCTTTCTAATTATGTAATGAGAAACTTTAAACCTTAAGACCCTTTTGTGTTCTCTTTTTATCTCAGGTGGACAGGTACCTATGAGTAAGTATTGAAGGATATTCACATACTAGTCTCCTATAGATACCTAGGTCTCAAGGACTTCCTAAATTATGATGCATGGATTAGGCTTAGTCATAACCTGAATGATACTTTGTCCTCTAAAAATTTTAGTAGGATTGATTTCTATGTCAAATTATTACAACTTAGCCATCCATTTGCCTTTACATTCTCCTATTTTTTTCCTCTCAAAGTGAGCTTAATAGCTGGATCTGATATGATATCAATATTTTTATTCCTTAAAATGTAATGTTGTAAATTCTTTACTGCATTGACAAGAGCATAAATTTACTTATCTATCATAGAGTATTTGAGCTTTGCTTCCTTTAGATTTGTGCTTATAAACACAATAGGGTGTTCACTTTCTTCCATTTTTTGGGTCAGCACAATAATGATTGTGTGCTCTAAAGCAAATGAATATAAGTAGAAATATTTGTTGAAGTCAGGGTTGATCAACATTGGGGCCTAGGTAATGGTGTCCTTGAGGCATCCTATTAAAAAGTAGTGGACAAAAATGTAGAGGTAAAAATGTAGTACGACAAAAATGTAGTATGAAAAAAACATTGTAAAGACAAAACATAGCAAAGCAAAACATAGTGGTATTGGTAATGTCACAAAAATGTCACAAAGTTTCCACTAAATGTCTAAACTCATGAAATCACATTTTCCTCTATTATTTTTCTTGTAAATTTGGTGCATTAATTTTACACCATGAAATGTTAATTACTATCACCAAAATGAACTAGATAAAAAATCAACAATGTGATAATCACTAAAATGTCCCAATCATGCTCTTTATGACATTTTTGTGACATTACAAATATTGCTATGTTTTTCCTTATTATGTTTTGTCCTCATGAACTTTTTGTCATATTACGTTTTTATAGCTACATTTTTTATCACTACATTTTTGTCCACTACGTTATCACATAGAGCCATCCTTGATGTCTTGGAAATATTTTAGACTTCTAGTGTCTATTCTACCTTGGTGTATTATTTGAGTATTGCATTTAGATGCTTAACAATTTTTGAAAAACTAGAGATAAAATTCCTCACAAAATTGATCTTATAAAAGGACTTGAGATCTTTCTTGTTGCTTGGGAATGTTATCCTTGAGATTACCTAATTTTTTTCTAGATCAATGGTGATCCCATTTTTAGTGATGGTGTATTCCAATAATTTTCCTTTATGACACTGAATATGCTCTTCTTAGGGTTGAGAAAAATTCTAAACCTTCTCTATGTTTCAAATATTGACTATAAATGGATTACACGATCAATTTTTTTCTTCGAGAAAATAATGAGGTCATACATATAAACGATTATGCATTTACCTATCAGTCCTTGAAATCCATGATCCATAGACCGCTAAAAGGTAGATCCTATGTTAATTAGGCCAAAAAACATCATTTTGTACATATAAGTACCCCAATTTATAGTAAATGTAGTCTTTATTCTGTCCTTATATTCTATCAGTACCTAGTTATAGCCTAAGAACCCATCTAGGAAGGACATCATTCTAGAACCACTTACTACCTAGATTACCTTGTCTAGAGAAGGCAGAGGGTATTCTCTAGAGGGTACTTGTATTTCTCAAAAGATTTATTAAAATTACTAAAGTTGACACACAATATAATTTCCCCATTCTTCTTCATAACTAGTACAAAATTGGCAACCTAGGTTGAATGCTTGATGGGGAACACTATCCTAACACTTAAATTTTTTTGTACTTCCTTCTAGATAAGGGGTTCCAAGATTTGATTAACTAGCCTTTATCTTTTTCTAAATGGATTATGGTTCTAATTTAGTGGGATTTTATGTGTGATAAATCTTGGATTAAAAAACTTCAATTCTTCATAAGTCCATGCAATCAAATCCTTATACTAAATGAAAAAATCTCTTACCCTTTGTTTTTTTCTCGAGTGTAACTAAGACCAATGTTGGCATAACATGGATCTTTATCATTCCATAATTTTTATTTATTGAACTCAGTTTTGTTAAATTTGGGCTTGATGATCCATATCAAATGTTCTTTTCAAGGAAACCATTCCTTAAGGAGGGAAATTTTATTTGAGTTGAATAACTTCTCCTCCCAATTTATTCTGGCTTGAATACCTAAAATATTAATCATCAATGATTTGAGATTCAAACTATTCTAAACTAGTCAAGAATTGGATAATATGTTGGTCATCCTCAAACACCTATAAATTATCCATATTATCAAAAACCAATGGGTAAGGCATGAGCTCTATATAAAATCTTATCACCTTGGATTCTTATAATGATGCCAAGTTCAGAACTAAAATAGCTAATGAATGAAATGTTTGGTTCTATTCTCTAGGAAAAACCAATATATTAAATGATTCAATCATATCCAAGGACTTGTTCTTATACATTTTTAAATGTGACAACTTACATTTGTATTTATTCTTAAGCCAATTAATCACCATCTTTGAATCTCCATGTATCAGTAATTAATTGACATTTTTCTTGAGGGAAAATTGTAATCCCATATGAGTGATTCATACTCTATTTTATTTTTTATGAAAAGAAATTCAAATATATATGATGCTAAGTAGTTATTAATCTATGTTTCAATTAGTTCAACACAAACACCTAATCCTTATTTAGATCTCACACCATCAAAATAAAGAGTCCATAATTGGGAAGGTCCATGAAATTCTTACTCTTGCATTTCATACTTTGTGGTGAAGGTGTAGATCCTAAGATTAGGAGATTTATAACTAACCTCTTCATTCTTGCTGGTGTATTCCATTATGGGATGCTTCATCTTAAGCTCCTAATGGATTTAACTTTGATTCATAATTCCTCTCCATGGCAGCCATATATGGGAAAAGTTTATTGCCACATACCCATTTAGTGTTTTTGACCAATCCTTGCTTAGTAGTAATCCATATCCTTCTGGAATATCCACCACAAGTATGTCTATATTCATTTGTACACATGGATTATATGCCACCTAAATATGCACATTGTTAAATTCTCCAACTATGGGCACTATTGTCTTGTCCAATTGGGAAACCATCCTTGTGGACTTGTTTGGTGTCAATATAAGATTTTGATAGATGGACATTGGCATTACAATAGTTGAAGCTCCAAAATAAACTAAGAAGTTGTTTATATTCTTACCAAACACTCTAACCATCAAAAATAAGGGAGGAACTTTTGGATTATTTTTGTAGATGACATTTATATGAATAACTTTTGGCTTGTTTACAACATGTTTCCCTGTAATAGACTTCCATAAAAGCTCTTTCTATTCTATAATCAAGGCCAACTCATGAAGAGTTATGTTTGATTTTATCTTCTTCATATCCTCAACAATTTTTTATCCTCCTTTGCTTTGCACTTATGTATTTAGGGGCTGATCATTCCATTTTGGTGGAGGTGGATTGTTATTAGCCTTTGGATTCAGAGGGATAATCATGTTGTTTAGAGGAGTAGATGTGGTAAATGTTTTCTTGTTATTTAAGTTATAATGAATTCTCTAAAATTGATAGAAAACATGGATATAATTTGAATTATCCTCTATTTTGTTGTAATCTTCACTTGGGAATAAAAATTCATGAGTTTCAAAGACCATATCTATGCTTGAGGAACTAAGAGAATGGGTTAGTTCTAGTGGATTATTAATTATTTCTTTCCTCTGCATTTATCTCTTGAATATTTCAAATGTTGCACAAAACTCAACACAATCAATCTCACCACGTTGTGAACCCTACACCAATTGGGCAAGGTTATCTCTATCATGCTGATCTTTGGTAAATTATTAGCTTGTTGTTATTCTATATTATTTATATACTTGTTGAAATCCTTGTTATATCTTGGGAACCCAAAATTCTAATTATTATTCTATCTTGAAACATTACTCATCTTATTTGGCATGTTTAAAAAGTCATTACTTAAATTTTGAACCATTATTTTTATAGCATCTAATTCTTCCTTGGTAGAATATGCACTTTGAGTGACTGCTACATTGACTAGGATTAAATGCTAACTTTATTGATGATTACTTATTTGTACATGATTGTTCATGAAACCATGATTTAAATTTAATATTAGTTGTATTATAGGAGGTAATGTATATAAATGATTATGATTATACACACGAACATTTTGATTCACATGAGGCACTGTATGTAAAGTTAGGCCTAGCATTAAGGTTGGGAACTCTTGGCATTCAAAGATTGAGATGTTTGTTATTTTGATTGCTTCTTCATAATCCAAAGCTAGATTATTAGTAACTCTTCATAGAAATATTATAGTGATTAGATATAAGGCATTCTCATACATTTCCAGTGGTAAATCTTATCCTAGCCTATATGTAACATTCATCCAAGTGTACCTATTTTAGAACCTCACATTGAAAGCATAGATTGGATTTTTGGGATCTCTATTCATATTAGTGAAGTGCTGATACAAAAGACTAGGTATAGTAACATACTAAAATTAAGCAAGAAAGGTGTTTTGACACAAGTTCCATGAAGTAATTGAATTCTATGGTAAGTTGAGAAACCAATTGTAAGCAACATATTCCAATGTAAATGGAAAAAGTTTGATGAAACATAATTATCTACAGGATTCATTAATATTAAGGTAGCCTTAAAAGAATTGATAGTCTCTTCAACTGTTCTTCCTCCCAAAGGGGAGAAACAAGGTAGGTACTTCTCAAGATTACTTGGAAAATTATGCACATCTCTTAGAATGATAATAGCAGACTTGATTAACCAATGGTGAGGGATAGGTTAATTACTAATTTGAGTGCTTCTTACTAGGAAATTTATTATGGATCAAGGTACTATAGGAACACTTGATGCATATTTGGGCCTTCGATGAATTGAAAAGGGTGAAACCAAAATATTAGCTTGAGCCTAAGACCTAGTTATTCTTTTGGATGTCTCTAGTGCAACTCAAATGTAGGGGATAATCTATTTTAGGTATAGATACAAGGAATGTGGATCCTCTTTATAGCACCATAATAAATGTTGATATAGTTTTTATGCACACAAAATCATGAATTAGGCAGCCTCTAAGATTTATGAGATATCTATAGAGGTAAACTCCACTCTAGGGAATGAGTTGTAGGTATGGGTTAAAATAACTAGGTGGTGGAATATTTAGTTGAGCATGAAATTTATTTACTAGGTGTGCATGGATAAGTGAAATATAAAATAAACCAAAATCCTATTTGATTTGGATGGGTGCTAGTCTAAGCTAAGGTGGGTATTTTTTAAAAAAAAAACCTAAAAAATAGCATTAATTTTAAGAGGTCCTAATGGAAATATTTGGAGAATCTAGGGAAATTTAAATCATCATTATGGTGAATCCTCTATGGGTGATAGTGAGAATATGATGATTCTAAAGGGGTGAAATCAATAAATTTCCTTTTTTTGTACAACTATTTGATTACAACAAAATATACACACTAAACAAAACCACCAAAAGGCTACACTAAACATGGATAAACTGAACAACTACACTAGATGGATCGATTGAATGACTATGTCAAATGGATGTGCTAGATGATTATGTTGAATGAATACATATAATGGTTTATACCAAATGGTAAATACTCTATGGTTGTGTTGATTAGCGGGTTGAGTAGACTATGTCGAATGGTGATGTTGGGCCAAGCTACTAGGTGACCTGTGTGGGTAGTCTACTTTTTGATTGCTTGGTCACCTCCCTAGTTATACAAATACATCCTCTACCCTAATTTTAAACATTTTTCACATTATATTTCTTATCTCCCTTCATCCCCACCCATAAAAATTTTCCATGGTAAGAAAATATGTTTTGAAGAACTTACTAAGCTTGTACATTTTGAAGATCATACGACAACTAGATGTGTACATGGTACAACAATTGGATTTAGAATATAAATTTGATGACCTGATATAGATTTTATTGGATATATCTTATAAAAATATGAAGTTCACATTATTAAATGAGAGCTTTTTGAATATGAAGATAAATCAAATTTACAAGGGGTTTATAATGGGAATTCAGATTTCATGTGTTAAGAGTTAACAAAAATGATGGTGCTTCTTCTGCAAGTGTTGACATTGTTTTAGACAAGATGATAATAAAAAGATTAAATTAGGTACTAGTCAGGCTACCTCTAGTAACCAATGTCATGAATCTATTGGATAGCACCAAAATTCATCCAAAATCATATGAGCTAGCCAAAAAAATGGTCAAGAATTTATATTGTGAATATGTGGGTGCAATTTAGATGATAGGGATAATGAAAAACAAGAGATGGAAATTAAACATGTAAAATTTCATCCACATTTTTAAAAGGTCCTTAATATTGATCAATATACTACAAGGATAGAACAATGATCAATTCAATATGCTACAAGTTTAGGGAATGTAAGATACCATATGCTACAAGTTTACGATTTGCTTCATTTCAACCCTTGGTAATGAGAATTGAGGATTTTGGTATCTTTCATTCCTTAAATTTGTATCATATTGAACCTTAAGTTACAATCTATGCATCAAAGATATAGTCTGTAATGGATTTTTTGACTTGAGGCTTGCCACAACACTAGTGCATTTAGTATTGAATTTGTGAGGATGAGATTGATTTTATATATAAAATACTATCCCAAGATGATTTTTGATGATTGATGCATCAATGTAAATATTCATTTACTGAATATTGCCATATACTGAGAGTTCTCTCTAAATTCATCATCTTGGTTTGGCTCTTTGTATGGTGGTCGATAATCCTAAATTCCATTCAACAATTCAATCTTTATGCCATCAAAGATTTCCTATTTTTTATTTAATGATCATTGTTACATCCTTGTAATATAGTCATCAATATGGAGGGCCTTTAGCAAATGTGGATGAATTTTGACATGTTTAATTGCCATCTCTTATTGTTCATTATCCCTATCATCTAAATAATGACCCACATATTCATAATAGACATTATCAACCAATTTTTTGGCTAGCTTATATGATTTTAGATGAATTTTGGTGTTATAAAATGGATCCATGACATAGTTCCCAAAGGCATCTTGACTAGTTCCTAATTTAATATTTTTCTTATCAGCTTGTCCAAAATAATGGAAATACTTGCAGAAGAAGCACCGTCATTTTTTATAATTCCTAACACATGGAATCTAAATTCCCCTTATAAATTTTATTTCTCTTCATTTTAGAAAGCTCTCCTTTAACAACATGTAACCTTCCTATTTATATAGGATAGCTAAGCAAATGTAAAGGTGCACATGCAGTGTTTTATTTTTTATCCTTAATATCATTGAAAGTCACTTCGGCATCCTTCAATAGGTGAGATATAATTAATGGTTTCCTATCTTTCAATGTTTCAAACTTTGTTTCCTTATTATTTTTCACCTTGGTAGGGTTTGGGAATTTAGTCCTTAATTTTTTTATTTTCCTTTCTTTTGACCATGCCCTTAACTCCTTTGAATGTTCTTGCACTTCTATTTGGCACTATAATTTGGTATGCCATTTGACATTTTTATTTGGCACTATCATGAGGTATTTTCATTTGGAATTATCATTCAAATCCTCTAATTAGTATTGTTTCTATTTGGTATTGCTATTTGATTCCTTAATTTGGGTTCTGTTGGTTGCCTTGTTTGATATCAAGGGTCAGGGGTGGTTGTACTATATATATGGCAAATTGAAGGTTAATCTAAGATATTATTATAAATAGTTAGTGATCCAACCCTAAAAATAATTTATATTCCTAAATTTTTGATGATTAAAACCCATCTACCAACCTTAAAAAATTACCCAACACAAAATTCAAAAATTAGAATATTCTTGAATTAATGAATATTCAATGCTAACATTTACCATGCTCAAAAGGAGGGAATGTAGAGTATAAAATAAAGTTAAATGTTTAAGAGAGGGACTAATTTTAGGTTTGTATTATACATGGACAAGTGTCTTTATAACTAATTCTTGCATCTACTAGCTGGAAGCTATTGCTTACACACACACAAACACAATGAGGGACTCTAAGGGTAAAGGATATAGTAAACTCCAAGATCACAGTCAAAGTTTGCTCTTGTTTAGAGAAACTATTACTCAACCTTATAATAGAGGATTATGACTTAGATTAAGGAGGTATATAATGTAGTTATTTCTAACTTTAGAAGTCTATATCTTGAAAGACACTTCTACACACTTAAATAAATGAATCAATCAACTTTATTGCTTATAATTACTGACATCAGGCAATTATTAAATAGTTGTTACACATCCTACATTAGCTTATATCAATAATATAAATAATTAACTTCAAGTATCATTTGGACACTTCAAATTATTGAATCACCAATAGGGAAGCAATCATAGTCAATTACACATATTTGGAGAAGAAACCCATTAACACAGTTGGATGATAATCAAAATATTTCTTCTCATATTGATTAAAATTCCAACTCCCTTTGAAATGGGAGAGTTATATATATATATATATATATATATATATATATATATATATATATATATATATATATATATATATATATATATATATATATATATATTTGGGGAGGGGTTGCCTCATTCTCAAAGTTCATCCAAAATATGGGAACTACATGTTAACAACTAGAATAATAGTTATATTTAATGCAGAATTTGCATGAATAATTTGAAATGGTCAAAAATTATCTCTAAAACAAGATGCATACTAAAAAATCATGTAACATGTGCATGTTAAAATATTCCATAGCTAATACTTACATGTACGATGAGTAAAGTATAAATAGAATCAAACTTCAGTTACATGCATTAATTCTTATGCAAAAAATGCATATAATATTAACTTGGGTAGCTAAGGTCTACATTACATTGGAGCTTGCATGGTTGAGGGATTAACACTTGAAGTAGCTAATGGAGTAGGAGTGGGAGGCAAAGTTGAACTAGATGTTCCTATTGTAGCCTATTTATTTGCCTTCAAGTCTAGATAACACTTGTATGCTTGATCATATTGAGCTTTGATTATGTCTAGGTTGAGAAGTGATGGTCTCTGCACCCTAGAGACTTTAGTTAGGAGGCATCCATGCTCTCCCTTTGAAATTATGAACTCCTCTTTGATGATTTGAACCTCCATCACCTTCTTCCTTGTAAAACCAATCTTTTGTTCAATCTCATCCCTTATGAATCATTGTAGACCTTACTTGAAATTTGTAACAACTTTTTGGAGTAACTTATCAAAATTGGCTCTAACAATAATTTTTTCTTGAAGTGGTCCTTGCTAGAGACAATTTTAATTCCTATAAAATTTATATAGATTTTATCTCATACTCAACAAATTTTGGAATTAAGGCATGTTCACTAGTCACCCATTCATGATCCTATTACATTCTAATAAGTATGTGGTTGAGGGCATTGGCTACCTCAAGAGGATTTATTAGAACTAAATGCCCAAATGCCTAATTTGTAGTGCAAGTCATGATAATTTTTAATTTATTTTCATCTTCTTTCAAAGAATTAAATAATTTAACAATCTTAGTCAAATAGGGAGATGTTTCCTTCTTTATTGTATTAAAAGTGTCAAGAATGTTATACAGCCCAAGGTCTACATTATACACATCATCCTTTATTTCCTTAGGGATATATACAATATTTTGTTGCTATAACACTTGATTTAATTATTGTTGAAGCTCTTGCCTAGCTTGATCAGTGCCTCTATGGAGTTATATTAAGGCCTCTATGTGTGTCTCTAAATTAGTCATAAAATATTCATTATATGGAGATTCCCTAATTCTCCAATTCTTCCTTTTAGTCAAGGAAAATACATCATGTCTTTCTTCAAGAATTAGGCCTTGACCAGACTCATCTTTTATCTTTCTCTTCCTTATTCTCTAAACTATCCCTATGGGTTTTTCTACTATGGAAATAACTTTTAAAATTCATAAATCACCAGATTCAACCTTTGAATAGCTTGTGTTCTTAAATCTTTTTCCCATAGTGGAATTATCAATTCCCCTGCGTCATATGAGTAAGTGGCCTAGCTAGTTACTATTGACCAAATTTGGCCCACATAAATATATTTTACCTAGAAATGGTTTGATCATATGAAAAAATGTTCTAGATGGAATGAATAGTCCAAAGATCTCATGATGATTACAAAGATTTTGAAACACTTTAAGCAAGCTTAAAGTGTAATCTAATTGATCTTTAAGGGATAGGTCTACAATTGTAGATGAAGGGTCCAAGTAGGTTTCATTGTGTCTAATCATTTAGGAGCATGAATTAGGTTTCATAAGCCTTATAAGATCATCAGAGTCTTAAAAGATTGATCAAAATATGGACTATGCAAGTTTATCAGGACATCATCTAGAAATAAATAGACTAGTTCACTTATGAATTTAATAAATACACTTCAAAAAGCCTCATGAGAAAAAATATTGTATCACCAGGAAGTCCCTTATGCCAAGAACGTGTTTAAAAAATTCATAGTCGAGTGAGCTTTCTAACCTAATTTATGAGCATTCAAAGTTGAACAAACAGAGCTAGATTTTTTGCATGAGTGTCAAATATGAGATTTATAAAGTAACCATTTGGGTTCAAAATTACTTAAAAGGTTTAAATATAAGCAAGATATAATGGTGTGCATGAACTTGCATACTGACACATGAGATCTAATGGTTCACACTTGGGTCAAATAAGTTAAAAGGTCCCTAGGTTAAAATCCATTAAAGAGCTACAAGTTGGATAAGATCCAATGGTACAAGTTCAATGAGAAGATATCTAATAGTGTGAGATCGACTAATAAAAAGGTGGGTCCTATCATATCATTGATCAATATTCAATCATATTGAATATCTAATGGTGTGTAAGAACTAACATGAAATTGGACCTAGGTAGATCAAAGGCTCACATTGCTTCATACATTATGATCCAATGATATGAGTTAAAGTCAAAAAGTTAGTGGATCTAGATTAAGGGGATTGCATGCATTCATACATCCAAATATAATAGTGAGAGCACAATTAATAAGCTGGTAGGGATCTATGGGACAAATAATAATAAAGATAGTTGGGCATAATGTAAATGGTCTGAGTTGGAAATTGACAACCAATGATAAAGGGTAAATCCAAAGAACTTCCATTAAAGGTCAATGAACAAGTTCTTGACCTAGGTGAGAAAAATATTAAAGAGCCATATCACCATTGGAACTAGGTTAATAGTAGAAAAAATTATACAAGAAATATGGTTAAGGAAAAGGTTTCATTACCATTAAAGTTTAATTAGGACCTCTAGTTGATAATTTGGAACCTATCAACCTTATTGCAGGGTCATTCCATTAACATGATAATTACTTTTAGATGGAGGATCCTTGTATCTAATAGCTTCTGAGCTCTCATAGGTTTTATATGAATAATAGGTATCTTATGGCCTAATACAAAGATCAAAGATGGATTAGTGATTGTGAATCAAGATCAAGCAATTTACAAGTTTTTATGGATATTGTAACTATGTGAAAACCAATAATTGGATTGATTTTCACCTATAATGGACATATGTTCAATATTAGAGCAAATAAAGATGTAAACATGATCATGGAGAGGTATCTCACCTATCATTGGGGTCACATTTTTGATAAGCAGGTACCGATGGCCACCTAAAGATGTGGCATAATTTTGTCAATTCTAAGACATGGTCCTCATTGCAGATCAGATAGATAATGACATGGATTTCCAAGAAGGAGACCTAATGGATAGATAATGATACAAAACATTCAATTTTTTTATAAAATTTGTTCCTTATTGATAAGGTCATGAGTTAGCATCCTTAAACTTGTGCTAATGCATCACAGTTCCCTCTCTCGCTTCCTTTTTTCTATATATGTTCCATCTTCTTCCACATTTTAGCTCTCTCACTCTAGGAAAGTTTTAGAAAAGAAATATTTGACATTTTAGAGAAACAAACTCTTATACATTTTGACTTACTTAGGATATGCCAAAATTTGTATTGTAACACCTTTTGATGCAATAAAGACTAAATTCCATCATTTTGCAAGCTAGATTGAAGTGTGTCCTAAAAATTCATGTACTGTAATTAAGTGAATGTATGTTATCTATCTGTCTATGTTTTCTCACCTTCATGAAATGCTTTGTAGTTATCATAGGTCATTATAAGTGCAATTTATAGTTTGTTATTTAGCTTGAAAGTGGATATATGCCCTCTCATGCTATTTTGATACTGATCAATGCCTTATTGTGAAATAATTATGTGGAACTAATTTTATTTGGTATTTAATGTGTCTTATAGTGTGTCTTGTGAAAATTATAAGTGGTCTAATTACTTGTGCATCACCTCATTTTATATGCTTTCATGTATAGTTGTTACTCTCTCTACCCTTTTCCAAGAAATAATTAGTTTAGGTGATAGATCTAGAAGGAAGCCAACCTTCTCTAGAGGTTTGACCCAAGTTTATGTAACCCATAACCTAGGGTCATTCCCATGTTGGACTAAATTTGAGCAAGAAGACCTAAACAATCCCCTTCTTAGCTAAGGTGCAAATATAGAACACCAACAATTTTGGCATGCTTGGTGGGACAAAGTTTCCTTGGAATAATTAAGGTTTGAAGATTGAGAATAAGAAATTAAAAAAGGAGGAGAGACATACCATCATAAAAAGTTGAAGATAATTCAAGTTGCAGATATCATAACATATTTTAAACATTTTTTTCACGCCAAAGGTTATAACAAGGTCATCAAGTAAAGGTATTCTTTTTGAATTCATTGATCTAACTTTTAATTCTTACAAAAAATCAAGATTCAATAAGATTATACCTTATACTCAAAATAAATTTTCACCTCCTAGGCATCCTATTGTTTTAGTCTAAGTTATTGTCCCCATAAGACAAATCCCTTTTGCCCAAATCATAGTTAAGAATCAAGTATTTGTTCTATTTGATAGGGGTAGTCCCCTAAATTTGGCCCAATATGATGACATCCATGTGTATAACTTAAAGATTATCCCTTTCTTCTTAGGATAATGGGATAAAACTACTGCTATTGAGCATATTCAAGATGTTGCCAACCTATGTGCTATTCATAATATTGTTCAAGATAATGTGGCTATCAGACTACTTGCTGCCTCCTTCAATGGAAAAGCATTACAATGGTATATGAATCTTCCTTTGACTTATATTTCTACTTGGGATGATTTAAGTGTAGCCTTACGTAGGCAATTTGAAGATAAGTTTGATCATCTATCTTTGGTTGAATAATTAACTACTATACAAAGGTACCCCCATGAGTTCATGTCTAATTTTAACCTCAAATTCCAAAAGATATGGACTAGGATCCTTGTATTGGTCAGACCATCCCTGAAGTATGCATTTTTGTATTATCATAAGGCCCTCAATTCTGATATTAGTGTCATGATACAGTCCATGGGTGGTATTACTTTGCCAAAACCCTATGAACTTATAATAAGAGCAAAAAATAGCTTGATACAAGATGGTAAACTTAATCCAAGGCCTTTAATGCCCATATACTAATAATTAAAACCTATTCCTCTTCAAGTTTCTTTGATCCCATTAATAACTCCTATTCCATCTCCAAAATCCTAAGTTGTAGCCCCTTCTAATCAAGTTAGTCAGCCACCTTTAGATGGAGATTTGAGAAGTTTGTTACAATATTTTGAGAATGAAATAGTTTAAATCAAGAGACAACAATACCAAGTTAGGCCTTATCATTAGTAAAAATAGAAAACTTATCAGTACTTAAATAATCAAAGACCTCCTTATCAAGGTTTCAAGGATAATAGGCAACCTTACCAAAATCAAGGAGCCATAACCCAAATTAAGCCATATGTAACCCTTGATTCTAATGTACCTTCCAATTCAAAAGCTATTGTTCCTAAGAAAAACTTGATGCAAGATATATGTTGGCAACCATTCAATCTAAATGACACTTAAAACCAAGCCTTAATATCACAAGACATTACTATGCCATAAATAACATAAGAAGAATTTTCTCTTCTAGCAGGTTAATATCAAGACATGAATAGGGAATCCTAAGGAGAGGATCAACAATTTTAATGGTGGCTTGATGCCATAAATGTGAATTTGTAATCAGATGATCATATTGCATTCAATCAAGTTGGTGAAAATAATAACACAAATGGTCAGGTTGCAGCTCTGACTAGAACTAAAAGAAGAGCAGTTGAGGAAGCTTATGATGTGAATAATGCTTCTAGTGTTCCTAATTTTATCTCCAAGATTGTCAAGGATCAAATTTATATCCCTATAACATAGAAGAACCAAAATGTAGAGATAGAGAAGGCTCCCTAAATTCCTCTAATTCAAGAATAACTAGTGATTCAAAAGTTACAACCAAAGGCTAGTGGAGCCTTATTTAGCATATTAGATCAAATGAAGAAATAAAATGTTAGCATTAGAATGTGGAATTCCCTTTCTATTCCAAGGTAAAAATACATGCTCATTCAAGAGTTTTTATCTCTCAAGATATCTAAAGAGCCAGTTGAGAAACAAGGAGTTGTCTTGGCTAATTTAGACCAATCTACCAAGTAACCTAATCAACAGGTACAAAACATGACAAAGGTGGACAAAACCAATGTGAAATCAAATAAAAACCCTCCATTTTATCACTCTTTAACATTTTGTGACTACTTAATCCATAAATTTATGGTAGGTAGTGGAGCTAGAAACACTATCATGCCCAAGTAAATTGTAGACAAGCTTGGTCTTATCTATGAATCAAATACCAAGGGAGTATTACAGTTGGATGGGTTAAAAACAAAGATAGTAGGAATAATCAAGGATATAAATTTATCATTACATGATTGCCCCAATGTTATCATTTAGTAAGATGTAGTAGTAGTGGACTTGCCTCCCTATTTTTCTATGTATCTGTCAAAGGACTTTACTTCAAAGATTGGAGGATATCTTTTAGCTGATTAGACATATTTGATGTTCTAGACCAGGTATGATACTAAGGTAAAAATAAATTCTAAACCTATTGTAATATTTCATTTGGATCCATATATGCAACTATATTTTGATGGATCCAGGAACAAACATGGCATTAGGTCTGGAATGATGTTAATTTCTCCAGCCAATCAAAAGTATTTATCTTATCTCAAGTTTTAGTTTGGTTGTTCTAATAATTTTATTGAATATGAAGCACTAGTGAATGGTTTGCAATGGGCAAGAAAGATGAAGGTCAGTACCTTACAAGTCTTTGGTGATAGTGAACTAGTAGTTCACCAAGTAAGAGGACTTAATGTATATAAGAAAACACTACTTAGGTCCTATAAGCATAGAGTATGGGATTTAATTGAAAAATTTCAAGATTTTAATATTTGTGCCATATTAAGAAATAAGAATAAACATGTAGACAGGTTGGCTACTATTGGGTCACAATTCACTGTCCCAAATGACATAAAAAATGAAAAAGTTCAATCACACATCAAAGTGATTGTAAGGCCTTCCATCATAGACAACCATGACAATTTGAAAGTATTTGAAGATGATAGTTAGATTGTCAGGTTCTTATAAGAGGATGCTGAATTCTCCTCAAGGAACCAAGATAAACACTTGCAACAGTGTGGTGACTAGATTGTGAAACTAAAGATAAATAAGCTGCCTAAAGGGTTGGTCACCCTTAAAAACATATTCAATGAAGATGATGAATTGAGAAAATAAAAGTTTTCTTTATCAACTAAGGAATAACACTATATAAATGTGGAGATTACAATTGGTAAGAGCTTAAAGCTGGGCAAAGTTTGCACATCCTTAAAGAAGGAAACTTTTATTGAGTTATGTTTAATTTTTGTAGATGTCTTTGCATGGTAGTATAATGATCTTAAAGGATTTGATCAAAGTCTATCTCAACATACCATTGAGTTAGAGGATGAGACTAGGCTAGTCAGACAAAGACAAAGACATATTAATGCAAAGCTTGAAGTTTTGATGAGAGATGAATTACATAAGATCATTGATTTAGCTATAATATTTCTAATTAAGCACTCAAGGGTGGTAAACCTTGTTCCAATATGAAAAAAGAATGGTGAAATAAGACTATGTTTTGACTTCTATGATTTGAACAAGGTGAGAGGATCCTCATGCAATAATTAATAAAAATGCATGAAATAACAAGAATTAGTAGCATGAATTAACAGATTTGGATAATTAATAGAACACTTAAAAATATTAAATTGATCAAAAACCACTTCAAGGGGACAACTTCCTTTGAGTAGGCTCAATATAATAAATTCATGGATGTCTTCAATGGCCTCAACACTTACTTATATATGAATTTTAATCTAAGAAACTACTACTTTTCATGAATGTGGGATAAAACAAAATGCTCATGAGATGATATATAAAGCATATGCATCCACAACAACTATTATACTAAAAAATTAAATAGAAGAGATATCGTGAATTCATAACATTCCCTCCCTCTTAGAAAAATATATATCCTCAAATCTTTAGATGTGGGAATTGGTGTTGAATCTGATATAGTGGTTCCCATGTTGCATCCTCTAATTGCATTCTATACCACTGAATTAAAACCTTGATGATGGAGTAGGAGCGAAGTTGGCATGTGAACCCAGGATTGCCTTCAACTCAAGAAGAATCGATCCTTCATTATAAAGTTCTGGTAAAATAGTATGCACTCTAATTTTTATGCCAAGAACTTTCTTTAGATAAGAGACATGAAATACTAGGTGAACTTAGGAAGAAGGTGGGAAATCCAACTTATAAGCAACTGACCCAATATTCTGAATAACTGTATAGGGCCCATAAAACTTGGGAGCTAACTTATGATATCCTTTGATTTTTAAGTAGGATTACTTGTAGGGATATAGGAGAGGATAAAACATATCACCTACTTGAAATGTGCACTCAAAATGGTGTTGTTCTCCTATTATTTCATTCAATTTTGAGCCATATGAATATTATCCCATAGGGTACTGAGGATTTAATCTTAGGTTTAGAGAATCATGTTGACCACAAAAATTGATGAATTATTAGGGTTATACAAAAGGAACATTACTGGTGCTTGACCATATACTAATTGATATGGATTCATTTTTCTTGAAGTGTGGTAGGAGGTATTGCACCACCATTCAGTAAGAGGGAGCCACTTTACTCATTGATGTTGTTATTTTAAGGTGAAGCAATGAAGGAAAGTTTCCACGTATTTGTTGACAATTTAATTTTGGCCATCTATTTATGGATGATACCCAGAAATCATCTTCAGTTGGGTGCTGGTGCATTGAAATATTTTTGTCCAAAAATGGTTGGTGAAGGTTGCATCATGATCTGAGATAATGGATGAAGGAATGCCATGAAGATGAAAAATCTGGTCTAGAAAAATTTGTGTGATTGTGGAGGCAGTATAGGGATAGCTAAGGGCACAAAAATGACTATATTTGGAAAGGTGATCAACCACAACCAAGATCACCATTTTCCATCCAGATTTTGGGAGATCCTCAATGAAATACATAGAAATATCTTCTTGAATCCTGGTAGGGATGGGTAAGGATTTGATTAACCCAGGGATGAGTGTTGTTTTACCCTTGTTACATTGGTAGGTATCATATTCAACCACCATCTATTGAATTGCCTTTTTTAGTCCCTTCCAAAAAAATTTACATCATGCCAACTGATAAGTTTTAAGAATCCTTAAGTTCCTTATAGATGGAGAAGCATGGAGTTCATAGAATATAACCTACTAAAGATCTATGCTTTGGGGAAGTACAAGATGATCCTTATATCATATAGAAGCACCATCCCAAGAACAATGTAATATAGTTGAGGGGTTAGTGGCCAACTATTTAATGATTTGAGATAATGAGAATTCATTGACATACCTCTACTATGCAACATCCAACCAATTTATAATAGGCATATAAATAACTGAAAGGAAGCTTGGTTTGTAAATGTGCGAGATAGATCATCAACCACAATATTATCCTTACCCTTCTTGTAAGTGATCTCATAGTCATAACCCATGAGTTTTTTGATCCATTTATGTTTTGATGGGGTAGAGAACCATTGTTTTAGGAAATATTTTAGACTCTGGTGATTAGTTTTGATGTAAAAATGATTTCTCAGTAGGTATAGCTGCCGCTTTTATATTACATGCAAAATGACCATCATTTCCTTATCATACATAGAGATCACTAAATTCTTGCCAAAAAGAGATTTTTTGGTGAATGTAATGGGGAATATTTCTTAGAGGTGAACAACACCAAGTCCATTGTTACAAGTATCACTCTAATTAGTGAAGGTTTTGGCAAAATCTGGCATAGCTAGAATAAGTGTAGTAAACATAGCTTGTTTCAATTCTTCAAATGCACACTCAACGTCTTATGTCCAAGTAAAATCATCCTTTTTAAACATAGATATCAATATAGATGTAATCTTCCTTTAATCCTTGAAAAATTTGTGATAGTATCTAGTCAGCCCTAAAAAACCATAGAGGCTCTTGAGTGTTTAAAGATGCGGCCAATTTTTCATGGTAGCTATTTTTTTAGGATCCACCCAAACCCCTTGGGATGAAATAATATGCCTGAGATACTAAAATTAATCCTATAAAAAAGTAAATTTAGACTATTTTACACAAAGATGATGGTCAGAGAGAAGTTGCAGTGTGAGCTCTAGATGTTGGAGAAGCTCAAACCATGTTTTACTATAGATGAGGATATCATCAAAGAAGACCAGAATGAATTTTTGTAGGTAGGGCTAGAATATTTTATTCATCAATTCATAGAATGCTGAAGGAATATTAGAGGCCAAAGGGCATGATGAAAAACTCATAATGGCTATCATGCATGTGAAAAACTATCTTAGGGATATCATCCTCATAAAGCCAGATCTAGTGATATCTAGAGTGAAGATCCAACTTGGAGAAAAAATGAGCACCATGAAGCTCATCAATAATATGGATCAAAAAATTATCCTTGATTTTGAGGTGATTAAGTGCACAAAAATTAATACAAAGGCACCATGACCAATCTTTTTTCTAGAAAAGGAGAATTGGGGAAGAATATGGGCTGGTACTAGGGTGAATAATGCCTTGCTTTAGTAAGTCTCAAATGAGCATCTCAATCTCAATATTTTAATAAAATGGGTAGAAAGAAGGCCTAATTTTTGGAGTAATGATTCCAAGAAGGATCTAAATATGATGGTCATCTGGCCATGAAGGTAGTAATCCCACTGAT
Organism: Torreya grandis; assembly: GCA_037957365.1. Taxonomy (NCBI): domain Eukaryota; kingdom Viridiplantae; phylum Streptophyta; class Pinopsida; order Cupressales; family Taxaceae; genus Torreya; species Torreya grandis. Next base: position 4,606,651 of record JARHVA010000057.1, on the reverse strand, counting down.
TCAACAAAGACATGTGCATACCTCTGTAGAATGGTTTGTAGATCAAAAGTAGCAGTGGAGACTATTGATGGTTGAATTTGAATGTAATGAAGATGGAAAATGATGCCATGTGAATTATTCTTAAGAATATTTTCCATGTGATGTGAACTTATGATGCTTAGAGATATTGGTTGTAAGCATTTCAATGTATGTTTTTTCCCATTGTCTAAAAACTACATTCAAAGTTTAGAAAAATCCCATAATATGGGTCCAAGTGTACATAACTATCAAGTTCCTAAAATAACATCACATCCACCTAAGGTCAAGACAAACATGTAGGATCACAATTTATAATATCCAATAGAGATACACACATTGTGACACTTCTTTTTGTAAGGTAATGTACCCCCATTGGTAATCATGACTTCAAAGTTGGAGCAAGGATGGATAAAACAATCAACTTGTTTGGTGATCTAAGGGTCAATGAAGTTATGAGTGCTAATAGAATCAATAAGTATTGTGAGATGGAGCTTCTTGAAGTAACCCCTAACCCACATGGTTTGTGGGGTAGTGACTCCTACTAAGGCATGGAGAGAGAGTTGGTCATCTTAAGAAGAAGGTTCTACAATCGACTGAGCTTCTTCTAGATCATTTGTTATATCCTGAACATCTTCCAAATCTTTAGTTTTGGGTGGAGAGTCCACATCCAATAGGTAGATATTTTTCTTGACACATCGATGTCCCAAAGTGAATTTATCATCACAATTATAACATAATATTTTTTCTCTATGGGTTTGCATCTTTGCTTTAGTCAAATGCTTGATAGGAGTGGTTCTGAGGGTTGGCATTGTTTGAGATCATTATGGAGCTATATTTTCTAATGGAGTAAAATTAGATTTGAATCATTGATAAGCTGCAATATTATCCTCTCCCAACTTAGCAAACATTAAGGATTCCATCATCATGTTGGGCTAAAACATTTTGACCTCAGATCAAATTGCATCCTTCAGTCCACTAACAAAACAACTCTTGAAGAATTCATCAGACAATCACTCTATGTGATTGGATAGTTTTTCATATTCTATTTGATATTCTCTCATGGTTCTTATTTGGCAAAGTTTAGTGAGTGCTTCAGTGAAGTCATCAAAAGTAGTAAGGCCAAACCATTTCAAAATGAGAGTGCAAATATTTATCCATATGGGTTCATCATGAGCCTTGGTATACCAATGATCCACTGAAGGGATTCAAGTTATAAGTGAAAGGATGTAAGTGGGACCTTGTTGGCATCAAAATTATTATGCAGACTAAAATATTATTATGCTTGATTGATCCATCTAGTTGGATCTGCACCATTGAATCAAGGAAAATTAAGCTTCAACCCATGATACTTGCTAAAAGAAGAAAAATTAGTGTCTGAAGAAGATTTTGAATGTCATCTATTGTTCATGGTGATATGTTGAAGACTAAGGTCAAGGATTTTTTCATCAAGACCTTTGATGTGGGTCTTGAAGGTGATAATTTCATCCTCCATGTTTTTTACTCTTGTTCAGGTTACTACCATGACCCAAATAACATTATTTTTTTGTAATGGATAGGAAAACTAGAGTTAAGACACATTTAGTAAGGAAAGTTTTAAATTGGGTAAACATAAAAGGGGTAAAGGGGCTTTTAATATTTTTTTTGCACAGTGAGAGTATTATTGATGGAGGCAAGGGAAATTTTAGGAGTGAAAATGTAAAAATTGGAAAATTTGTTAAAGAAAGACAAAGGAGTAAAAAGGGAAAATATACATTATGGAATTTTTTTGAGGAAAATAGACAAAAACCTAAGAAGTTATGATAAAACCCGAAAAAAGGAAAATTGAGATTTGTAAGAATTAGAAGTGGAATTAGGATATGGGACCTCCAGAAAGAAAATGTAGGGAATATAATTTTTGATTTCTCTTTTCTATTTTCTATCTATGGTTAGTTATCTCAAAGTCTATAGATAGTCTGTGGATGGTTTCTGGATTTTGGTTTTTATCAAATATTTGTCTGTAAGTCCTCTGACAGTTTATGGATACTCTATTGAGTGATTTTTTTGAGTTTCCTAGAAATATTCTAAAATTGATAGAAATGGGCCTCAATGTTCAATAGCTACCTAAGGGTTTTAAAAATATCACTTTGGCCACCAATTCCATCTAAGTGAGTACTGCTCTCCAAAAATTTTTTGGCCAAAAATATACCTCTTAGTAATAACTCTTGGTTTTCCTCACAGATGGGAACTACTCAATAAAAAAGGTGCCATTGCCTACTTCACCGGCATGTCCTCTCAATGGGCCAACTACTTTGGGGTTCCTATGGTACTCCTCATGATGAGTTTTAGGTCTTTCACCCAAGCACTTCCCATAGTTATGTGGTCAAGTTTTTACATTGATCCAAAATAAATTACATAAAATTAATTAATTGAGTTATGCAGTAGAATAGAGTTAAGAGTTTTTAAAAAATTATTGAAATGAAGTATGCAATCAAATAGAGTTAAAACTTTTTGAAGGAAAAAAAATTGTAGCCCTAGAAAGTGATATGATACTACATGAGAGGATCTTCCTACAATAATTAATAAAAATACATGAAATAACAAGAATTCATAGCATGAATTAACAAATTTAGATAATTAGTAGAACAATTGAAAATATTGAATTGATCATAGGCCACTTCAAGGGGGAAACCTCCTTTGAGTAGGCTCAATACAATAAATTCATGGATGCCTTCAATGGCCTCAACACTTATTTATATACAAATTTTAATCTAAGAAACTACTTCCCATGAATGTGGGATAAAATAAAATGCTCATGGGATGACTTAAAAATCATATGCATCCATAAGAACTACTATACTAACAAAGTAAAGAGAAGAGATATCATAGGTTCATAACACAAGGCCTCTCTTAAAGACCACTATCCATCACCATCAATAGAACAAATTTTATAGTTAGTTACAGGTTTAAAAAGGTTTTCCTTGTTGGATGGCTATAGTGGTTATAACCAGATTTTGGTCAAAGAAAAAGACCAGTTCAAAACAACCTTCACCATAAAGTGGGGGACATTTGCATATAGAAATATTCCATTTGGTTTATCCAATGCTGGAGTCACTTTACAGAAAGCTATGGATATGGCATTTCAGGGTCTCCTTAACAAGTTCATACTTATTTATTTAGATGAAAAAATAGTGTTCTTAAATAGTGTAGATGAGCATATGATTCACCTCAGATAAGTGTTTGAAAGGTGCATATAATTTGGGGTATCTTTGAATCCCAAATATTATGTCTTCTCTATTCATGAGGGTAGGCTTCTTGGACATGTGATTTCTAAAAAGGTATAAGCATAGATCCTAATAGGATATATTTATTTCTTACACTTTCATTAATTAAACATAAGAAAGCTTTGCAAAGATTTTTAGGCAAGATCAATTTCATAAAAAGATACATTTTAGAGTTTGCTACTTTATCTAAGCCACTCATAGCCATGATAAAGAAGGGTCAGAGTTTTAGCTGGTCTAAAGAAGGAGTAAGAAGTTCTAAAGAGATCAAGAAAGCTATAGCCAGTGCTTCTATAATCTTGAACCCTGACTTCATAAAGGATTTCTTCTTATAAACCTATGCTAACATTGACACTATTTCAAGTATTCTCATGTAGCAAAATCAAGATACTTTAGAGTAGCCATTATCCTTCTTTATTCAAGGCTTAGAATAATATGAAACAAGGCATTATTTTTTTGAGAAGCATGTACTTTTGGTCATAAGGTCTCTTAATAAGTTTAGATACTTGTTATCGAATAATAAGATATATTTGATAGTTACACATCCAAGTGTCAATAAATTTCTCTTAAACAAGGATATAAATGAAAAAATATCTAGTTGGATAACCAAGGTCATGAAATATGATGTTAATATCAAAGTCACAAAGTTGATTAGAGGCAAAGAACTTTGTGAACATCTAGCCCAAGAATTGCAAGAGGCTAATGAGCTGGTTATGGTGTTAAATGATGGAGAAATTGCAAATGATCACACCTCACCTTCTAGTTCGTTCCAAGATATGGTAAGATGCTTACAAGATGGTGTTTATCCTTCTCATCTGACCCCTTCAAAGAGGAGATATTTGAGATTGTAATCAATTCCTTTGCTTCTTATTGACAATGTTTTATTCAAAAAGGATATCAATGGCATGTTTTTTAAGGTGCATAGAGATAGGTTAAACATAGAAAATGCTTGAAAAATTCCATGATGGACATGGTAGAATTAATTATTCATCAAGGATCACAACCCACAAGATCATGAGAGGTGAGTATTACTAGCCAAGTACATCTAGTGATTGTCATGCATAGACTAGGAAATGTACACAATGTGCTATGTTTGTTGGGAAGGTTAAGCTTGAATCCTTAGTTCTCTAAAAATTTTTAATGAATCAAACCTTTTTCCAATGGGGATTGGAATTTATTGGTCTCATTAACCCCCTTCAAGCTCAAGACACAAATGGATCCTAACTATCATAGATAATTTTACTAGATGGATAGAAGTAGTGACATTAAAAAAAACCAATGAGACTAATGTTTTGGACTTATATTAAGGTTTGATTACTATATTTGGAGTCCCTTCAACCATTATTTCTAAAAATGCTATGGCTTTTATGAGGTTTAATATTAGCAAGTGGGTAGTTCAACATAGTGTTTTTCTCAGTACCTCATCAAACTATTACCCATAAGACAATGGCCTTGCTGAGTACACTAACAAGAATTAGCTGAAGATCATTAGTTGAAGACAATTAGAGGTCATGACACCTAAAATTTAATTCATATTTATGGGTTGATAGGATCACCTATAAAAGGTTAATAATCAACTCTCCATACAAGCTAGTATATGGTAAGGAAGCAAGAATGCCTATTTCTCTTGAATTCCCTGCTTTGGAACTAGGCGTGCATTAGAAGGAGATTTATCTTAGGATCACCTATAAAAGGTTAATAACCAATTATCCATACAAGCTAGTATATGGTAAGGAAGCAAGAATGCCTATTTCTCTTGAATTCCCTACTTTGGAACTAGGCATGCATCAGAAGGAGATCTGTCTTAAGGAATGGCACCTCTTAAGGTATGCATCAGAAGGAAGGTAATAGTTTGAAGATCATTAATTGAAGAAAATCAGAGGTCATGGCACCTCAAATTGAATTCAGCTTTATGGGCTGATAGGATCACCTATAAAAGGTTAATAACCAATTCTCCATACAAGCTAGTATATGGTAAGGAAGCAAGAATTCCCTATTTCTCTTGAACTTTAGATTTTAGAAAATGAACCAATGGAAATTAGATATGTTGAGCTTATGGAGCTAGAAGAGACAAGGCATCAATTTATGTTAGATATGGAAGCCCATAAAGAAATGGTAAAGATATCTTTTGACAAAGGAGTTTCTTAAAGAAGTTTTCAAGAAGGAGATTTAGTCCTCAAGTGGGATGAGGAAAAATCTAAGCCAAGAAGGAAACACAATTTGATTCTCTCTAGACTGGTCCATACACAGTCTCTAGTTGTAAATCCCATAATGCCTTCTAGCTTATAAAGATAGATGGTGAAGAGCTTCCTATCCTAGTCAATGGGATACATATGAAATAATGTTATTGAAGAAGTTAAGTCCCCTATATATAGTTAGTGATCTTTTTTTTCTCTAAGTGTTGTTCTAACACATTAGTTTCTTTTCTTTTGTCCCAAATAAGTGATTTGTTTATTAGGTTAGTTGTCTTTTATTAAGTTAGTTTCCCTTTCAAGTTTTGTTTCTTCCCATTTTTTTGGAATTATTTATCTTTGTAATGTCAATAGGATATTTTTAAGTCAATGTAAATGGTTCATATATCATGTAAGTAGTCCAAGAGTCATAGAGATGGTCTAAGTTCTCAAGCATAGTAGGCATGTTGCCTAACTAAGTTGCCAAAGATGTTGATCAAATTTGGCCCACATAAAGATATTTTTCCTAGAATTAGTTTGAGCAGATGAATAGATGTTTTGGATGGAATGAGTGGTCCAAATATCTCATGTTGAATGTAAAGCTTTTAAAACACTTTAAGCAAGCTTAAAGTGTGATCTATTTGATCTTTAAGGGATATGTCTATAATTGTAGATGAAGGGTCCAAGCAAGTTTAATGGTGTCCAAGCATTTAGGAGCATGAACAAGGTTACAAAAGCCTTAGAATATCATTAGAGCATTGGAATATTGAGTAAAATATGGACTACACAAGTTTAAGAAACCAGACCATCATCATGATGTCATCCATAAATAAATGGACTAGTTAACTTATACATTTAATATATGTACATCAAAAAGTATCATGAGCAAAAAGATTATAGTGCCAAGAAGTCCCTTGTGCCAATAATATGCTCTATAAATTTCATGTCTGTGCGAGCTTTTAAACTCAATTTATGAGCATTTAAAGTTTAACAGACAGAGCTAAAAATTTGTGTGAGTGTCAAATTTGAGTTCTATAAAGTAACCATTTGGGTTCAAAATTACTTAAAATGGTTAAATTTTATCAAGATCTAATAGTCTACATGAGCTCACATACTGACACATAAGATCTAATGGTTCACACTTGGGTCAAATAAGTCAAAAGGTCCCTGGGTTAAAATCCATTAAAGAGCTACAAGTTAGATAAGGTCTAATAGTACAGGTTCACCAAGCAGAGATCCAATGGTGTGAGCTTAAGTGATAAAAAGGTGGGTATTATCATATCAATGATCAAAATTCAGTCATACTAAATATCTAATAGTACGTAGGAACTAAAAATAAAGTGGGCCTAGGTAGATCAAAGGCTCATGTTGCTTCATATATTATAATCTAATGGTGTGAGTTAAAGTCAAAAATTTAGTGGATATAAATCAAGGGGCTTGCATGCAATCCTACATCCAAATATAATGGTGAGATCATAGTCAATAAGTTAGTAGGGATCTATAGGACCAATAAGAATAAAGACAATTGGGCATAATGTAAATGGTTTGAATTGGCAATCGAGAACCAATGACAAAGGGGAAATCCAAAGAGATTCTATTGAAGGTTGATGAACTAGTTCTTGACCCAAGTAAGAGAAAGGTTAAAGAGCCATATCACTAGTAGAGATAAATCAATAAAAAACATAGTTACATAAGCAAGATGGTTAAGGATAAGGTTTTATCACCATTAAAGTTTAAAAAAGACCTTTGGTCAATAATTTAGAACCTGTCAACCTTATTACAGGGTCATTCTATTGACATTATTGTTTATTTTAGATGGAGGATCCTCGTATACAATATATTATCATATATCATAGATTTTAGATGTATAATAGGTCCCTTATAGCCTAATACAAATATTGAAGATGGACTAGTGATTATGAAGCAAGATCAAGTAGTTTGTAGGTTTCCATGGATATTGTGACCATGTGAAAACCAATAATTGTATTGGTTTTCACCTATAATGGACTTATGTTCAATATTGGAGAAAATATATATGTAAACATGATCATAGAGAGGTGTCTCACCTATCATTAGGGATAAATTTTTGATAAGTAGGTATTGATGGCCACCCAAAGCAAATGTGGCATAATTCTATCAATTCTAAAACATGGTCCTCATCAGTAGATCTAATAGATAATGACATATGTAAAATAATTGAATTCTCATTATCCTTAATTATTGATTTATCAATTAAAGGACTAGCATATGGAGTAGTAGCAGATGAAATAACTACATCCAAAATTATAAGCACTATACTTATAATAGGAAGGCTGGAGTGTGAAGAATCAAAAGAATCAATATTTATTGACTCCTTTGATTCTCTAAGAGAACTTTTTATAGTAGGGAAATCCTCCACATCTTGTTCTTACTTCATAATTATCCTTGCATGTTAGGATGTGGATTGGGAAGGCTCCCCTTCTGGTTCACTGAGAGGGCTACAAGGACCTATAACTAATTGAAGCCCATCCACCTGGATGTGGAACTTGAGTTTGAGCCTCAAAAATTATGAGTGATGGGTCCTTTTGAATTCCATTAGAATATCCTCTATACACTCAACCATATTCAACTTGGTTTATATCTCAAATCATCTTTGTCATTTAAGAAGATGAAATCATGCTTGTATGGGATGCCCAAGACATCGACATGCTTCTAAATTATACCACTTGGGTCTCAATCCTGATGTGGTAGAGATGCCAATGAATAAAGATCCCTTATGCCTCCAACCTCACCAAAGTGATTATTTTTAGTGTAATTCTAATTTAACTATTTTGGGAATAATAGAGTTTTATTCTTATTTTAGTTAAGGGTTTGGATTAATAAATCAATATATAATATAAAAATAATTATAGTCCTAATTTGTATAATTTATTTGTATTTTTTACCTTTCTATAAATAATAATAAGGAGAAATATAACTTAACTTGAAACTGGACTGAGATGGATGATGTAGAGGTTGAAACTGGCTATGTAGGACTAAGATAGTGTCATCAATCTGAATCTAGATTTTGTTTAGTGAATGGATAGGAGTGCCAAAAATAGGACACTTTTATGTTTGATTCTATTATCCACTAATTCCAATATTGTCCAAAATGATCATAGAGACCTAAAACTTTTTGGGTTTTTGTGTTGTTCCTATGTGAGCTTGCCTGTGAAATCTTGAGTGCTGATTATTGACAAAACTTGATATATATCTAATTTAATCATCAAAACCCTAACCCTATATCATTCTTGATAAAATAATGTTTGAATCACTTTAGAAAGGGGGTTAGTGTGTAAGATGCAATGAATGTTTAATCCATACCCCTTGTGTGGGCATGCTACCTACATACCAATACTCTGAAGAGGGATCAATCCATATGTAGTTCTCCGACCTAATATGCTTTATGAAATAGTGTGATATGGATACAAAAATGCCAAATTAAGAGTGATTTAGGTGGTTAGGGACTGGTATGAGGGTTTAAGTATGTTTATAGCTTTGTTGGGTGATTGTATGTAGACAATAGGGAAGTTTGCCTTAATTCTTTGTTTGTTTTCTTACTTTTTTTTATAAGATTTGTCACCTCCGCTTTGTAAATGAGCTTTAGATGGGATTTTATAGGGAACCATTGGTCATGGGTTAGATGTATTCATGATAAGATGCCATAATGAAGGATAGGGATTGGATGAAAATGATCATTGGGGATCAAAGTGCAAATGGATAGGAGCACCAAAAATAGGACACTCTAGGATCTGGTGCTATAGTCCAAATATGGCACTCCTATTCTATAGGATTGGGACCTAGGGAAATAGGATTAGCTTGGAGAATATAGTTTAGATTAGGTGGAATGAACATTTAGAAGGTTTTGGATGACTGGTAATGAGTGAAAAAGTGTCTATAAGGGTTATAAGAGCATTTGAAAAGGACCTATAGATATGGTGTCACAAACCACACTCAAACTACCAATTTGGACATTTTATATGACTACATTTACCCCCTTTATTCTAGTGATGCAACAAAGTGAAATACTGGGATAAAGGAAAAGTAGAAAGTGTACCTGAACTTACTTGCAAGGGTGAAGCCCATGAAGATGTGTGATGCTAAGTGTGCATAGAGAGAGCACATCATGAAGTGTAAATATACAAAGGAAAATAAAGAGTACATTAGTTATTATTAGAAATGCTATGTCTAAAATAATAATGTATAAAAGTTAGGTAAAAGAGAGAGGAAGAAAAAGGAATGAATACACATCATCAGGTATATGAACCAATACAAAACCTGTTGTGATGTTGAGTGATGGTGAGTGATGTTGGGTATGTTTTGTATCAAAAATAATATCATGAATGGAGTTAAGTGCTCAATTATCCAAGAATGGCTCAAGAATACAAAGGCTAGCCCTTTAGGTCCATCATTTCCCACTAAGTGAAGCTATGCAATCATGCATGTGTTAATCAATGTTTAGACTATGTGTCTAATCCCTTTGAGTATGTGGCTTAAGAATACAAAGGCTAGCTAGTCCTTTGGCTCCATCATTTCCCACTAAGTGTGAAGCTATGAACTAACACCAGTATGAATATGTCTCATATGAGATGGATTATGAAGCCCATGAATGCTTTATAATCTAATAATGTGGCATGGATAGCCAAATATGTATTGAGAACTAGGCCAATCTTGACCACTCCAAAAGGTGGAGAATAGGCTTGTATAAAAGCCAATCTAAAACTGAGAACTAGGATTATATGAAGGCCAATCTAAAATGATGCCAACCTCCTATAGATGGAATAAGTCATGAAACTACTATGAATACCTAGGTAATACAATGAACTAGAAAGAAAAGAAAGCAATTATGCCATGCACATTGCCCCAATCACTGGTGTCTGTAACATAGATTCTAATCTAGAAGTTGTACTAACTACCCAATCTAAAATTGGAGGTGAGATCCATCATGCCATGCATGATGCCCCATATATCTAGATACTTTGAGTAAAACTATACTAAAGTTACTGAATCTAAATTATACTATAGTTGATAAAATTTTAATTGACCTTACCTTTCTGTTTATTTTTAAAAATTCTAGGTTTTTAGCTATTTGGATATGAGCATAAAAAGTGAGACATTTTGGTGTTTGGTGATATTATCCACTTCTATCACTCTTGTCCTTTTCTATTTCTAATGATTGTTTTGTATTTGTCACTATTTTTTTGGTTTGTTTTACTTGTTTTGGGTTTTGATTGTTATTATGAGTGTTTTAAAAACTAATTTTTGACCTATAGAGGCCTTTGATCTCTATGAAAAAACCCTTATTTGTTGTCCCCTCTTTTGAGGGTAGGAATGAAGACCCTATAATCATTACTATTGATGCTGGAAAGTGCACCCTGCGGTAGGGAAATGAATTCCTGCCCTCTCCCCGCAACATGGAAACCCCTCTCTCGCCTGTGGGACGGTGAAGCAAGAGAGGAGAGTCTCTAGGTATGGGCTAGTTCCCTCTAATGTATCTTGTTTGTTCTAGGCAATGCAAAAAATATAGGTATAGAGCTATATACTGGGGGGATGAAAAGGGAAGAAAATGCAAGAAAGTAAACAGCCTACTCTAAAAGAGGTGATACACTGAAATAAAGGTTGACCTTCCACATCCACTCTCAGAATCAAGGAACTGCAACATACATACACTGAAACTTGGCAGAAAAGACTAGGTTGCTCCGATGACAGGAAGGTTCTAGTGAAAGATACAAGAAACAGGGACTCACCAAGATGTTATGGAATGCATACTGTAAGTGACCTCCTTTGTTTCTGCACCCTTGATAGAACTCTTCACCTGTAAGCTACAAACTGACATTCTGTAGATCGCTGGTACATTGGTATTTAAAACCTATGAGAGCATTTAAAAGGAAATGACTGAGCACAAATTAAAGATACAAAACATACACAGATTATCCATCCAAGAAAGAGGTAAAAACTGTATTTATTGATTCAGGTGGGGAAAATGCAGAGCAGTGCTCTTTACAAATTGGGGAAGATCCTGATAAATGAATAAGTCTGTGTATTTATAGGGAAAAAGCCAAGAGGAGTCAAGTGGTAGCTTGAGTCTCATTGGGAAGAGAGAAAACACTATTGATGATGTCATAAGTCTGCCAAGACCATGCTTGTTGCCTCGTTTTACATGCTGGTCTTCTCCTCCGGTGGCTGGGCGAGCTTTTTCCTGTGTTCTGCAAGTGTTTTTTGCTGCCTCATGTTGTGGGCGGCAAATTTGCCACCTGCTGCAGTGGATTGCATGTAGAACTTCTGCCGACGTCGGCCGATAAGCTGCCGACCATGGCAGTTTTGCCGACATTGGCCTATGTAAGCTACCAATGGCGGCAGTTTTGCTAACGTCGACCAATGTTAGTGGCCTCTTTTTCTCCGCCGGCGTTATGGGTGGTGAATTTGCCGCCCTCTACATTGCGCGTAGGGGGTCTCTTTTTACCTGCCCGTGTTGTGGGTGGCAATTTTTCCACCCTCTACATTTTCTCTGCCCTCTTTTTTCCTAAGTGTTAAACGCCCCATTTTTTCTTCTCTTCTCTTGTGAACGTTTGAAGACTCTGCCTTTTGCTACCGTGAACGCCAACGAAAAAGGTCGATGAACCAATGCTCTGAAACGAAGCTGTTGAACCCTGAAGGTGGACCTTACAACTTGAAATGACTGGCCATGCAAAGCAGGTGTAGAAGGTGATTGAGATTTTGCCTGAGGGAAAAAATTGGGTTAACAAATTGGTAACTCACAAGGTAAGCATGCCTGCTATGCTTAGAACCCAGTTCCCTTACATTCCATTGGGTGCAGAGTCAAATGGTGACTTTGAAGGGAGTTCTCCATAGCTCTCGAGATCCTAGAATCAAATACATAGAATTTACCCCCCAAACAAGGGGAAACATACAAAGCTAAAAAATAACTAACTGTGCAAACTGCACTTAGGGAAAATAGGAAAGAAAACAAGGGAAACTATGTATAGTTGAACCAAGAAAAATTAGTGGCAATGCTTTAGATGTATCCTATTGATTGGGATACGTAATTCTTCGCCGTCCAACTTGGAGAGCTGAAACGCATTATGCTGCTTGCACTGAGTAATCATGTAAGGACCACTCCAGAGGGCATCAAATTTTGCATGTTTTCCAGGCTTAGCTCTATCTTCGTCCCATTTTAGGACAATGTCTCCTTCGACAAAACTTTTTGATGAAGACTTCTTGTCAAAATGTCCTTTCACCTGCTGTTGGCAACCAACCATAGAGACCATGGCCCGATTCCTTACCTCTTAGAGTTCCATTAGTTCACATAATCTGACCTCCATGCTGCTTCCTTCTTCTAGCTGCAGCTGATGAGCGAGGTCTAATGCTGGCAATTCAAGTGAGAGAGGAAGCCTTGCTTCCCTTCCATACACAAGCGTATATGGAGAATTTCTGATTGATCTCTTTGGAGTGATTCGATCGGCCCATAGGGCTGTTTTCAACTTGGCATGCCAAGTTTTTTGATTTTATTCCATGGTCCTCTTTATAATCCTGATCAAATTTTTGTTAGTGGACTCATCCAACCCATTTCCTTGCGGGTAGTAATTTGATGAAGTGCTAAGGTATATACCATACTTTAGAACCCATTCACTAGTTTTGGTTCCTAGAAAAGACAAAGCGTTATATGAGATTATGGTGGCTGGGACCCCAAAACGTGTCACTAAGTCTTCATAAAAATCTAGGACTGCACTTTCATTTGCTTCCTTCAAAGCAATGGCTTCCACTCACCTGGTGAAATAATCCGTAGCAGTCAGAACCCATTTGTGTCTGGCACTAGATGGAGGATTGATCATCCCTATGAAATCTAGGCCCCACTACATGAATGGTTGTTCAACTTGAATGGGTTGTAGGGGCATGGCAGCGAATCGTTACTTTCTGTCAAAAAGTGCACACTTCTGGCACTTTCTTACCCAAGCATGGGTATCCTTGAAGAGAGTGGGCCAGAAATAGCCAGCTCTCATTATTTTTGCTGCTGTGGTCTTAGGGGAAAAATGGCCGCTTGCTGGCCCATCATGAAACTCAGCCAATACCTTGTCAGCCTGACTGGAGTCAATGCATCTCAAGAGAACCCCAGAGAGATCCTTCCTAAATAATACTCCATCAATCAAAACATAGGGAAGGGACTGAAGTTTAAAATACCTTCTTATGGCCTTACCAAGACCCTGTGGACATTCGCCCGTAAGGAGGAAATGCCTCATGTCTAGTGTCCAATCTCTTACAATAGCTGGTTCTTTTGCAGTGGCTGCATCATGGATCAGCAAGCTGTCTTCACCCTTTTGCCTCAAATTTGCTGCTAGTTCTTCACACATGCCCCTTCCTCTCACCAACTTGGCAATTTTGATGTCTATATCGTACTCCATCACTTTGGTGATCCATCCCGCTCTTTTCTCATTTAAGTCTCGATTGGTCAAGAAATCTTTGATGCCAGGATGTGGAACCATGAGATGGATCCTACTATTTGACAACATATATCTGAATTTCTTCAGGCTGTGCACCACTGCTAGGACTTGCTTCTCTATGTAGGTGTACCTGATTTTGAAGTCCTCTAGCCCTTGGCTGAAGAAGGCAAGTGGTTGCTCGAGGTTATCACTATTTTCTTCAGTAAGCATAGCAGATATTACTTCTCCATTGCTGAAGGTATAGAGATTGAGGTCCTTATTGAAGTTAGGACTGATTAGAGTGGGAGCCTAGGTCAAAGCCTATTTGATAGCTTTAAAGCTATATTTTCTTGGCATTGTCCACCTGAATTCTTCACCCTTCCTCAGCAAGGAGGTTAGGGGTTTGACTATTTCAGTGAAGTTCAGAATGAACCTCTGAATAAAATTTATCCGGCCAAAGAAACTCTGAAGGCCTTTCTTGTGCTTTGGTAGGGACATCTCCAGAATGGAGTGGACTCTTTCGGGGTCAATAGACAAACCTTCCTTGGACACAATGTGGCCAAGAAGTTTCCCCTCATGAACCACAAATACACATTTCTTTGGATTTAGGGAGATGCCAAATTCCTTGCACCTCTCAAAAATCTGCCTGAGGTGCTTCATATGCTATCCTGCCTCTTTAGAGAAAATTGTTATATCATCGAGGTACACCAGCACGTTCTTATTTATCAAACCACTAAAAGCCATGTCTATGGCTCGCTGGAAAGTAGCACCAGCATTGGATAGCCTAAAAGGCATCTTCTGATAGGTGAACGTTCCCCATTTAGTGGTGAAGGCTGTTTTGTATTAGTCGCAACCCCGCACCAGAATCTGATTATATCTCGAATAACCATCTAGGAGGGAGAAACGTTCGAAACCAGTTACCTTTTGGAGGATCTGCTCCATGTTTGGAAGGGGATAATGATCTTTTAAAGAGACTTTATTAAGGTCTCTGAAGTCGATGCACAACCTGATCTCTCCATTTTTATTTCTAACTGGAACCAAATTCACCAACCATGAGGAATGTTTGATCGAAAATATAATGCTAGACTCAATCAACTTGACCAATTCTTTCTGCATAAGGAGCTCGATCATTGGATTAACAGGTCTCTATTTTTTTGTGACTGGTTTTGCACCTTCCTCTAATTCAATGGTGTGATGGGTGAGTCTTGGATCGAAGCCTTTCAAGTCGCTATAATTCCAGGCAAAGACGTCAACGAACTCCTAACACAGCAGAATGAAAGCTTGCCTTTCTTGAAACGTGCAGACCTTACCAAGCGCTAGCAACTTGTCCTTAAAGATTTCAACTTTTTCATAATTCTCCTCTCTGGTAGTGATGCATGCTTTGTCATCTCTTAGTTGGTCTTCTCCATTGAAAATACTTTCAAGTGTGACCAGACCCTTAGGGAGTTTATTGTTCTTCAACTGGACGATCTGATTTCCATATTGCTGCTGCAATTTTGCTTGATTGTGGACCGCAAACTCAGCTTCTTCCTGCAGGAAAAGAGCTATCTGCTGGTCACTTTTGAAGACTTGCTAATTTGTAACATTGTCTGGAATTGAAGGTCGAACCACCACTTTTAAATGGCACGAACCACAACCCCTGCTTATTTCTTTTGAAACATCAAATTGGACACCAACAGCTGCCAGCCTGTCAGCCTGCTTATTCTATTCTCTGGGGATCGAGGTAATGTTAAGAGCAAGGAAATCCTCCATTAAGTCCCAGACTCTATGCTTGTAAGACTTCAGCAAGGAGTTCTTGGTTAGGTTCAGGCCTCTTATTTGGTTCACTATTAGTTCACTGTCCCCCAGGATTTACAATTTCTTGATCCCTCTCTTTCTTGCCCACTCAAGTCCATGAATCAAAGACTCATATTCTGCAACGTTACATGTGCAAGAGAATTAGAAACGAAAAGCTGAAAAGTACCTTTCTTCAGAAGGGGAGACTAACATTGCCCCACCACTAGCGCCCAGTTTGCTTCTGGAACCATCGAAGTATAGCTACCACAGGCCAAGGTCTTCTTTATTTTTGTTCATTATATTAGGCATGACGGTGCCTTCTTCATGCAAGCAATAGACACCAAGGTCTACCTCCTCAATAAACTTATAAGGATCGTGCTCGAAGTTATCGCTTCCCCACTCATCCAAGAGTAGATTTGCAATTCCTTCAAGAGCAAAAGATGAGGATTTGTCCGTCTGGGAGTCTTCTGGATCAATGATAGTGTAACTGACATTCGCTACCTTGGGTGAATAGGGCTCTAGGTGGTCCTTGTAGAGTGGCTCAGATTCGATTTTCACTTTGGTCCCGTATTTGGTTCTGAAAACCAGATATGACCAATTCACTTCTAGATAACCACCTATTTTGGACGTAAAGTCCCTAGACAAACAGATTGCAAAATATGGAGGAACGTCCGCTACCACTATATCTTGAGGGATCGAGAATGTCGGGCAGGCATGTAGTGTTAAACTCAATCCTTTCAGGATTCCAACTGTCTTTGTAGGCGTCCCATCTAATTGCAAGATTTCTTTGCTCATTGCTTTGTACTTTAACCCCATCTTATCAGCAATGCGCTTAGGCATTACTAAAGTGCTAGCCCCACTGTCGATTATGCAATTGTGTACTAAGAAATCACCTATGATCATAGATACATAAAAAGGGGGAGTCTTTTCTTCTTTCTTTGCCTGACCTGGAGTAGAAGGCTGCCCATTCGTCATTAGAACATTATTAGTGTCTGTTGGGATGGCCTGGCGATCTAGCTCATGCAATTCTTTCTTCAATACCTCCTTTTGTCCCAGAAGAGACAATGAATCCCATAGAGAAATGCTCACATGCAATTTCTTTATTTGATCAATTATATTAATTTGGGGGCTGACTCCTTTCGTGTTTTCCTTTGGGCTGATCCCAGCTGGAGCTATAAACTGAGGAGCTGGAGGTGCAAACGGTTGTCTGACAATTGGGGCCTTTTGAAATGGGTATGGTGGAGGATTCGTTGTTGCCTGAGGGGAAGCCTGTGCTTCTCCAACTACTCTTCTTTTAAATCTCATCTTGGCTGCAATGCAATCAACCTGATTGCCTGCAACACCTCCATGATTAATTGCATAGAGTTCACCTTCCTCATGATTTATCAGGGTAGAATCCGGCTGAGTTTGATTGTTACTCGTGCTGGGTTGAGCTGGAAACTCAAAAAATTGGGAAAAATCAGCACCCTAATTTTCTAAATTTTGAAAGAAATTTATCATGTCATTCGTATGGACAACCTGCTCTTGACCATGTCCCATGGTCGAATAACTAGGCTGTTCCTGTACTAGATTGTTTTGAGTAGGAACCATGGCTTTAGATGATGAAGAGGGGCCTGGGTTATAATTTTGATAAGGCCTGGTTGTAGTGAGCTGCCCCTAACCTTGGTTATAATTTTGAAAGGGGGGCCTAGGGGCATGGCCATAATTCTGATAACCCTGGTTTGGCTTGTTGCTTTGAGCTTGCTGCCTTTTAAGGGCAACAAGTTTGTTTGACATGCTCTACAACAGGCCCTTAACTTCATTTAATTCATTGGATGGAATAGCAGTTGGCTTCTCAATGATAGGTAGGGGAGCAATTGTGGGAGTGATAGCCTGAATTGGGGGCAGCGGTTCTGGGAAAAGTGGCATGTGAGGCCTAGAGGCAATTTTCCCAGCTTGAATCAAGCAATTTTCAGCTGCAATGGCTATGTCATATGCAGCTGGCAGTATGTGTCCCCCCATAGATTGGATCATCATAGCAATGTCACTATTTAATGCTTTCAAATAGTACAAGAAAGCGTAGCTAGGGGTCGGCCTTACCAGGATGGGAATTCTATCCCAAGTCTTTTGAAACCGTGTATTAAAGTCCTGCATGTACTCGTGCGGAGCTCTTTTTATAGTTGTCAGCTGCTCAGCAAGAGAGAGGCCATCACTTTTCTCCCCAAAATGATCAGTCAAATGGGTGCCCAATTCATTCCAAGAATGTATGGAATTTACAGGCAAGGTGCCGTACCAATCGAGAGCTTTCCCTTTCAGAGACAAGGCTAACAGTCTGATGGCAATGTTTTCTTCTGTTATGTTGTGAATATTGCAAAGGTTGGCAATATTCTTGATATGCTCAACAACTATAATAGGTCCCACTCCATCAAAAGAGGGCACATTTTTTAAAGCTATTCCTGGAATTGGGTCATAGCGTGGGAGGTTTAAGGGGCTCTCACCACGAAAAGCTGCAAAAGGCAATGCCATGGCTAGAACAGGCTGCAACTGTGGCTGAGCTGGATTGATGTTCCTAGCAACAAGTCTAGGAGGATTTACTAGTGGATAAGGGTGAGTTCTTCCAAACCTGAGCCTTTTAGCAGAGTTTAAAGGCAGCTCAATGAAAACAAAAGGGACCCCTCTTGAAGCTGACCTTGTGGTAACCTTTGGCATAGAAGTTTAAGTGACTGGTCTTAAAAATAAAGAACTGAGCTCTTACCAGTGGAGTCGCCAGATGCTAGAAATTTTGAAAAGACTGTAGCAGGACTAGCATCAATCTTGAAATACTACTGCGTTGAAAAATACAGTCCCACTGGGCATGCCAAAACTGTTGACACTGGAAAGTGCACCCTGCGGTAGGGAAATGAATTCCTGCCCTCTCCCCGCAACATGGAAACCCCTCTCTCGCCTGTGGGATGGTGAAGCAGGAGAGGAGAGTCTCTAGGTATGGGCTAGTTCTCTCTGATGTATCTTGTTTGTTCTAGGCAATGCAAAAAATATAGGTATAGAGCTATATACTGGGGGGATGAAAAGGGAAGAAAATGCAAGAAAATAAACATCCTACTCTAAAAGAGGTGATACACCAAAATAAAGGTTGACCTTCCACATCCACTCTCAGAATCAAGGAAATGCAACATACATACACTGAAACTTGGCAGAAAAGACCAGGTTGCTGGGATGACAGGAAGGTTCTAGTGAAAGATACAAGAAACAGGGACTCACCAAGATGCTGTGGAATGCATACTGTAAGTGACCTCCTTTGTTTCTGCACCCTAAATAGAACTCTTCACCTGTAAGTTGCAAACTGACATTCTATAGATCGCTGGTACATTGGTATTTAAAACCTATGAGAGCATTTAAAAGGAAATGACTGAGCACAAATTAAAGATACAGAACATACACAGATTATCCATCCAAGAAAGTGGTAAAAATTGTATTTATTGATTCAGGTGGGGAAAATGCAGAGCAGTGCTCTTTACAAATTGGGGAAGATCCTGATAAATGAACAAGTCTATGTATTTATAGGGAAAAATCCAAGAGGAGTCAAGTGGTAGCTTGAGTCTCATTGGGAAGAGAGAAAACACTATTGATGATGTCATAAGTCTGCCAAGACCATGCTTGTTGCCCCATTTTGCGTGTTAGTCTTCTCCTCTGGTGGCTGGGTGGGCTTTTTCCTGTGTTTTGCAAGTGTTTTTTGCCACCTCATGTTATGGGTGGAAAATTTGCCGCCCATTGCAGTGGATTGCATGTAGAACTTCTACCGACATTAGCCGATAAGCTGTCGACCGCGATAGTTTTGCCGACGTTGGCCTATGTAAGCTGCCGACGGCGGTGGTTTTGCCGACGTCAGCTGATGTTAGTGGCCTCTTTTTCTTTGCCAGCGTTGTGGGTGGCAAATTTTCCACCCTCTGCATTGCACGTAGGGGGTCTCTTTTTACCCGCCCGTGTTGTGGGTGGCGATTTTGTTGCCCTCTGCATTTTCTCTACCCTCTTTTTTGCCTAAGTGTTAAATGCCCCATTTTTCTTCTCTTCTCTTGTGAACGTTTGAAGACTCTACCTTTCACTACCGTGAACACCAACGAACTAGGCCGATGAACCAATGCTCTGAAATGGAGCTATTGAACCCTGAAGGTGGACCTTGCAACCTAAAATGACTGGCCATGTAAAGCAGGTGTAGAAGGTGACCGAGATTTTCCCTGAGGGACAAAATTGGGTCAACAATTACCTTTAGAATAAAAGTCCCTACAAATGTGTTATGCTACAAAATACATGATATAGCAATGATAATCAAAATTATATCTCAAGATATAACATAGTTTGTATTGGATATGGTTAGATCAACATGAATATGCCTAAATAGATGTAAGAATGCAATATCATGTGTAGTATAATAACCTGGAAGTGGAAATTTGGTTAGTTGTTAGTTGTTAGGAGGGATGGAGCATAATGTCCATTATGACATCTAAGAAATCAAGATAGTGCATGATGTGGATCTTGGCATTGCAAAAAACTGAGAAGTAAATAGGCAAACAAGCATGCAAGGAAAGAAGAAAAAAACACACAAAAGTGGCCAAGGGAACAACTAAATAAGGGACATGTGCACATGTCACTCAAACTAGAAAATCAAGCATACAAGGCATGTTCAAATGCCCACATACACATATAACTATAAATAAGGAATATTGGTATGAGGGTCCAAAAGCATGTATAAGAGTACAAAGCAAAGTTGGCATGAGGGCCACAAACACAAAGAAGAGTATAAGCAAAACACATTGTCAAATGTCTAAAGGTACACACAAGAGTACAAAAAGGGAACTAATAAATGCAATCACATCTAGCTACTCAAAGCAAGAAAGAAAAGCATGTAAATTCTAGAAATACTATCGCATCTAACTAATCAAAGCAAGAAGTGAAAGTAGTAAAACATGGAGTACGAGACTAGGTAGATGCTAAGAAATACACAAGTGCTATATACTAGTGAGTGTTGATAAAATAATCTATGTAAGCTAGGAAGTGATGTACATCCACATGATAACTAGAGTGTGTGGTGTAGTAATGACATAACCTTGATGGTGTAGTCATGTAAAAATTCCCTTAGTGGATAGATATGTCAATGTATGTCTTGAATGTAGAAGTAGGATATACCCTCAATGGGTAGAGTGAAGCAATCAAGGATTTGAGTGTCACTGCACATACTTAAAGAAGATCAAGTGAAGCATGGTAATGTAGATAAATCAAAAAATAATAACATAAAACAAAAAAATGTAAGTCTATCATGGTAGTAGAAATGTAAATCATAGATAATGCATACAATTGAAATGTTTTTGGTGTTTTGAGTTATTTGAATGTTTTTGTATTTTGACATGTTATATTGTTTTTGGTATTTTGAAATAAGCTATGTATAAGTAAGCTGAGAAATTATGTATAAGGAAGCTAAGAAAAAATGATACTAACTGATGAGTCTCGAAAGAGACTCCCTGTTATGGTATCTTATATCAAACAAAGGAATCATGCATGATTATGAAGCATGAGGGAATGGTTATGAGTGAATATGACTCTGATTGGATTCATTATTGGTATCTTGGAAATCATAATAACCTATATTGTTCCACTCATCATTATCATCTTGATTTTGAACTAGTGGAATGCTAGTGTTGACTTTTGTTGTATCTGGATATTTTCCTTTGATAAATTGTGTCTATGAATAATTTGCATTAGGATGTTCAATAAATCTCAAACCTTGGTGAAAAACATTATCAACTACTAGAATAGGAGTAGTGATGCCTTGAGCATGCTTTCCCAACCCTTGACCTTGATAATCAAATTATTTTAGATATTTTTGACCAAATCCATACTACTTTGAAAGTTGAGCCTCATTTTAGAGAGGTAGATTTGCATCTTTCTTGTGCTTTACTTGTGCTTGTGGTACTTTTTCTTTCTCTAATATTTCTTTTTAATTCTGAGTTATGCTTTGGTAACCATTTTTGTATTATTTCTAAATTTGACCCTTTGTGAATGTGTTCCTATGTCACTATGGATTGCTTGACTAATTTACCTTGTATAGGGTCCTCATTAGCAATTATCTGTTGTATATGTTTGTTTAATGCCAAACATGAATCTATGTGATGTCCATGCATTCTAAGATATACACAATAATGTCTAAATATTCTCACTGGTTATAGACGAGGTAGTTTGATCAACTTAGATTTAATCATTTCCATTAGTACCTCACTTGAACTCTTATTTAATCTTTGAATCACTAGTTGTAGAGTTACTTTGTTGTGATTTCTTTTTTTGATATGCAACATTGCTTGCAACCATTTAACTAGGTGAAGATGCATATAAATGATTGGCACTAAGGTGTCTATGAGGATTTTGAATTATAATCTAATTTTCCAATGTTGTGATCTTTTAATGTAATAGATGATTATACATTTGTAAATCTGAAATTAACTTGGTTATACTGGTGACTTGATCCCTCAGAGTCTCATAAGTGCAAACCCTAGTTACTTCTAATTGAACATGTAAGCACATATGTTAAAGAGGATTTGAGGAAGCTATAAAATAAATGCATGTATTAAGAATAATAGTATAGGCTACCTCACCTTTTGGAGAGGTGATAGCATGGACCTAGTTAGAGGGAAAGTAGCTATCACCCTCTTGGGGGAGAGGAGGAGAATGAAATTCTTTCCTATGCATAAGATATGACACTGAACTTGACAGGTGGTTTTTATCTTATGTAATGGATCCTCTAAGTATGTAAGTATTTTATTCTTAATTGAATTAAACATAATAGAGAGATAACATGTTAAATAAGTAATGAAATATGACATATTTGAATTGGTCTTAAAATAGCATGTACATATGTATTTATGTCATTTTTGAATTCATGCCAAATGAAAGGAAACAAGCATGCAAGAGAAACTATAAAACTTTACATAAGTAATTATGATTAATAAAATTAGAATATTTAGCCCAATGTGTAAAAATCAAAAGTTTAATTTCAAAACCTTAGGCTAGGGTTTGAAAATACTGGGACCTAGTATAGGCAAATAAGGTTTAAAAGAAATAAATTTTAAAATTTCTATGGTAATTTTTAAAAATTAAATGTGAAATTATAATTTATATATGCAAGAAAAATCAGAAAAATACTACTAAAATCAGCAAAAAAAAATTCTTAGGGTTTTTTAGGGTTTTTAAGTGCAAATGAAGTAAGTTGGGTTCACCAAATGATTTAACTATTTTGGGAATAATGGAGTTTTATTCCTATTTTAGTTAAAGGTCTAGATTAATAAATCAATATAGAATATAGCAATAAGTACAGTCCTAATTTTTATAATTTATTTATCTTTTTTACCTTTCTAAAACTAGCAATAAATAAAGAAAAATATGACTTAACTTAAAACTAGACTAAAATGACTAATGTAGAGGTTGAAATTAGCTGTGCAAGACTGGGATAGTGTTGTCAACCTAAATCTAGATTTTGTTTGATGAAAGGATAGGAGCATAAAAAACGTGATAATTTAATGTCTGGTACTATTATCCACTCCTACTGTTGTTGTCTAAACTAGTCACAAAGACCTGAATTTTTTTATGTTTTTATGTTGTTCTTGTGTGAGCTTGCCTATGAAATATTAAGTGTTGATTGTCAATAGAACTCACTATATAGCTGATTTAATCTTTAAAACCCTAACCTTCCATCATGCTTGATAAAATAATGTTTTAATTACTTGAGAAAGGGGTGGTTAGTGTGTAAGATGCACTGAAGGTGCAATCCTTACCCCTTATGTGGGAACACTACCTACATACCAATACTCTAAAGAGGGATCAAGCCATATTTAGTTCTCCCACCTAATGTGCTTTGTGAAATAGTGTGATGCAGATGAAAAAATGCCACATTGAGAGTGCTTGAGGTGGTTGGGGACTGGTATGAGGGTTTAAGTATGTTTATAGCTATGTTGGGTGATTATATGCAGAGAATAGGGAAGTTTGCCTTAAGGTTTTATTTGTATTCTTGATTGATTTGTAAGATTTTTCACCTCTCCTTTGTAAATGAGCTTTGGATGGGATTTTATAGGGAACCATTGGTCATGGGTTAGATGTATTCATGCTAGGTTGACATAATGAAAGACATGGATCAAATGAAAATGACCATTGGGGTTTTAAGTGAAAATGGATAGGAGCATAAAAAATGAGACACCCTAAGGTTTGACATTATAGTACAAGTATGGATATCCTATTTTATAGGATTAGGACCTAAGAGAATAGGATTGGCTTGGGAAATATAGTCTAGCTGAGGTGGAATGACTATTTAGAAGGTTTTGGATGACTGGTAATGAGTGAAAAGGTGTCTAGAAGGGTTATAAGAGGATGCAAAAATGACCTATGGATAGGGTACCACAAACCACACTCAAACTACCAATTTCATCATTTTATATGACTACAAATTCATTCCACCTAGAATCAAAGAAGATCAATGGAAAAGGCCTTTATGATTATTGCTATCTCCTATTTTGCAATCTTGTCTAGAACATACTTGGGAAAGCACAAAGTTAAAACCCTATATCCCTTAATCATTATCACTTATAGTCTTGAAATAACTAGTAGTCTCCCCTTACCCATACTATATTCTTGATATTGTTCAAGACTCAGGACAATGGTTTCTCATAGATGGCCCTCTAGAATTGGGGATATATGTAAGATTAAATGTGAAAGAAGGAATACAAATCACATACCCTATTCTTTATGCAATTTGGGCTTAGGCTCTAGAGTGATCCATTATGCACACAAACTATAACCATAATAACATATATCAAGACATCATAAAGAAGAGACCATTAACTAACCTCTTATATTTTTTTAAAATTTGCTCTTGAAGTTTGATATTAATTATCTCACCTAGGGAAAAGGTCAGTTTTAATGTTAGTAGTAAGTCCAGTAGTGTCACCCACTCAAGTTAAAGATAATGGATTCTGGCACACCCATACAAATTATTTAACAAAGCCATCTTAATGTGAACTCACATTCTAAATTTGGTGATTGGCACTAGAGAAGTGACTTGAAGGCTTACCTTCTTTCTTGATATTATCCACATTCTCAATGCATCTTGAACTGTGTTTCTTTTTCTCCACAATGTGATCCTCATCTTGTCATATGTGGCATTTACAAGGCTAATCCATAGGTTTTAAAATCATCCCCTAAAATATAGGCCATGACCATCCTCTTATTTTCATGATGTAGGAAGCCCTTAGATACCTTACTTGTGAAGAATAGGTCTTGAAGTAGGTTGATGCAAGGCATCATTTTGGGATTTATAACTTTGAAATGAAATTGTGGATATTTCAAGGTTATTATGTCCAACACTAGTTGTTTTTATTAAACTATTAAGTTTTCCTCACATGAGTGGGAACCAACATTATCCACTATGTTCCATAGAGAGATATAATTTGTATATTTACCATTGAACACAACTAAGTCAAAGATTATATTCATATACTAAATTGAATCCTTAATATATAATTTTGATGGTGGCTAAGCTCCTTTGTATGCCCTATATGATGAATACATCTCTTCATGATTTGTTGTTTTGAAATACAATTATTGACATTTTAAGGGTATCAAGTCCACCACTAGTTGCTTTTATTCAATTGTTAAGTTTTCCTCACATGAGTGGGCACAAAAATTCTCCACAACATCCCATAGAGCTGTATAATTTGTATATTTACTATTAAACATAGCTGAGTCAAAGATTGTATCCATATACTTAGTTTAATCCTTAATGGATAATTTTTATGGTGACTGAGTTCCTTTTTATACACTAGATGCTGAATCCATTTTTTATTTATGGATTATTTTCATAATTCACATGATAATTCAACTAATAGTAAATTAGAATTGATTCATAAGCAACCATAAATTATTAGGGCTTTTAGCTCTTCATGAAATTCAAGTTCACTTGGGCTCTTTGATAATTAATAAATGAGATGTCTCTTTAGAATTTGATTATACATATAAATGATGTCTACTTTAACTCCAGTTCATGTGCCATTAATGTCTAAAGGATCTAGGATTATTTTAATCATTTAATTCAAATTTGGCAACTTAATTTGGTGGGTATGACACATAGACTTCTCATGTAATTTAAAAATGACTTGTTGTCATCCCTAGATAAGTGTTGCTTGGTCATTAGTTTTGGCATTGATGTAGTTATGCCACACTGCATGATCTTAGAAGTTAGGTGTTATATATTTTATAAATTTCCATTTAGACAAATCACACAATGCCTTGGATGAATAAAATGTTAAGACTCATGACTTTCACATATGAAAATTTTTGCCAAAATACTCTTTTGCCATTTGGAACAAATGCATGAAGATAAAAGTAGTGATGACCAAAAAATGCAAAGACCAATTTGAGCAATGCTAAAATACAAGAAAAACAAAATAATGAGAACCTGAAGTGTAAAATTTGTGATGATTACGAGTCATGAAGACCTGAATCTTTGAAAACCAAAAGTTATGAAGACTAAAAGTTATAAAGTGCCAAAAGTTTTGAAGACCAAAACACATGATGTTTTGAAATACATGAAAATAAAAATCCTTGAGGACCAAAACACCTAGGATTTTTAGACTATAATCATCTCAAAATTTGAAATAAATTCTACATACATGTAACAACTCTAAAAGCCTTTAATATGTTAGTTTGAATAAATCACAGAAAGTGGGAAAAAAAAACCTTGATATAGGGAAAATACAAATTACATTGACATAGAGTAGTGCACTTAACAAAAACCATAAACATGGGAATTAAAAAATTTGAAACCTCAAACCTTGATAAGTGCACACATGATTACCAATGAAAAGGATATTCAAATCAACAACTAGGATTTCAAACAATAATGGGCCTCTATTCAATTTTTTTGAGAGTGGGGTGTGTTGAGTACAACAATATTCATAGATGTCATTGTACTAAGGAGAAGTGGGACCAACCAAATCATAAACCATTTTAGAATATGGAGTGTCATAAACTAGTGTCATTATATATTACACAAAAAACTAATTGTGCTTTGATTGAATATCAAGTAATGAACCGATTATTTCCATTGCATCAATTGCTCTATCGTTAGCCCTTGGAACTTGTTCAGATTATATATATTTGAAGCACAACTTAAGGCTATCCACCATCCTCTTGTATGGGATTAGTTTTTCATCTCTATCTTGTAATTCATCTGTTACTTGATTTATGATAAGTTTTGAATCACCAAAGATAAGAAGATTTTTGATACCCAAATGTATTACAAGTTTGAGACTAGGTATAAGGACTTGATATTTCTCTATGTTTTTTGTACAAGGAAATTCAATCTAGAATGCTTTAAGAATTAAGTCCTCATCAGGAGTAACTAATAAGATACCTACCTTAGAACCATGATTAGTAAAGGAGACATAAAAATATAATTTCCAGACCAGAGATTCATCGATTGACATGATTACCTCATATGAGAAATATGTTATGAGAGGTGTATGATATTTTAAAAGAGGTTATGATAATGCATATACTAGTACCTATCCCTCAATTTCCATCTGATTTACATACTTAAGATAAAACTCACTAATAATCATGACCCACTTAGCCATTCTACCTATTAGAGCTATTTTAGATAAGAGATATTTAAGAGGTTAAATTTTGGCAATGATTTTTGTCTGAGTATTAAGCATGTAGTGACGCAGATTTATTACACGAGACATGATTTTCACATAAGATATTAATTGAGCTCATATGATACCAATTTTTTTCTTAGGTAATAAAATTCCATTTTATATCCATGTTCATTGTGCTGAGCTAATAATGCCCCCAATATATATTGTGTAGTAGATACATATAAAAGTAAAAAATTGCATATAGTAGGTGGCATCAAGATTGGTGGATTGGAAAGACACCATTTAAGATTATTAAATTCCCTATGACAATATTCATTCCAAGTGAACAAAGTATATTTATTAATTAATAATGTGAATAGATGATAGATATCTACAAGCTGCTATATGATCCTTCGAATTACTTGAATTTTACCTTATAGACTACAAAGTTTTTTGAGGTTTTTAGGTGGAGGCATATTAATTTTAGCTAATACTTTGTAAAGATAAAAATCTATGTCATAATTTGAAACTATGACTCCCAATAATTGACCTAATGTAACCCCAAAGACACACTTCTTTGAATTCAAATGGAGATTGTACTCTCATTATTTTAAAAATTCTATGAAGGACCTTAGGATGTGTTGCTCTAGTCTTGGATTTATCCAAGATATCATCTACATAATATTCCATGTTGTCATGAAGCATGTGATGAAATATTATTTCCATTTCTCTTTGGTAGGTAGCTCGAATGTTTTCAAGTCTAAAAGGCATTACTCGATAACAAAAAGTTCCCCAAGGTGTTGTAAATGTTGTCTTGTGTTAGTCTTCAGGAGTGATTTTGATTTGATTGTAACTTGACAATCCATCCATCAAGGACAACATATCATAACCTATGGTGGAGTCTATGATCATATATATGTTAGATAATGGAAAATAATATTTTGGACATGCTTTATTGATGTCTTAGAAATATGTATAGATTTTGATTCCTACTGGTTTTTTTGATATTAGCATGATGTTAGAGATCCATACATATTAGTCAATAAGATGGATAAAAATAACCTCCAATTGCTTTTTCAATTCTTCTTTCAAAAGGACAATAACTTTAGGATGCATTTTTATAAGTTTTTTCTTGATTGGTTTGGCATCCTTATGGAAAATAAGAAGGTACACAACTAATGATGGATCTAATCCTGACATGCCAACACATGACCATGAAAACACATCTAAAAGTTCCTTAAGCAAGAGTGTGAAAGTGGTTTTTTATTCTTGATCCAATAATGCAACAAGTTTGACCATTTATTGATTTTAATCTATCTCAATATTTGATCCAAAACTCAAAATTCTTGGTTTAAGAATATTTCAAGAACACACAAATAATAATGCTATCTCTAAGAAGAGATGTTTTATTGCTCAAAATTGTAGATACAACATATGCCAAACTCTAGGAAGAGATGTCTAATTTAATTTTTAGATTGCATCTTCATTTATACACATGTTGAAGGTAGGGGGATGATGTGGAAGGTCACCAATCTCAAGGGAGATTGAGTGGTTCGACTTGTATGATTCACAACAATACAAAATTCAAGGAATTACTATTTTTAGAAACTATTTTTAGATTGCACTATTAAAATAAAAATATGGGGAAATTAAATTTTATTTTCAAGGGTAAAAACCCATCAATCAAAGATCTGTGCCATCTCATGATGTTCCCCTCATTCTTAGCTTTTTAATAGTTCAAATGGGGAGACAAATAGAGCTATATAGTAAAATTTATGGCTCTTGAAAGTTCTACCATCAATTGGGGTAGAACCATCACCCGAACTATCACCTAAAATATTTCTCAGATCATTCCTCCATCCTTGAGAATCAATGGTCCCCATTGCATCAAAATTTGTCATCAAGTGTGGTGGTTGTGTTTGGATTTGATTCCTGATGCATACTTGGAATGGACTTTACTTTATGGAGCTGTGTAGGGCCTAATTATTCACCATTTTTGTCTAGCCATCAGTCTATAGATGGAAGGCCATGAACTTATTTATCTTGGTATCTATTTACTTCTGTTGTGTTTTTTGTGTAGTTAAGGCTGCAACATCAACCCTTTTATATTTTTTTGGCTTGACCACCATGAGAATGAATTTCTTGGCATTAAACAAGGAGACAAATGTAAAAGGTGGTACCTCTAGTACACTGTAGCACCATGTTTCAAGAGTGAGGGTGATCCTTTGAGTTATTGATTCATAGATTCCATGTCGATCATACATAAATGGTTGACCAAAGAGTACATCACAAACATCCAGATTGACCACATCACATAAGACCTCATCTTGGAAAGGTTTTATTGCATATGAGAGAAGACATTGGTGGGTGACATAGAGGTTTATCCTTGGACTCAACCATCCAATATTGTATGGCTTTGGGTGAGGCTTCATAAACAAATTTAGGCTTTTTATAACATTAGCAGAGATTAAATTATTTTGAGTCCCACTATGAAGAATGAAATGTAGAGGCTTACCTTTCACCTATAACTTAGAGTGAAACAACCTTTACTTATCATCTAACCTCTCCTCATGGGTCTATGATGAAGAAATGATGGCATCAGGCTTAGCATCTACAATCTCATCTTCATCCTCTTCAACTTTAGGGTGTGTATGAGGTAGAGAAGTAGATGTTGAGGATTATGACTAAAAAATTAGGGACTTGATGGCTCAACATTATTATTTTGAGTGTATTATATATTTGTGGTAATCACATCATTTCCCAATCATCCCTTCCTTCTACTTCTAATTTTGGCTTCATATTTGACCTTCTTTGTCACTTTTCTATTTTAAAGGCTGACTCTTCGTATTCATTCTTCCATGCTTCTGCTTAATCTTCACCATGAACTTGTACACCTCATTTAGGGTTTCCAAATTTAAGAGTTCCATCTCTCCCCATATGTACCATTGTATTCCACCATGATATTTGAGAACCTTATGTTTCTCACTTTCTTGGATGCTCAATCTCATAGATAAAGAATGAAAAATGTTAGTGTAATCTTGAACAGGCTATTCCTTACCTTGGTAAAGTTGTTTCCACTCTATATACAGATCATCATATACTCCAATGGGGTAGTATTCTTCCTTTATAGCTTCTATGAAATCATCCCAAGTAGGTTCTACGCCAAGGCTAATATCATATGTACTGAATCTCTTCTTGTACATTTCCCACCAATTTTTGATAGGGAATGATGCTTTCAAAAGAGATAAAGTGATCTTCTCTTTATTAGTGAATTTATTTACAAAAAAATAGGAAGACAATTGATCAAACCAATTTTCTACTATATCAGCATTGATTTTTCCATCAAATGTAGGGATATCAAAATTCGCATGAACCTTGAAGGGTGTTAGGGCACTAAAAGGATGTCGAGGTGTAGATGAGGATCCATAATTTTCTATCAAAATTTGTTGGAGAATTTGGGTGAATTATTGTAGCATATATACTTTCTATTATTTGAGGGATTCATTCACCATTTCCTTGAAAGGGTCAGATGTCTCAGTGTTATTTGTAATTTGAGGTCATTTGGAGTGAACAAGTGGATAGTCTACTAGATTTTATATTTTCTACCCACACTTACTATAGTCTGACCTCATCCTTAGGATCATACATATTTAAGACAAACCACTCTAATACCACTGATCCAAAACTCAAAAGTGTTGGTTTAAGTATATTTCAAGAATACACAAATAATAATGCTATCTTTGATAAGAGATATTTTATTGCTCAAAATTGTAGATACAACATATGACTTTCTTTAGGAAGAGATGTCTAA
Organism: Torreya grandis; assembly: GCA_037957365.1. Taxonomy (NCBI): domain Eukaryota; kingdom Viridiplantae; phylum Streptophyta; class Pinopsida; order Cupressales; family Taxaceae; genus Torreya; species Torreya grandis. The sequence continues at coordinate 4,575,532 of JARHVA010000057.1, read as the reverse complement.
TTTATTTTTTAGGTTACATCTTCATTTATACACATTTTAAGGTAGGAGGAGGATGTGGAAGGTCACCAATATCGAGTGAGATTAAGTGGTTTGACTTCCATGATTCACAAAAATATAAAATTCGAGGAATTACTATTTTTAGAAACTTACTATTTTTAGATTATACTACTAAAATTTAAATTTTGGGAACTTTAATTGATTTTTTAAGGGTAAAAATACATCAATTATATCTCATGATATCTCATGGTGTTCCCCTCATTCTTAGCTTTCTAACAGTTTAAACAAGGAGTCAAATAGAGCTATAGTGCAAAAGTTATGGCTCCCAAAAGTTCTACCACCAATTGGGGTAGAACCATCACCAAAATTGTCACTTGAAATGTTGCTTGGATCATTCCTCCCTCTTTGAGAATAAATGGTCCCTATTGCATTAATATTTGTCATCAGGTGTGGCAGTTGTGTTTTTATTTGATTCCTGATGCATACTTGGAATGGACTGTGCTTTGTGGAGTTGTGTAGGGATAGATTGTTTACCATATCTACTTAACCATCAGTTTATGGATGAATGGTTGTAAAATTGTTTAGCTTGGTATATATTTTATTATATTATTGTGTTGTTTGTGTAGTCAGTGCTGCAACATCAGCCCTTTTAGATTTATATGGCTTGACCACCATGAGAATGAATTTCTTGGCATTAATCAAGGAGACAAATGTAAAAGGTGGTACCTATGGTACCTTGTAGCACCATGTTCCAAGAGTGAGGGTGATCCTTTGAGTCATTGATTCATAGATGCCATGCTGATCATACATAAATGGTTGACCAAAGAGTAAATCACAAACATATAGATTTACCACATCATATAAGACCTCATCTCTGAAAGGTTTTATTGCATATGAGAGAAGACATTGGTGGGTGACACATAAGTTTCTCCCTGAACTCAACCATCCAATACTATATGGCTTTGGGTGAGGCTTCATGGATAAATTTAGGTTTTTCACAACATTAGTAGAGATTAAATTATTTTGACTCCCACTATCAAGAATGAAATGTAGAGGCTTACCTTTCACCCATAACTTAGAGTGAAATAACCTTTCCTTGTTATCTAGCCTCTACTCATAGGTCTGTGATCAAGCAATGATGAAAATAGGCTCAACATCTATAATCTATTCTTCATCCTCTTTGACTATAGGTTGTGTACGAGATAGAGTAGTAGATGTTGAGGATTGTGACTCAAAAAGTAGGGACTTGATAGCTCGACATTATTTTTTTGAGTGAATTCTAGATTTGCGGTAATCACACCATTTCCTAATCTTCCCTTCCTTTTTCTTCCAATTTTGGCCTCATGTTTGACCTTCTTTGTCACTTTTTCATTTTGAAGGCTAACTCTTTGTATTCATTCTTCCATGCTTATGCTTAATCTTCACCACAAAATTGTACAACTCATCAAGGGTTTCAAAATTGAAGAGTTCCATCTCCCCCCATATATACCATTGTAGTCCACCATGATATTTGAGAACCTTATGTTTCTCACTTTTTTGGATGCCCAATCTTGTAGATAGAGACTAAAAAATGTCAGTGTAATCTTGAATAGGCTATTCCTTACCTTTGTGAAGTTGTTTCCACTCTACATATAGATCATCATATGCTCTAATGGGGTATTATTCTTCCTTTATAGCTTCTATGAAATCATCCCAGGTAGGTTTCACCTCAAGGTTAATATCATTCATACTGAATCTCTTATTGTACACTTCCCACCAATTTTTGACAGGCAATGATGATTTAAAAAGAGTAAAAGTGATCTTATTTTTATCAGTGAATTTATCTACAGAAAAATAGGAAGATAATTGATCCAACCAATTTTTTACTACATTAGCATTGATTTTGTCTTCAAATATAGGGATATCAAAATTCACTTGAACCTTGAAGAGTGTTGGGGCACTAAAAGGATGTGGGGGTGAAGATGAAGAGCTAGAATTTCCCATTAAGATTTGTTGGATAATTTAAATTAATTATTGTAGCATCTATACTTGCTTCTATTAGAGGGATTCATTCACCATTTCCTGAAAAGAGTCAGATGTCTTGGCATTATCTGCCATTTGAGGTCATTTAGAGTGAATAGGTGGATAGTCTATTGGATCTTGTATTTTCCACCTAAGCTTCTTGTAGTCTAACCTCATCCTCAAGATGATATACTCTTAAGACAAACTAATATGATATCACTGATCCAAAACTCAAATGTCTTGGTTTAAGAATATTTCAAGAAAACACAAATAATAATGTTATCTCTGAAAAGAGATGTTTTATTGCTCAAAATTGTAGATACTACATATGCCTATCTCTAGGAAGAGATATCTAATTTAATTTTTAGGTTAAATATTTATTTATACACATTTTGAAGGTAGGAGGAGGATGTAGAAGGTCACCAATCTCAAGGGAGATTAAGTGGTTTGATTTCCATGATTCACAACAATATATAATTTGAAGAATTACTATTTTTAAAAACTTACTATTTTTAGACTACACTACTAAAATTGAAATTTAGGGCACTTCTATTTGGTTTTTTGGGGTCAAAACCCATAGATAAAAGCTCATGCCATCTCACGGTGTTCCCCTCATTCTTAGCTTTCTAATAGTTTAAACAGGGAGTCAAATAGAGATATAGTGCAAAAGTTATGGCTCCTAAATGTTCTACCACCAATTGGGGTAGAACCATCACCTGAATTATCACCTAAAATGTTTCTTGGATCATTCCTCCCTCCTTGAGAAGTAATGGTCCCCATTACATCAATATTTGTCATCAAGTGTGGTAGTTATGTTTTGATTTGATTCCTGATGCATACTTGGAATGGACTGTGCTTTATGGAGCTATGTAGGGCCTAATTATTCACCATTTCTATCTGACCATTAGCCTCTGGATGGAAGGCCATGAACTTATTCAACTTGGTATCTATTTTCTTCTATTTTTGTGTTGTTTATGTAGTCAGGGCTGCAACATCAGCCTTTTTGGATTTCTATGACTTAACCACTATGAGAATGAATTTCTTGGCACTAATCAAGGAGATAGATGTAGAAGGTGGTGCCTTTAGTACCCTATAACATCATGTTCCAAGACTGAGGGTGATCCTTTGAGTTCTTGATTCATAGATTCCATGTCGATCATAAATGAATGGTTGACCAAATAGTATATCACAAACATCTAGATTGACCACATCACATAAGACCTCATCTTGGAAAGGTTTTATTGCATATAAGAGAATACATTGGTGGGTGACATGGAGGTTTCTCCTTGGAATCAACCATATAATATTGTATGGCTTTGGGTGAGGCTTCATGGAAAAATTTAGGCTTTTCACAACATTATCAAAGATTAAATTTTTTTGACGCTCACTATCAAGAATGAAATGCAGAGGCTTACCTTTCACCCATAGCTTAGAGGGAAACACTCTTTCCTTATCATCTAGCCTCTCCTCATGGGTCTAAGATGAAGCAATGATGACATTAGGCTCAACATTTATAATCTCTTCTTCATCCTCTTTGACTGTAAGGTGTGTATGAGGTAAAGTAGTAGATGTTGAGGATTGTGACTTAGAAAGTAGGGACTTGATGGCTTAACATTCTTATTTGGAGTGCATTATAGATTTATGGTAATCACACCATTTCCCAATCTTCTCTTCCTTTTGCTTCTAATTTTAGCCTTGTCTTTGACCTTCTTTGTCACTTTTCAATTTTCAAGGCTAACTCTTTATATTCATTCTTCTATGCTTCTACTCATCTTCATCGTGAACTTGTAGGCCTCACCAAGGGTTTCCAAATAGAAGAGTTCCATTTCCCTCCATATATACCATTATAGTCCACCATGATATTTGAGAACCTTATGTTTTTCACTTTCTTGGATGCCCAATCTCATAGATAGAGAATGAAAAATGTTAATGTAATCTTGAATAGACTGTTCCTTACCTTGGTGAAGTTGTTTTCACTCTATATACAGATCATCAAATGCTCTAATGGGGTAGTATTCTTCCTTTACAGCTTTATGAAATTATCCCAGGTAGGTTCCACCTCAAGGCCAATATCATCCATACTAAATCTCTTCTTATACACTTCCTACCAATTTTTGATAGGCAATGATGCTTTCAAAAGGAAAAAGTGATCTTCTCTTTATCGGTGAATTTATTTATAAAAAAATAGGAAGATAATTGATCCAACCAATTTTCTACTTCATCAGCATTGATTTTGCCTTCAAATGTAGGGATATCAAAATTTCCTTGAACCTTGAAGGGTGTTTGGGCACTGAAAAGATGTGGGGGTGCAGATGAGGAGCTAAAATTTCCCATCAAGATTTGTTGGAGAATTTGGGTAAATTGTTGTAGTATATGTGCTTACTACTATTATAGGGCTTCATTCACTATTTCCTTGAAAGGATCAGATGTCTCAGTGTTGTTTGCCATTTGAGGTCATTTGGAGTGAACACGTGGATAGTATGCTAGATCTTTTATTTTTCAACCAAGCTTTCTATAGTTTGACCTCATCCTTGGGATCATACACTCTTAAGAAAAACCATTCTAATATCACTTATCCAAAGCTTGAAAGTATTGGTTTAAGAATATTTCAAGAATACACAAATAATAATGTTATCTCTAAGAAGATATGTTTTATTGCTTAAAATTGTAGATACAACATATGCCTATCTCTAGAAAGAGATGTCTAATTTAATTTTTGGGTTACATCTTCATTTATACACATTTTGAAGGTAGAAGGATGATGTGGAAGGTCACTAATATTGAGTGAGATCAAGTGGTTTGACTTCCATGATTCATAATAATAAAAAATTTGAGAAATTACTATTTTTAGACTACCCTACTAAAATTGAAATTTGGGGCACTTAAATTTGGTTTTTATGGGTTAAAAACCATCAATCAGAGCTTATTCCATCTCATGGAATTCCCCTCATTCTTATCTTTTCAACAGTTCAAACGGGGAGCAAATGAAGCTATGGTGAAAAATTTATGGCTCTCAAAAGTTCTGCCACCAATTAGGGTAGAACCCTCACCCAAATTATCACCTAAAATGTTGTTCAAATCATTCCTCCCTCCTTGAGAGTCAATGGTCACCATTGCATCAAGATTTTTCATTAAGTGTGGTAGTTATGTTTTGATTTGATTCCCGATGCATACTTAGAATGGATTGTTCTTTGTGGAGCTGTGCAAGGCTTGATTGTTCACCATTTCTATCTGACCATCAGTCTGTGGATGGAAGGCCATGGACTTATTTAGCTTGGTATCTATTTTATTCTATTATTATGTTGTTTGTGTAGTCAGAGTTGTAACATCATCCCTTTTAGATTTTTGTGACTTGACTACCATGAGAACAAATTTCTTTTCACTAATCAAGGAGATAGATGTAGAAGGTGGTACCTATGGTACCCTATAACATCATGTTCTAAGAGTAAGGGTGATATTTTGAGTTCTTGATTTATATATGCCATGTTGATCATATATGAATTTCTGATCAAAGAGTACATCACAAACATCCAGATTGATACATCACATAAGACCTCATCTTGGAAAGGTTTTATTGCATATGAGAGAAGGCATTGGTGGGTGACACAAAAGTTTCTCCCTGGACTCAACCATCTAATATTGTATGGCTTTGGGTGAGGCTTCATGGATAAATTTAGGATTTTCACAACATTAGTAGAGATTAAATTATTTTGACTCCCACTATAAAGAATGAAATGTAGAGGCTTACCTTTCACCCATAACTTAGAGTGAAACAACCTTTCCTTGTCATTTAGCCTATCCTTATGGGTCTGTGATGAAGCAAAAATGGCATTTATCTCAAAACCTATAATCTCTTCTTCATCCTCTTTGACTGTAAGGTGTGTATAAGGTACGGTAGTAGATGTTGAGGATTGTGACTCAGCAAGCAGGGACTTGATGGATCGACATTCTTCTTTGGAGTGCATTCTAGGTTTGTGGTAATCACACCATTTCCCAGTCTTCCCTTCCTTTTGCTTCCAATTTTGGCCTCATTTTGACCTTCTTTGTCACTTTTCCATTTTGAAGGTTGATTCTTTGTATTCATTCTTCCATGCTTCTGCTCAATCTTCACTACGAACTTATATGCCTCACCGAGGGTTTCTAAATTAAAGAGTTCCATCTCCTCCCATATATACCATTGTAGTCCACCATGATATTTGAGAACCTTATGTTTCTCACTTTCCTAGATGCCCAATCTCACCAATATAAAATGAAAAATGTCAATATAATCTTGAATAGACTATTCCTTACCTTAGTGAAGTTGTTGCCACTCTATATACATATCATCATATGCTCCAATGGGGTAGTATTCTTCCTTTATAGATTCTATGAAATCATCCCAGGTAGGTTCCACCTCAAGGCCAATATCATCCATATTGAATCTCTTCTTGTACACTTTCTACTAATTTTTGATAGGCAATGATGCTTTTAAAAGAGCAAAAGTGATTTATTTATTGGTGAATTTATTTACAAAAAAATAAGAAGATAGTTGATCCAACTAATTTTCTATTATATCAGCATTGATTTTGCCTTCAAATGTAGGGATATGAAATTTCACCTCAACCTTGAAGGGTGTTGTGTCACTAAAAGGATGTGGGGGTATAGAGGAGGAGCCATAATTTCTCATCAAGATTTGTTGGAGAATTTGGGATAATTGTTGTAGCATCTACAATTACTACTATTGGAGGGTTTCATTCACCATTTCCTTGAAAGGGTTAGATGTCTCAGTGTTATCCACCATTTGAGGTCATTTGGAGTGAACAGGTCGATAGTCTATTAGATCTTATATTTTCTACCCAAAATTCTTGTAGTCTGACCTCATCCTCAGGATCATACACTCTTAAGATAAACTGCTCTGATACCACTGATCCAAAACTTGAAAGTATTGGTTTAAGAATATTTAAGAACACACAAATAATAATGCTATCTCTGAGAAGAGATGTTTTATTACTCAAAATTATAGATACAACATATGCCTATTTTTGGTAAGAGATGTCTAATTTATTTTTTGTGTTATATCTTTACTTATACACATTTTGAAGGTATGAGGAAGATGTGAAAGGTCACCAATCTTGAGGGAGATTAAGTGGTTTGACTTCCAAAATTCACAACAATACAAAATTTAAAGAATTACTATTTTTAAAAATTTACTATTTTTATACTTCACTAATAAAATTGAAATTTGGGACACTTCTATTTTGTTTTTAGGGATCAAAATACACCAATCAGAGTTTGTGTCATCTCACAGTGTCCCCCTCATGCTTAGCTTTCCAACGGTTCAAATAGGGAGTCAAACGGAGCTATGGTGCAAAAGTTATGGCTCTGAAAAGTTCTACCACCAATTGGGGTAGAACCATCACCCGCATTGTCACCTGAAATGTTACTTGGATCATTCTTCCCTCCTTGAGAAGTAATGGTCCCCATTACATCTAGATTTATCATCAATATTGGTAGTTGTGTTTTGATTCAATTCCCAATGCATACTTGGAATAGACTATGATTTGTGGAGCTATGTAGGGCTTGATTATTCACCATTTCTGTCTGACCATTAGTTTGTAGATGGAAGGCCAAGAACTTCTTCATCTTGGTATCTACTTGCTTCTGTTGTTGTGTTGTTTGTGTAGTTATGGCTACAACATCAACTCTTTTGGATTTTTATGGATTGACCACCATGAGAATGAATTTATTGGCACTAATCAAGGAGATAGATGTAGAAGGTGGTACCTATGGTACCCTATAATGCCATGTTCCAAGAGTGAGGATGATCCTTCAACTTCTTGATTCATATATGCCATGTCGATCATACATGAATGGCTATGTAAAGAGTACATCAAAAACATCTAGATTGACCACATCACATAAGACCTCATCTTGGAAAGGTTTTATTACATATTAGAGAAGACATTGGTGGGTGACATAGAGGTTTCTCCCTAGACTCAACCATCCAATACTATATGGCTTTGAGTGAGGCTTCATGAAAAAATTTAGGCTTTTCACAACATTAGTAGATATTAAATTATTTTGACTCCCACTATCAAGAATGAAATGCAGAGGCTTACCTTTCACCCATAACTTAGAGTGAAACAACCTTTTCTTATCATCTAGCCTCTCCTCATGGGTCTATGATGAAGCAATGATAGCATCAGGATCATCATCTATAATCTCATCTATATCCTCTTTGACTACATGGTGTGTATGAGGTAGAGAAGTAGATGTTGAGGATTGTGACTCAAAAAGTAGGGACTTGATGGTTTGACATTCTTCTTTGAAGTGCATTCTAGATTTGTGGTAATCACACCATTTTCTAGTCTTCCCTTCTTTTTGTTTCTAATTTAGGCCTCGTGTTTGGCCTTCTTTATCACTTTTCCATTTTGAAGGCTAACTCTTTGTATTCATTATTCCATGCTTCTACTCAATCTTCATCGTGAACTTATACATTTCACTGAGGGTTTAAAAATTGAAGAGTTCCATCTTTCCCCATATATACCATTGTAGTCCACCATGATATTTGAGAACCTTGGGTTTCTCACTTTCTTAGATGCCCAATCTCATAGATAGAGAATGAAAAATGTCAATTTAATTTTGAACAGATTATTCCTCACCTTGGTGAAGTTTTTACCACTCTATATACAAATTATTATATGCTCCAATGGGGTAGTATTCTTCCTTTACAACTTTTATGAAATCATCCCAAGTAGGTTCCACTTCAAGGCCAATATCATCTGTACTGAATCTCTTTTTTTACACTTCCCACCAATTTTTGATAGGCAATGATGCTTTAAAAAGAGAAAAAGTGATATTATCTTTATCGATGAATATATTTATAGAAAAATAGGAAGATAATTGATCTAATCAAATTTCTACTTCATTAACATTGATTTTTCCTTCAAATGTAGGGATATCAAAATTCACTTGAACCTTGAAGGGTATTGGGGCATTGAAAGGATGTGGGGGTGCAAATGAGGAGCTAGAATTTTCCATTGAGATTTTTTGGATAATTTGGGCAAATTATTATAGCATTTATGCTTGCTATTGTTGGATGGATTCATTCACCATTTCCTTGAAAGGGCTAGATGTCTCAGTGTTGACCATCATTTGAGGTCCTTTAGAGTGAATAGGTGGATAGTCTACTAGATCTTGTATTTTCCATCCAATTTTCTTATAGTTTGACCTCATCCTCAAGATCATACACTCTTATGACAAACTATTATGATACCAATGATCTAAAACTTGAAAGTCTAAGTTTAAGAATATTTCAAGAACACACAAATAATAATGCTATCTCTAAGAAGAGTTATTTTATTACTCAAAATTGTAGATACAATATATGCCTATCTCTGGGAAGAAATTTCTAATTTATTTTTTGGGTTAAATCTTCATTTATACACATTTTAAAGGTAGGAATAGGATTTTTAAGGTCACCAATCTTGAGGGAGATTAAGTGATTCGACTTCCATGATTCACAATAATATAGAATTTGAGAAATTACTACTTTTAAAAACTTACTATTTTTAGACTACACTACTAAAATTGAAATTTAGGGCACTTCAATTTAGTTTTTAGGGGTCAAAACCAACCAATAAAATATCATGCCATCTCACAACATTCCCCTCATTCTTAGCTTTCCAACAGTTCAAATGGGGAGTCAAACGGAGCTATGGTGCAAAAGTTATGGCTTCCAAAAGTTCTGCCACCAATTAGGGCAGAATCATCACCCAAATTATCACCTTAAATGTTTCTTGGATCATTCCTCTGTCCTTGAGAATAAATGGTCCCCATGGCATCACTATTTATCATCAAGTGTGGTAGTTGTGTTTTGATTTGATTCCTGAAGCATACTTGGAATGGACTATGCTTTGTGGAGCTGTGTAGGGCTTGATTTTTCACCATTTCTATTTGACCATTAGTCTGTGGATGGAAGGCCATGAACTTCTTCAGCTTGGTATCTATTTACCTATATTATTGTGTTATTTGTGTATTCAAGATTGTAACATTGGCCCTTTTAGATTTTTGTGGCTTGACCACCATGAGAATGAATTTCTTGGCACTAATCAAGGAGATAGATGTAGAAGGTGGTTCCTATGGTACCTTGTAGCATCATGTTCCAAGAGTGAGAGTTGTCCTTTGAGTTCTTTATTCATATATGCCATGTCAATCATACATTAATGGATGACCAAATAATACATCCTAAACATCCAGATTGACCACATCACATAAGACCTCATCTTGAAAAGGTTTTATTACATATGAGAGAAGACATTGGTGGGTGAAATAGAGGTTTCTCCCTGGAATCAACCATCCAATATTGTATGGCTTTGGATTTGGCTTCATGAAAAAATTTAGGCTTTTCATAACATTAGTAGAGATTAAATTATTTTGACTACCACTATCAAGAATGAAATATAGAGGCTTACCTTTCACCCATAACTTAGAGTAAAACAACCTTTCTTTATCATCTAGCCTCTCCTCATGGGTTTGTAATGAAGCAACGATAGCATTAGGCTTAACATCTACAATCTCTTCTTCATCTTCTTTAACTACAAGGTATGTATGAGGTAGATTAGTAGATGTTGAGGATTGTGACTCAAAAAGTAGGGACTTGATAGCTTAACATTATTATTTGGAGTGCATTCTATATTTGTGGTAATCACACCATTTCCTAGTCTTCCCTTCCTTTTGATTCTAATTTTGGCCTCATGTTTGACCTTCTTTGTCACTTTTCCATTTTGAAGGCTGACTCTTCATATTCATTCTTCCTTGCTTCTACTCAATCTTTACTGTGAACTTGTACATTTCACTGAGGGTTTCAAAATTGAAGAGTTCCATCTTCCCCATATATACCATTGTAGTCCACAATGATATTTGAGAACCTTGGGTTTCTCACTTTCTTAGATGCCCAATCTCATAGATAGAGAATGAAAAATGTCAATGTAATTTTGAACAGATTATTCCTCACCGTGGTGAATTTTTTACCACTCTATATACAAATTATTATATGCTCCAATGGGGTAGTATTCTTCCTTTACAACTTTTATGAAATCATCCTAGGTAGGTTATGCCTCAAGGCCAATATCATCTATACTAAATCTCTTGTACACTTCCCACCAATTTTTGACAGCCAATGATATTTTCAAAAGAGTAAAAGTGATATTCTCTTTATCAGTGAATTTATTTATAGAAAAATGGGAAGAAAATTGATCCAATCAATTTTCTAATTTATTATCATTGATTTTTCCTTCAAATTTAGGGATACCAAAATTCACCTAAACCTTGAAGGGTGTTGGGGCACTCAAAGGATGTGGGGGTGTAGATGAGGAGCCATAATTTCCCATTGAGATTTTATGGAGAATTTGGGTTAATTTTTTTAGCATCTATGCTTTCTACTATTGGAGGGCTTCATTCACCATTTCCATGAAAGGGTTGGATATCTTAGTGTTGACCACCATTTGAGGTCTTTTAGAGTGAACAGATGGATAGTTTGCTGGATCTTATATTTTCCATCTAAGCTTCTTGTAGTCTAACCTCATCCTCAAGATCATACACTCTTAAGACAAACTATTTTGATACCAGTGATCTAAAACATGAAAGTTTTGGTTTAAGAATATTTCAAGAACACACAAATAATAATGCTATCTCTAAGAAGAGGTATTTTCTTACTCAAAATTATAGATACAACATATGCCTATCTCTGGGAAGAGATCTCTAATTTATTTTATGGGTTACATCTTCATTTATACACATTTTGAAGGTAGGAGGAGGATGTGGAAGGTCACCAATCTTGAGGGAGATTAAGTGATTTGACTTCCATGATTCACAACAATACAAAATTTGAGAAATTACTACTATTAAAAACTTACTATTTTTAGACTACACTACTAAAATTAAAATTTAGGGAACTTACATTTGGTTTTTTGGGGTCAAAACCCACCAAGAAAACCTTGTGCCATCTCATGACATTCCCCTCATTCTTAGCTTTCCAACGGTTCAAATGGGGAGTCAAATGGAGCTATGGTGAAAAAGTTATGGCTTCCAGAAGTTTTGCCACCAATTGGAGTAGAATCATCACCCAAATTATCACTTAAAATGTTGCTTAGATCATTCCTCCCTCCTTGAGAAGCAATGGTACCCATGGCATCAATATTTTTCATCAAGTGTGGTAGTTATGTTTTGATTTAATTCTCGATGCATACTTGCAATGTACTAAACTTTATGGAACTATGCAAGGCCTGATTTTTTACCATTTCTATTTGACCATTAGTATGTGGATGTAAGGCCATGAAATTCTTCAACTTGGTATCTATTTGCTTCTATTGTTGTGTTTTTTGTGTATTCAAGACTGTAACATCTACCTTTTTGACTTTTTGTGGCTTGACCACCATGAGAATGAATTTCTTGGCACTAATCAAGGAGATAGATGTAGAAGGTAGTACCTCTGGTACCTTGTAGCATCATGTTCCAAGATTAAGGGTGGTTCTTTGAGTTCTTGATTCATATATGCCATGTCAATCATACATGAATGGCTGACCAAAGAGTATATCCCAAACATCCAGATTGACCACATCACATAAGACCTAATGTTGAAAAGGTTTTGTTACATATGAGAAAATACATTTGTGGGTGATATGGAGATTTCTCCTTAGACTCAACCATCCAATACTATATGGATTTGGGTGAGGCTTCATGGACAAATTTAGGTTTTTCATAACATTATCAAAGATTAAATTCTTTTGATTACCACTATCAAGAATGAAATGTAGAGGCTTACCTTTCACCCATAACTTAGAGTAAAACAACCTTTCCTTGTCATTTAGCCTCTCCTCATGGGTCTATGATGAAGCAAAAATGGCATTGGGATCAAAATATATAATCTCTTCTTCATATTCTTCAATTGTAAGGTGTATATGAGGTAGAGCAATAGATGTTGAGGATTGTGACTCAGAAATTAGGGACTTGATGGCTTGATATTCTTCTTTGGAGTGCATTCTAGATTGTGGTAATCACACCATTTCCTAGTCTTCCCTTCCTTTTAATTCTAATTTTGGCCTCATGTTTGACCTTATTTGTCACTTTTCCATTTTGAAGGCTAACTCCTCATATTCATTCTTCCATGCTTTTGCTTAATATTTACTATGAACTTGTACACCTCACCAGGGGTTTCCAAATAGAAGAGTTCCATCTCCCCTTGTATATACCATTATAGTATATGATATTTGAGAACCTTGTATTTCTCACTTTTTTTGATGCCCAATCTCATAGATAGAGAATGAAAAATGTCAGTGTAATCTTAAATAAACTATTCCTTACCTTGGCAAAGTTGTTGCCACTCTATATACAGATCATCATATGCTCCAATGGGATAGTATTCTTCTTTTACAACTTCTATGAAATCATCCCAGGTAGGTTTTACCTCAAGGCCAATATCATCAGTAATGAATCTCTTCTTGTGCACTTCCTAATAATTTTTGATAGGTAATGATGCTTTTAAAAGAGTAAAAGTGATATTCTCTTTATTGGTGAATTTATTTATAGAAAAATAGGAAGACAATTGATCCAACCAATTTTCTACTACATCAACATTGATTTTGTCTTCAAATGTAGGGATATCAAAATTCACCTAAACTTTGAAGGGTGTAGGGGTGTAGATGAGGAGCTAGAATTTCCCATCGAGATTTGTTAGAGAATTTGGGATAATTGTTGTAGAATTTTCACTTAATGATTTTAGAGGGCTTCATTCACCATTTTCTTGAAAGGGTCAGATGTCTCGGTGTTGTTTGCCATGTGAGGTTGTTTAGAGTGAACAAGTGGATAGTCTACTGGATCTTGTATTTTCTACCCAAGCTTCTTGTAGTCTGATCTCATCCTCAGGATCATACACTCTTAAGACAAATCACTCTGATATCACTAATCCAAAACTTGAAAGTCTTGGTTTAAGAATATTTCAAGAACACAAAAATAATAATGTTATCTCTGAGAAGAGATGTTTTATTACTCAAAATTACAGATAGAACATATGCCTATCTCTGGGAAGAGATGCCTAATTTCCTTTTCAGGTTACATCTTCATTTATACAAATTTCAAAGGTAGGAGGAGGATGTGGAAGGTCACCAATATTGAGGGAGATTAAGTGGTTCAACTTCCATGATTCACAACAATATAGAATTTGAGGAATTACTATTTTTAGATTGCACTACTAAAATTGAAGTTTGGGGCATTTCCATTTGGTTTTTGAGGGCCAAAACCCTTTGAGAAAATCTCATTCCATCTCATGGCATTCCACTCATTATTATATTTTCAACAGTTCAAATGGGGAGTCAAACATAGCTATGGTGCAAAATTTATGGCTCCCAAAAGTTCTGCCACCAATTGGGGTAGAACCGTCACTCAAAATGTCACCTGAAATGTTGCTCAGATCAATGTTAACCTCAATAGTTATTTAAATTATGAGGGTTGATTCTTCTTGATACTTTGGAGGAAATGGAGGGAGATTGAATTCACCTTCAATTTCTTCATGATTGGTAGAGGATGTTGCTGTATTGATTTGATGTCATTGATGTGAATTTAAAATTTCCCCAAAGTATGCAAAATATTTCAACTAAATAGAAAATCCCTTTTTATTGTCCCATGCTAGGATATGATCTTTGATTCTAAAAAAATAGATATTATTTCATCATTATGGAAATGATCAATTAAAGGGGATGTTTTTGATCCCATTAGATAAGATTTGGGTGTGTAAGCTCAATCATTAGAATGCCATTATCATTTAATAAGATGATGGTAATATCTTTGAATTAATTGTACATAGAACTTATTTTAGTTTCCAAAGAGGGTTCCTTAAACTCACTATAAGGATCAATAATGTGTAGTGTGAATAAAGAAATGTTGTAGAGGGGAGATTAATATTGTCTTAGTTAAGAAATCAAATCAAAACAAACTCACTAAAAACTAACATCTCTAGCCTTGACACTCAAGGAGCTAGAGAACTACACAAATAACTAACAAATGAAAGCAAAAACAAGATATTTTACCTTCCATGAGATCAAGTGCTATGAGTTGGAAATGAAATAATGTGCTCATATATTTGATCAATAAATCTTTGTCAATGAAGCTCCATTGCTCCACCTCTCCTTATCACCTTGGTAATGTTGGTTGGCTTTGACTTGGCTTGGCTTAGAAAATGGGCATGGTTACACTATAATAATGGAGCTTTTGCATATATTTGTGCATAATAACTTTACATGAAAAGAGATTAAAGATCAATGGGTGAGCCCTTATATTTATATCCTCCAAAACTAACTCTAACCCAAGTGTAGTTTAGTTAGAGTTAACTACAATTGAGTTCGAACTAAACCTAGTTGAATTAAGGAGGGGATAAGCCATCAATATTTTCAATTAATAGGCATGGTTCACAAATCTAGATATTTGTTTGATATTTTGTGAGTGCTTGACAACTCACAAAAGATGATGTAATGATGATGTCATCATTTTAGATAATTGTGTGATGTCATGATGATGTCATCAATCTAAATTTATGAATTTATAAAAATAAAAAGTCAAAAATTAATTAGCCATGGGATTTTCACCTATGCATTTAGTTGGGTTTAACCAATTAGGCAATCTTGCTCAAGTCAATTACCATCTCTAATTTTTGACAAGTTATCCCTCACACATGGTCGAAAAGGTCAATTTGCTAGGTTGTAATTTGATAGGAGATGAATTAGAGGAAGATTATGATTTTGCATAATGCATTTCCCTAGTTAGGGATACATTGACATAAATTATAAGATGTGTATGATGTGCACTAATTAATTAGAGCATTCCAATGATTTCCAAGCTTAACTTGCATTGTTTGTAAGAAGTTACTCTAGTGTCCCTTTGGACATAGAAGTGGCCAAAAAAGAGTGTCTATAGTTTGAACCTATTTGAGAAGGCATTGCAAGACATAGGCATAATAACATCTTTTCAAAGAATGAAAAATTTTGTTATGAAGAAAAAGAAGATAATGTTTGAAGAATTATGCTCCAAATAGAGTTTGGGAAGCCTATGATGATGCCCCCTTAAGGGAGTGGCCAATACATATGATTAATGGATGGTCCCTAAAAAAAATCAATAAGAAAAAATAAATGAAACCATGGATGAGATTAATCCAATCAAGATAATTCTTACATGCATTGATTAAAAGTACTAATCTACCTAAAGTCAGTTATAATCAGTAATAGAGGTTAAGACACTAATTTTTCCAAAGGTAGTTATAATCAATGGCACAGGTATGTGCCTCAGTAGGGAAGATTATTCAAAATAATGATTTGCCCAAAGTTGGTTATAATCATTAAGATGACTTGTATTGAATAATGATTTTGCCTTAGTAGGGAATATTTGATCATGATAAATTGGTTGTGTCCTAGTAGGGTGGATTAAAAAGCATAACTCAAAGATATAACATATTACATATATTAAAGATGAGCAAGCATAAATGTTGATGTGATGGTCTAATGATTCAAGAAGCCACTAACAACTAGGCATGTGATGATGCATAAAGTGATGAAAGATATGACTGGAAGAAAAATGGTGATCGAGTTGACCTGAGATATGTCATGTATCTAAGTGCTACCAACATAGTCTAAATAGACCTTAGGCTAATGTAGTTCACCCAAACGTTGGATAAAATGGAATGAGGAATATAATAGAATAGTAATAATTGATCAATATAAATGATTTGGTTATACCTAAAAATATTAAGATGTTTGTCCTTATTATCATTGATACAACTAGAATGGTCAATAGGTTGATTTGATCAAGGAGGGTGGGAGGATTTACCAAGGTGAACAAGGATAAGTTTTTGTGGTGCCATTACTTGTAATATCCATAAAATTGATTTTTTTAGCTTGTGACAATATGCATCATGATATAAAACACCATGATGACCTAGCCATAATGTGCATAAGGACTGAATCCTAATCCAATAAATAATAAAAAACATTGCACCAATGATAAAAACCATGATGAAAATCTTGATGTATGAATATGGATGGACTAAAAACTAATGAACAAGGAATAACCCAATGAATGCATATACACTAAGTCAAGACATAATAATGAAAATAAATAAATAAGCAAACAAATAAACAAACACATATAAAGACTAAAAGTAAAATAAATAGAAAGCATCCTGTCATCAACCAAGTCAATATCTACATAAATGGAATGATAAAGAAATGGTGATCTTAAGAAAGGATATATGTAAGGGAACACCATATGGGGATAAGGTATCCTAGTATAAGCTTCATGCTTTGGTATTTCCCTAATAGGGTGAAAGCTACAAGTTTGGCCTAGACATGTGAATTGGATGGTACCCACAAGCAAGTATAAATGCAAAGGGAAGGTCACACCCCCAATGGTAGTGGAATGAATTGGAACCAATAATGGATTTTCCCTAGTAGGGTGGATTGAAGATTGATGACTGGGTTTAAGCAAGACAAATGTTTTTATATTTTGGGGCTTTATATCTCTCCAAGAGATTGTAATCTAATTTTTTAATGTTTAGGGATTTGAAACATTTTGAAAGTTTTTGGAATTTTCTAAGCATCTCAACTCAATCAATAATTACAAGACACATAATGGTCCAACTCAAATAATGATGAGAGTGTGGTTTAAACATGCTCAAAAAATGATGAGAGTGTTCAAACTCAAATGGTCACAAAATGGTGAGAGCATTGGAAAAGATGTGATTGAGCTAACCTCAACATAAATTAAGTGTTGCCTACATAGTCCAAATGGACCTCAAGTCAATGTAGTTAAAATTATAGTGGAGGAAGCTGATTAGGTAGTAGTAAGTTCTTGAATTAGACAAATGACACAATATAGAGTAGGAATGGTAAGCTAATGCAATACTACATGGTAAAGGTGCTGCTCCTAATTTTATCACAGATGGTTATAATTAGGAAACAAAAACATAGGTCAATGACATAAATTTTGCCAAAGGTGGTTATAATTAGTAGCATCAAGAATGAAATAGAATGTGAAAATAATGAAATATGCAATTACCAAACCACTATCATATTACTCTTGGATACTACCTCTTTTTAGAATACTAAATTATAGTCATATAAAGTATGAAAATTGGTAACTTGAGTGTTGCTGGTGACACCCAACCCATATGTCCCTCTTACCTGCTCTCATGACCCTCCTTGGCACATTTTTACTAATTCCCAATCTTTCATAGCCTTCAAAATAGTGATTCCACTTCCTCTAGGTAGCTTTTCCCATGAAAAATCCATCCCTCCAGGTCCTATATCCTTGAGATAATAGTGCCCAACTTGGACTATAGCTCAAAACCCTAGGGTGTCTATTTATGACACTCCTATCTAAGTGTATTTTTTATCTCCAACGGTCATTTCCTTCTAGTTCTTATCCATCTTATTGTCAAATTAACATGAATAAATTTGACCCATGACCAACAGATCTATATAAAATCCCATTTAAAGTTCATTTATTAGGGGTTGGCAAATATCACAAAGCAAGAAAACAAGTAAGACTACTCAAGCATATTTCCCTATTCTCTACATATAGCTATCCAATATAACCATAATCTTATTCAAACCCTTACACCAATCCCTATCCACCTCAAGCACACCCATTTTTAGCATTTTGCATCTTCATATACATAATTGCACAAAGCACATCAAGTGGGAGAACTACATATGGCTTGATCCCTCTTCAAAGTATTGGTATGTAGGTAGTATGCCAATATAAGGGGTGTGGACACACATTCAATACATATTACACACAATAACCCCCCTCTATCTCAAATTTTGTCAAAGCATAATGGACTCTAAGGTTTCAAGGCTAAATCAGCTCTATAAGGAGTTTTATAGACATCCAACATCCAAACTTTTATAGGTAGGCTCACATAGAGACAACAAAAAAAATGTAGAAAGCTTAGGTATCCCAGAAAATGATGATAGAAGAGGAATATATCATTGGACCCTAAGGTGTCCTATTTTTATACTCCTATCCTTTCAAAAAACAAATGCCAAAGCTTGATTTGTGATACTATCCCACTCTTATACAGTGAATTTCAGACCCTATCTCAGCCGTCTCAATCTATTTCTAGCTAAGTCTTATTTTCTCCACATCTATTACTATTTTTAGAAAGGTTTAAATTGCAATTAAATTATATAAATTAGTAGCTTAATTATTGAAATATTATTTACTAATTTAATTAACTTAGGCCCTTAATTAAATTAGGAATAGGACTCTAATATTCCTAAAATTGTTAAACCATTTGGTGAACACGACTTACTTCGTTTATGCATAAAAACCCTAGAAACCCTAGGGTAAATTTATTGCTATTTTTTCAAATATTTTTTTGATTTTTTAATTGCATATTTAAATAAAAAATTCACTTTAAATTTTATAATTCCATAGTAATTTTGAAAATCATTTTTTTTTCAAAACCCTATATTCACATACTAGGTCCCTTTTAATCAAGTATTTTCAAATATTTTTTGCTTTTTTATTTTCATATTTAAATCAAAAATTCACTTTAAATTTTAAAATTTCATAGTAATTTTAAATATCAATTTTCAAAACCCTAGTTACATATACTAGGTTCCTTTGTTTGCTTGAGGTATCACCTTACATCTAAAATCAGATTTCACATATTACCGAAAATGGATCTCACTTATTTACGCATATTTCTTGCATTTCTTATATTTAATGAGACCATACTCATTCTTATCATGTACATGAATGATGAATTTTACCATATGTTAGTACAAAGCTTCATTCTTTACATTTCATGCTTACTTTTCATAATATGGGATGATATAAAAAAAGTTATTGTTAAACATAATAAGATCTCTCTCCTTCAAATCAATGCTTACTTAACTTTAATACAAGATTTCATTACTTGCTTTATATCTTTCATATGGAAAAATTTTCAAGTTTATCTTGGTAAACACATTAGAAATATCATATCACATGTCAAAGTTTTTTATGCATTCATGCACAATTTCATGCTCTCTAACCCTTGCTTTATGTCTCTCATATGGATTTTTTTTCAAGTTTATCTTGCTAAACATATTAAAAATATCATAACACAAGTTAAATTTCTTTATGCGTTAATGAACAAATTCATGCTCTATCTTCCTTGCTTACTATCTGTCATGTAGAATGCTCTTTATAAACATATTGGTATACAACTTATAACTCTAATTTCATGCATTTCATTTCACATTCATGATTTATACTTAGATGCATATAAATCATTGGCTACTTTTGAATATTTCCCTATCATTACTAGACACAAGAAAACACTAGCGGGTATATATATCCCTCCTCCCTTCAAACTTGGTACATCTAGCTCTTATCCCACACCTACTACCAACTCTATGCATATAGTAGCTCATGCAATACATGGTATCACCAAATTTTATGAAGATAGGTAGGTTGATTACACCTATGGCTATAGCTTTATAACTTAGGTTAGCACCCCTTCTGATACAATTTTAGTTCTTAAACTCATTCAGTGATCATATATTTACAAAGATGTATTATATGCAAGTTTTTGTAATACTAGAATTCCCATTTTTGCCAAACTAGCTTATGTTGCCTCTATCCTCAACACAATGCAATGGACTGAAGAGCATATTTCCTTTGATAAAGAGGAGTTATCACCATGACACATCATTGAACAAAATATACCTCTCTATATATATTCAATTAAGAATCAATGATGTGGGGGTAAAAAGAGTGTTAGTTGATAATGGTTTAGGCCTTAACATTTGCTGAACATTTCTTTTCTTAAAAGTCTTAATATATAACCTCAACATTTAGACCATTCTAACATGAACATTAGAGGTTTTGATGACATCCCACAAAAATTCATCGGTAAAATAACACTCAATCTTACTTTGGGACTTAAGACACTACCAACTACTTTCCAAGTCATGCCAAATGACCTCAATTATAATTTATTACTTGGTCGGCCTTGGATTCATGATATGCATGCAGTCCATTCTATACTTCATGTTTGTCTAAAATTTAGTCACAAAAACTAAATCTACACATGCCAAATAGACAATAAACCTTTTAAATACTACCAAGTTTCCAAATCTCCATAGAATTATATTCTACACTTTAATCTCGATAATACACATACACAACCCATTGCTCATAGTGCACCCTCAGACCATGAAACACATCAAATAATTCCAAATTTTATAATACAACCAACACCAAATCATCAGTTTACTTCCCTTTTTGCACTTAAATGTCTTAATAAGATGGGATATCATGGCAAATGTCTTGTAAAACATGAACAAGTAATCATCAATACTATTGAGGCATGCACACAACATGGTAAGCAAGGGTTGGGCTATTAGCTTTCCCTTCATGATATAAATTTTTGTCCACCTACTACACTAGTAGATCACATTGTTAATCATACTTAAACATTATCATTGATCTATATTGATCTTATTGATGATATGGTTTCACCAGATATGTACACATTAGATGAATTCTTTAATGATAAATCCCTCTTACAATTTATTAGAGTATATGAAGACGTCCCATCTTGCTATCAGAAAAATATATTTCCTTATCACACAAATGCCCACACATACTTTAGTGAAAATATATATTCTTCCTAAGACATACTAGTTGATTCAAATGATATTATTCCTACAACCCCACACTAGATCATTTCACATTGCTTAATGAGGAAATAATCAATTTCAATTTTAGAACCGATCAAGATCCCCAAATTATCTTGTTAGTATCTTCCCTATAGAAGGAAGAGGATACAAATATTTGTCAAACTTTAATAGATTTTATAGAACTCTTTGCTTGGTCTTACTCAGATATGCTAGGAATTGATGCACCAATAGTAGTTCATCAAATTCCTTTATACCTAGATGCTAAACCAGTTAAACATAAAATTCACAAAATGCATCCTAAGGTGGATCTCTTAGTCAAAGATGAGATATAATACCTCTTAGATGCTAGATTCATTTGACCAATAACACACCCTGAATGGGTTTTTAATATAATCCCCGTGGTCAAACCCAATGGACAAATTTGGTGTTGTTTCGATTCTCAAGATTTAAATAAAGCATGACTAAAAGATGATTTTCCTTTACCTAACATTGACATAATCATAGATTCTACAGTTGGGTATGAAATTTTATCATTTATGGATGGATTTATATGATACAACCAAATCAAAATCACTAAAGAAGATCAAGAGAAAACATCCTTTACAACACCTTGGGGAACATTTTTTTACATTATCATGCCTTTTGGATTAAAAAATGTAGGAGCCACATATCAGTGTACCATGATGCATATTTTTTAGGACTTGATTAACCATACTATCAAGGATTATGTCAATGACATATTAGCTAATCCAAACAATGACAACATCATGTTATTAATTTATAAAAGATATTTCAAAGACTTAGGAAATACAATGTCTGATTAAACCTAAAGAAGTGTGTGTTTAGAGTTACATCAAGCAAACTCTTAAGTTTCATTATCTCTCAACGTGGCATAAAGGTTGACCCTAAGAAATTCAAATCAATTATAGACATGCCACCTCTCATGAACTTAAAACAACTTTGATCCTTACAAGGCAAGATATAAACAATTTGTCATTTTATATCTCAACTTGCTAATAAAATTCAGTCATTCACTTGATTATTAAAGAAAGATACAAAATTTATCTAGGACCAAGCCTGTCAAGAAATCTTTAATACAATCAAGTAATATCTTCTTAATATGCCTATTTTAGTACCACCTATACATGATAGGCCTTTTCTACTATATATCTCAGTAATAGATCATGCATTAATAACACTCTTAGCACAACACGATGATCAACACACTGAATGAGTAGTATATTACATCAGTTGTACATTAGTTGATTATAAAAAAATTACTCCACAATAGAAAAATTATGTCTAGCATTAGTTTTTACCACACAAAAACTTTGACATTACATGGTCAATAATGAGACTTAAGTTATTACAAAAGCATATCCATTGAAGTTTCTAATGGAAAAACCACATCTCTCTGGTTGCATAAAAAAATGAGTCATGTTATTAATAGAGTTTGACTTAAAGATAGTTCTCCAAAAATCAATAAAGGGCCAAATCATTGTAGACCATTTGGTAGCTGCACCACTTTTAGACACCAATCCTATTAATGACACATTTAGATGATTTTACTACTTATTTTACTCATTCTAACACTTGGACCATGTTCTTTGATCGTTCTTGATGAAAATATGACATAAGGGTAGGCATTATCTTTATCGACCTTTTAGGTCACACAGTTCCTATTTTATATCGATTAAACTTCTCATGCACTAATATCACCATAGAATATGAAGCACTTATATTAGGTCTATTTGCTTCTTAATCCCTCCAAATTAGATATATTAAAGTCTTTAGTGATTCCCAACTTGTGGTAAATCAATTCAATGATGTATATCATATAAAATAAGAACATCTCATCCCATACTGAAATATGGTACAATGTTTATCATCACAATTCAACTACTTTTCTATAGAAAGTATACCAAGAAAAGATAACCAATATGTAGATGCAATAAAAAGTACCACGTATTTGATTGTTATCAACATCAATGATGATCAAGATATTTTCACAATTAAATATTTATAATCACCATTAATAGCTAATGTAGATTTGATCACACTATCTATCTTAGCTACTACATGTAGTTCTATAGCTCTAAAATGGTTCTCTAATATCTATAACTTTCTAAACAAATCTATTACACTAGCCACTTTTTCTTGAAATGATAAATGAAATTTATACAAATAGGCACTCTATTATGTAATCATTAGTGGAGACCTTTTTAAAAGATCTTTCTATAGATAATTGCTTTGATGTTTGACTTTAGCAAAAGCCAAAATTGCTCTTACACAGATACATGATAGTGAGTGTGGTGGTCAGTTCAGTGGAAAGGCCATGTCACATAAATTACTTTTAAAAGGGTACTATTGGCCCACCATGGAAGATGAATGTTCACAATATGCAAATCTATATGATAAATGTCAATGACACAACAACCAACAACACACACCATCACAATATTTGCAACCTATTATCTCTCCATGGCCATTTATGTTATGGGGATTTGATATTATTGGAAAAATTAACCCTAAATCTATTGATGGGCATAAGTTCATCATCATAGCTACAAAATATTTTACCAAGTGGGTGGAAGCCATTCCACTCTAATCTACCATATGAGAGGAAATTTATAGCTTCTTTATGACTCACATTATTTCATGTTTTGACCTACCTGTAGCCATCATTTATGATAATGGAACATCATTCAAGAACAAAATTGTCAAGAATTTTTTCACAAAATATAAGAATAAACACACATTCTCCACTCCATATTACCCATAAGGAAATGATCAAGCGTAGGCTACCAATAAAATCATCAAAATTTTGAGCAAAATAATGACCAAAGTTGGAGATGATTGGCACAATCAACTAGTCTTTATATTATGGGCCATCACACAAGTATCCACGTGCCCACAAGAGTCACTCCTTATTCACTCATTTATGGCACATAAGTAGTTTTACCATTCAAATTATAAATCCCATCTCTTCATGTCTCCCTTAAAGGTATTCTCACTGATGACTAATATCATGAAAAGTGTATAACTAGCTTGAGTAGTTAGACCATACATGCATTCAAGTAGCAGAACATATCAAAATCTACCAAAAATGTATACATTGATCCTACAACAAATGAGTTCATGCTAGAGAATTCAAAATTAATGATCTCATTCTCAAAGAAAATCTTCACAATGTTAATGCCAAAGAAGAAATCAAATGAAAATTCAAACCAAATTGGCTAGGTCCATACATTATTACTAAAAAGATTATCCCTAAAGTGTATCATCTAGCTTCACTTAAAGGAAAAAAACTCAAAAATCTAATGAATATTATGAATTTATTTAGATCCTATGTTATGCATTTCATTTCACACACTGTACTGTATATAATTTTTCAAAATTACTCGTATATAGTTTATTTTTGCTTACTTGTACATAACTTCTTTTCAATTTGTTGTACATAGTCTCCTCATGATTGATTGTACATAGCTCATGTCAAAAATACCAAAAACAATAAAAATTTTCAAAATCCAAAAACATTAAAATATTTCAAAAATACCAAAAATAATATAACATTTCAAAATACAAAAAAATTCAAATAACTCAAAAACACAAAACATTTCAATTATATGCATCATCCATGCTTTAGATTTATACTACAATACTAGACTTAAATTTGATGTTCTATTATATGTTTTGTCAATTTATCTACATTACCATGCTTCACTTGATCTTCTTTGAGTGTGTGCAGTGACATCTAGATCTTTGATTGCTTCACTCTACCCATTGAGTGGGCATCCTACTTCTACATTCGAGACACATATCGATATATCTACCCACTGGGGGCATCTTCTACATGACTATACCATATAGGTTATGTCAATCCTACACCACATAATCTAGTTATCATGTTGACATACATTACTTACTAGCTTACATAGATTACTCTATCGACACTCACTAGTATATAGCAGTTGTGTATTTCTTAGCATATACCTAGTCTTGTACTACATGTCTTACATAATTTCACTTCTTGCTCTGATTAGTTAGATAAAATTATATTTCTAGTATTTACATGCTTTCCTTTCTTGATTTTCATAGCTAGATGTGATTGCATTTCTTAGTTCCTACTTTGTTTCCTATATGTGCCTTATGACATTTGCCAATGTCCTTTGCTTCTATTCTTGTGTGTGCCTTAAGACATTTATCAATTTCCTTTACTTGTAATCTTTTATGTGTCTTTGGCACTTGTGCCAACCTTAATTATTTCAATTATATGTGTATGTGACATTTGAACATGCCTTGTATGCTTGATTTCTACTTTGAGTGACATGTGCCCATGTCCCTTGTTTGATTGGCCCCTTGGCCAATCTTGTATGCTTCTTGCTTCTTGCCTTGCATTCTTGTTGCTTGATACTATTCTTAATTATTTGCAATGCCATGATCCACATCATGCATTATCTTGCTTTTTTGGATGCCATGATGGACATCATGCTCCATCCCTTCATAACAACTAACTAGACTTCTAATTCTAATTTGTTATATTATACATGCTATTACATTATTATATATATCTAGGCATATCACTGTTGATCTAACAATCTCCATTATAAATGATGCTATATCTTGAGATATCTTATTAATTATCATTGCTATATCATGTATTCTCATAGCATAACACAATTGTAGGGCTCTTTCTTCTGAGGATAGTCATTACAAGGTCTTTATTCCTACCCTCAAAAGAGAGGGAAATAAACAAGGGTTTTGTCACAAAGATTAGAGATTTTACCAGTCAAAAAATTAGCATTCAGAACATCTAGAACAACAAACAGACTTCAACCTAGGTAGGATAAACTAGGTAGACAATGATGATTACATAACAGTCATCAGAATCAGCTCAGGACAACAACACCAAGATTGGACTATAGCACTGGATAGTAGGGTGTCCAATTTTAGTGCTCCTATCTAAACAACAAAAAAACTATATTTTCTAAAAACATGCATAAAGGTAATCTTATCTATAGTTTTGCACATATAGACCAGTTTAGATTTAGTAGTTTTAGTATAGTTTTTATTAGAGAATTTAGATATAGGGGCATCATGTGTGGCATGATAGATATCGCTTCCAATTTTGGATTAGGAAATTGGTATAACTCCTAGAGTAGAATCCATGTTGCAGACACCAATGATTGTGGGCAATGTGGTTGACACATTTGACTTATCTTCTTTCCAATTTTAGTATATTACCTTAAGAATTCTTAGTAGTTTTATGCCTTACTCCATCTAAAGGTGGTTGGAATCACTTTGGAGTGGATTTCATACAAGCCTAACCTCTACATTTTTGAGTGCCTTCTGCATAAACCTATTACCCAATTTTGGAGTGGATTTTATACAAGCCTAATCTCCACCTTTTTCAAGATGCCAAGAGAGGCCTAAGTTCTAGCACACATTCATCTATCCATGATAACATTATCAGATTATAGAGCATTCATGGGCTTTAGGAGCCATCTCATATGACACACATTTCATACTAATATCAGTTCATAGGTTCACTTAATAGGGTAATGATGGAGCCAAAGGACTAGCTAGCCTTTGTATTCTTTAGCCACATACTCAAAGGGATTAGACGCATAGTCCAAACATCTATTAGCACATGCATAATCATATAGATTCACTTAGAGGGTGATAATGGAGCCAATTTTTCAGCCTTTGCATTCTTGAGCCACTCTCAAAGAATTGAGTACTCAACTCCATTCATGATATCACTCTTGGTATAACACATACCAAACATTACTTAGCATCATCCAACATCACTCAACATCACAATAGGTTTTGTATTGGTTCATGTACTCGATGAAGTGTATTTGTTCCTTTCTCTTCCTCTATCTCTTACCTAACTTTTTATATTCTTATTTTAGATATAGTGTATCTAGTAAGAACTAGTCTACTCTTTGTTTTCTCTTACATATTTACACTTCATGATATGTTCTTTCTATGCACACCCAACATCACACAACTTCATGAGCTTCACCCTTGAAATTAAGTTTAGGTACGCTTTCTATTTTTCCTTTATCTTAGTATTTTGCTTTGCTACATCATTAGAATAAAGGGGGGGGGTAAATATAGTCATATAAAATATGAAAATTCATAACTTGAGTGTGGTTGGTGACACCTAACCCTTAGGTCCCTCTTACTTGCTCTCATTACCCTCTTAGGCACCTTTTCACTAATTCTCAGTCATCCACAGACTTCTAAATAGTGATTCTACTTCTTTTAAGAAAAATTTCCCATGAAAAATCCATCCCCCTAGGTCTCGTACCCTTAGCACAATAGTGTCTAACTTAGACTATAACACTCGACCCTAGGGTGTCCATTTTGGTGCTCTTATCCAAGTGAATCTTTAGCTTTAATGGTCATTTCCTTCTAGTTCTTATCCTTATTATTGTTATCCTAACATGAATACATTTGACCTATGACCAATAGATCTCTATAAAATCCCATTTAAAGTTCATTTAGAAGGGGTTAGTAAATATCACAAAGCAAGCAAGAATACGAGCAATACTACTTAGGCTTTTTTACCTATTTTATACATATAACCATCCAATATAGCCATAAGCTTATTCAAACCCTCACACCAATCCCTGGCCACCTTAAGCACACCCAATTTTAGTATTTTGCATCTTCATACACACAATTACACAAAACACATCAAGTGGGAGAACTACATATGGCTTGATCCCTCTTATGAGTATTGGTATGTAGGAAACATGACCACACAAAGGGTGTGAATACATTCCCTCTATTTAAAATTTTGTCAAAGCACAATGGAATCTATGGTTTAAAGACTAAATTATCTCTACAGGGAGTTCCATAGACGTCTAGCATCTAAAATTTCATAGGTAGGCTCACATAGGGAAAAAAACAAAACCTAAAAATCTTAAGTCCCCTAGACAATAGTGGTAGAAGAGGACTATGGTGCTAGACCCCAAGGTGTCTTATTTTAGTGCTCCTATCCTTTCATAAAATGAAGGCTAGAGCTTGATTTATGACACTATCACAGTCCTGCATAGTGAATTTTAGACACTATCTTAATCATCTCAATCTATTTCTAGCTAAGTCTTATTTTATCCACATCTATTAATATTTTAAGAAAGGTTTAAATTGAAATTAAATTATACAAATTAATAGCTTAAGTATTGCAATATTATTTACTAATTTAATTAACTCAGACCCTTAACTAAACTAGGAATAGGACTCCAATATTCCTAAAACTATTAAATCATGAATCAACTATTGAAACTTCATCTGAATCCCCTCACTGAAGGTGCCTAAAGAATCAATGGATTAGAACTGAGGTCAAAAAGGGGTCGGGATGGAGGGTAAAATAACTTCAGACAATAGGGAAGGTATGAAAGGAATGGTTACAATATGATATAAGGAAGGTGATATTATGGTAATTGGATATAATGGTAATAGGGTTACATAGTAAATGATTTTCTTATTCTTATTGATGTGAGATTCACATCGTGATAAATATATGGTACAACTAGAATAGTTAATTATGTACATTGCTAGCCCACACCCCTTATGAATAATTGTTCTGTCAAGAACCTACTGCTGGTTTGGACTCTAATAACATTGTCGTGATCTTCGTTGGTCATTTATTCTATTTCCTCCAAACTTAGAGACAAGATGTATTCATAGCCTCTATAAAGGAAAGTGTGGCCAAAGATGATAAATAAAGATAAATAGTGGATAAAAGGTTTAATTTGGCATTAAATATGTAGATCATAATGGAATGTATAATGCTTAAGAAATAAATGAATTTTAGTATTTTTAGGCACACATAATGTTGATGATTCCAAATTTGACATAATTTTAGTTGTGATGGGGCCAAAGACTTATGAATATTCTCTTGATAAGACCACTAGATTTTTTTGTTGTTTCATCTTGAGAGATGTTGCCCTCTAATTATGATGTAGAATAGAAGTGGCACTAATTTTATCTTTGATAATGTATTCATCAAGTGGTGAAGAATTTTTTTTTCATCTATTGGTTCTTCAAAGAGGTTTTCACCAATAAAGTTGTCTTGATTGTCCCATAGTGCCTCTGAGTTACTAAGGAATGTTGAATTTTGAATTTGATTGTCTTCTAGTGCCTCAAATAAGATTTCACTAGAAGATGCTCAGTTTAGAATTTGATTTCCCCCTAGTGCCTCTAAAAAGGTTTCATTAGGAGATTTCTCTTCTTTTACATGAATGTGTTCTTGGTCTCCCTGATATTCTACAATTGATATGTTTCCATGGATGTAGTTCAACAAGGTGTGATTCTTTTAGTCCCAATCAACACTTGTGGGAGGTGGAATGTCAATATAATGGCTATATTGATTGGTGTTAATGGCATGTGGAATGGTAATGGAATGGGAAGAGGCAACATAATCCTTGTAGAAGATACTAGGAGAACTTGCATCTAAGTTGAAGTAATCATCCTCTAATACTATGGAAGGGATCACAAATGTTTTCAAACTAATCTACAAGGCATGTATAACCAATGTTTTAACAACCACTAATGTATTCTGATTTTGAAGTTAAGTCTAACTCAAGGGACTCTAAATCTGATGTTGAGACTGATGTTGATTCTATTTCTGATGCTAAATTTGATATTAGTTCAAAAATAGAACCTAAATTTGATGATAATTATTCTTTAGGTGTTGCAAAAAATATGTTATATTCAATGCTTGGTATTGGATGAGTAATGTCTCAGGGTTGAATAATGGGCTCTTCAGAAATAAGTTTAGCTAAGGACTCTACAAAGACTAGTTCATCCAAGTGAGGCTTCTCAACAAAATGGAAATGGTCAATATGCAACTCCACAAAGAGTGGCTTGTTAAAGTGAGTCTCCTTAAAAAAATGACCATGGTCAAGGTAAAATTTTTCCCAAAGGTGGTTATATTCATTAGGGGGTGACTCAACAAAGTCTGGCTTGTCAAAGTGAGAATCCTCAACCAAAGGGAAAAGGTCAACATGCAATTCCATAAAGACTAGCTTATCAGATTGAGGCTCTTTAAAAATAGGGAAATGGGTAAAGGATGATTCAACACAAATTAACTCATCACAAATAGGTGTTTCAACAAAAACATCATAGATTGGTTGGTTCTCTTGGACTTAGATTATAATTGGTTGTAAAATATTAGTTTTGAACACATATTAGTCTTTGAAATATGACTCATGGAGAGGTAACAATTGGATATGTTATGGTTTAGAGACTAGCATGGGTTTTATAATGTGGGGGGAAGTGGATGATGGATGAAGAATGACCTATGGTTTAATAATGAGCTCTTTATAAATAGGCACATTTAATATGGGCTCAACAAAGGCTGGCTGTGGGTCTAAGATGGTAAAAGTGATCCATCTAGTATAAATTACATAAATTTGTTGGGATAATAATCTACTAGATTTGGAAAGTCTTAGAATGGTAATGAAAGGGTGCTACAAATCTTGTTTACTAACATAGACCAAAGGAAGAGGACCTTGAATAGTAATGAATGAGTGCTATAAAGCTTGCTTTTTGATGTAAGTTAAATGATGAGTGCCTATAATAGATGTGAATGGGCATTATGAATCTTGGTTGATATCATAAGCCCAATTATTAGGGCCTATAATGGTAATGAAAGGGTGCTACAAAGCTTGGTTGTTAGAATAGACTAAATGAGATTTAATAGCATAGGTAGGGGATCAGGTATCATTATCATTGAAAGGGCAAACTTGGAATTTTAATTTGCCCAAAGAAGGGTGATCTTAGAATATGAAAATTGGTATGTCTGGGTTTGGAAATTAGCTCAAAGAGGGAAGTCATAGTCTATGAAAATTGTCTTCGTCTTGGTCTAGGTTTGAAAGTGACATTGGTCTAAGAATAGGTACATGATCTATTATTGAAATTGGTTTCAAATTGGCTTAGAATGGATCTCTTCTCCAAAAATCTCAATGATAAACTCAGTCTAAAATTTCCTAAAGGTCTAATGTCAAATGTATTGCACAAATGGTCAAGTAAATGGTAAATATAGATGCCAATCTTGGTAAAATGTGCTTCAAACAACTCTAATATAGGTTTAAAATAGAAAAGGTTAATAGGTACTTAGAAATAAGGCATAAATCTAGGATCAAAATAACTAGGTCTAAAAGGCAAGTTAAAATTCTAGGTCTTTGGAAACACGACACAAATCTAGACTTGGAACAACTAGATCTAAAATAAAAGGTAAAATGGTAGGTCTTTGGAAACAAGGGATAAAGCCAAACTTCGAACAAACTAGGACTAAAAATGAAAAGGGTAAAATTCTAGGACTTTATAAACATGTCACAAATCTAGACTTGGAACAATCAGGTGTAAAATGAAAGGTAAAATTTTATGGCTTTGGGAACATGACACAAAGTTAAACTTGGAACAACTAGGTATAAAACAAAAGGTAAAATGTTAGGACTTGGGAAACAAGTCACAAAGCTAGACTTGGAATAAACTAGGTCTAAAATGAAAGGTAAATTGATCAAATAATTTGAAACACTTGGACTCAAACTTGGCATATAGATTTAAACACAAACTTGAACATTAGTAAAAGACATTAGATCTTAGACATATGCACAAAACTAATTGGGAAATTCAATTCCAAGTAGGTAAAAATAAGAATGAGGAGTAAAAAATTCAAGCCCAAGTGATGAGCAAGAATGAAATGTAAACTAATCATCCTTAAGTTTGTACTTGGAGAGAGAGTTTTGAACTTAGTTCTAAGAAATAAAAGAAATGTGAGGCACACAAAAAAGAGACCATTTCTGAAATCTAGGCACATAATATCTTCAAAGCAAGTGAGGAATTGTCCAAATCGCACAATCCAAAAGTGAGAGGTAAACATTGAAGCCAAAATTAAGTGAGGCATAGACATAAACCAATCAATGCTTGAATATAAACTTCACAAGACCTATTTTTTTCTTGGTTTCTCAAATGGACAACATTCTAGACCAAATTGGATGACATAATGAGACCAATTATAAACCAAAAGGTTTATGTGATTTGGGACTCAATTTGACATAAGGCAAAGGTTTTGAAATAATATAAGTAGCATAATAATGCTATCTCAATCAAAATATATGACAAATCTTGTTGTTTCAAAACTCTAAGGCATAAACTTGGAACAAAATGGGCAACATAATGATGCCCATTTCAAACAAGTGACACACATACACAAAAAGTTTAAAAATGTCTATGAAAAAGTGTGGCATGAAATAGACAACATAACACATCTTTAGGCTAAAAGGGGTGTATAAACATGACATTATTTGTTCATGATTTGTTCTGGACATGGTTTTGACAAAAAAAATAGTTTTAGACTCAAAACAATGTAAGTAAAAAGAAAAGACACAAAAACACCAAGTGTATCATCATATTCCTAGAAACTTACAAGGTTGCATCATATTATCAAATTATATCTATATATTCCTTCTTGAGAGGAAATAATTTGTTAATCCAAAAATGTAAATGTGCATGAAAAGTCAGGTTTTTAGGCCCCCTCTTTTCTCAAGAGTTCATACGGTGACATGGAACTTTAGGCTATTCACCCTAAAATAACAATATTTCCATGGTAAGTGGGGTTTGTCTAAAAACTATGATTTTCACACATTCTAAATGGTCCCATATGTGTGATTAACACTAGGTCACAACACATTATTTAGATCCAAGATAATCAACTTATTATAAAAAGATGTATTTTTTATAACAACTACATCTGTCAATTTCTCAGTGAAGTGTGATGTCCAAATTAGGCCATTTTTATAAGGGAAATAGTCATTAACAAAGGTAGTTTAACCACTCAAACTACCATCCCAATGATTCACTAGCTCAGTTTGTATACCCTACTATGGAGTGGGGTTTAAATGATGCTGGGAGATAAATTCTTAGGTCAATGCTTCACTTAAAAACTTATGGGGAGGTGATGAAATCCTTTCCACAAGCTAAAATAAAATAAATAAAATTAGATTAACTTTAAGGTCATTTTAGGATCACCCAAGTCTCTCAAATATTAGGAGTGCCCTTGCAACATTCCTTCTATGCTTGGACTAAACAATAAAATTAATGGACAAAGTGCTTTTGGTCACTTGAGTTCCCTAATGGGGATGGGGGAAAGAATATGTGCTAAGTTTATTTTGCAAAATGCTATGCCCTTAACCTTTGTCATGTATTGGGATAAGTGTGGTTGACTTGTGGCTTACATACCTCTTTTATATTTTTTTTACATTTCTCTATATTCTTAGTTAGGTCAGCCTAAAAAATAACCATGGATAAGTATACTATATATAAGATGTAGTGGTTGGTATTTGATCATCATGTTAAGTATTTTTCTATTAGTGCATTATTGTGGATGTTTCCCCTTCAAAATAACTTTGCTATATTATCTAGTATTCTAATCTACTATCAATTATTATTGTTTAATCTCTCATATTTGATTATTTTATGTGATATAAAATTATTCTATGTGAACATCTAATTAATTTCATTACAAGTGGTATCATATCTTTGATTTGGGTAAGCTTTCTATGGCATTATTTTTTTAGATCAGGTGAGGCATGACTTATGTGAGGGGAAAGAGAAAAAAATTACTTATAATCTGGGAAGAATTTTTTTTTGTTAGTGCAGTATTATTCAAAACACCTTTTTGAAAAAAATAATTAATAAAAAAGTCTAGAATTTTTTTTTGCCTTGCATATTTGTAGTCATTGGATTCATCTCGACGAAATGATTGTAATAGAATAGTCTGTCAATACACTTTTTTGTCCCAAAAATTTTTACCCTAGTGTATAAAGGCATTCATTGGATTCATCTTGGTGAGGTGATCACAATGGTACCATCCCCTAGTACACTTTTTTTAGGGAAAAAACCCTCTTAGGGTTTGTATATGGTCAGTCCTTCTATGGGGATAAAAAGGGGGGAAAGAAACTCATAAGACTCTTTCTATTGGTGACATAGAATTTGATTTCTCTCAACTTCAGGTTGACATAAAAGGCTTGGTGTGGCATGATGACTTTGTTATAGTTCAAACTAATGTTTTAGGGATGCACAAAGAGATTACTGGGGTTCACAATCAATTGAATCAAATCACTACTTCATTGGTTTCTCTTTCATCTTAGTTACAGTCAAACACCCATCCACTTCAGCATTTGGGTTCTCCTCTCAACTCTAACAAATCCAATTTTGGTATGAAACTGATGTTACCCAAAGTGGACATGTGTAAGTTTGATGGTAAGGATCCTCTCACTTGGATTACTCAGATTGAGAATTTATTTGATCTGCATCAAACACCTAGTTTTCAGAAGGTGATCATGGTATCTCTATATCTAGAACTTGAGCAATTCATTTGGTATCACTGGTTATGTGCTCAAAATAAAAAGAATGGTGCTCTTATTACATGGTTTATTTTCACTAATGAGTTATTGGCTCATTATCAGAATAATGTATCTGAGAACTACTTTAACCAGTTAGCCAAACTATGGCAAATAGGAATTGTGAAGGATTATATTCATTAGTTTCAAAATCTATCCTTATGAGTGGAAGACATTACTGAGGAAAATTTGACTGATCTATTTTTGGGTGGTCTCAAAGATAGAATACAATTGGAGGTTTGAGTGTTTAATCCATCATCTGTATCAAAATCTATCCCATGGGCATGCATGGCAGAGGAAAAAGAGATGGTTAAATAGAAAACCTTCACTATTGGTCATGATCACACCTTTCTAACACCATCATATCCTCAACCCACTAGACTGACACCTTGATAAATTGAGGAGAAGTGAGCCAAAGGGTTATGTTATGGTTGTGAAAAAAAATGGAGCAAAGACCATCATTGTGTTGAAAAGAAGTTGCTTTACATTGAAGGTGCCAATGAGGATGATGATGATGAGGAGGTACCTGTTGAGGATGAAGAAGGTCCTGAGGAGGAATTTGAAGACTCTCAACTCACTATTTCCTATCATTCCCTTTTAGGTATTAGTACTCCATAAACTCTTAAGGTGGTGGGTTTCCTAAAAAAATAGAAGGTCACTATTCTGATTGATTCTAGGAGCACACACAACTTCATCAATAATAATCTAGTTGCACACTTGAACTATTTAATTTATCCCACTCCAAAATTTTAGGTCATGATTGTAGATGGTGGTACTATTAGCTACTCAAGAAAATGTCATAGTATTACGTTGACCATGGAAGACTACTTATTGGATTATCCTATGTTTGTTATTCCTGTGGGGGGAGCTGCCATTGTTTTGGGAGTACAATGGCTTACCACTTTGGGCACTATTGAGATGATTTTTTTAGGAATTATTCATGTGTTTTCATTCTAAGGGAAGGAAATTTGAGGTAAGGGGATTAAGGGATAAATATCCAAAACTTTTTAGCTCCCATCAAATGATAAAGATTATTTGAAAGGGTGCTAAAGGATTTGTAGCTCACTTATTTTTCATGGAAGTTCATCCAACTCAGCCATCTACACCTCCTAATCTGCAATAAGTGATTGATGCCCATTTGGTTGTGTTTGGTGACATGTCGAAAGGACTTCTACCTAGTCGTATGCATGATCATGATATCAAAATTATTCTTGATAGTATACCACCCAACATTAGGTCATACAGACATCCCTATGCTCAAAAAATTGAAATTAAAAAGATGGTACATAAAAGGTTAGATGTATAAATCATTTTCCATAGCCAAAGTGAATACTCTTTACCAGTTGTCATGGTGAAAAATAAAGATGACACTTGGAAGATGTGCCCTGACTATAGAGAACTCAACACGTACACTATCAAAGGTAAGTTTCTTATTCCTACCATTGATGATTTTCTAAATGAATTAAATGGAGATATTTATTTTACCAAGTTATATCTACGTTTTGGGTATCATCAAATCTAGATTTATGATGAAGACATACCCAAAAATACTTTCAGGACTCATGAGGGCCATTATGAGTTTTTGGTTATGCCTTTTGGGCTAAATAATGCACCATCTACCTTTCAGAGTTTAATGAATATTGTTTTTAGCCCATTTTTGAGGAAATTTCTTCTGGTATTTTTTGATGATGTCCTTATTTACAGTAAAAATTGGGAAGACCATTTGCACCATATGAAATAGGCGCTCTTAATTTTAGAACAACATCAGTTATATGCCAAACCTTCCAAATGTAATTTTGGAGCTTGTGAGGTTGAGTATTTGGGTCATCTAGTTTCACATACAGGAGTAAAAGTGGATCATAAAAAAATCCAAGTAATGATGGAATGGTCGATTCCTAAGACACTTAAGCAACTAAGGGGATTTTTGGGGCTCATTGGTTATTATCATAGGTTTGTTAAAAATTATGGTAGTATTGCAACCCCACTCACATATTTGTTAAAGAAAGACTAATTTTAGTGGATTGATACAACTACGATGGCATTTGAAAAATTTAAATTGATGATGTGCACCACTCTAGTGTTGGTTAGTCCTAATTTTCCAAGACTTTTGTGGTTGAATGTGATGTAATTGGGTATGGTATGGGTGTTGTAATCATGCAAAAAGGTAGACCACTTGCATTTGAAAGTCATCAAATGAAGGGTAAAAATCATCACAAGCCCATTTATGAGAAGGAAATGATGGCCATTTTGCATGTAATCAAACAATGGAGGCTTTATTTGATGGGTCATCACTTTTAGGTAAAGACCGATCATGACAGTCTCAAATATTTTTTGGAACAAAGGTTATCATCTGAAGAACAATAGAAATGGGTAACTAAGATGTTAGACTATGATTTTGAAATCATTTAAAATAAAGGTAAGGAAAATATAGTGGTAGATGCAATATTTAGGAAGGATGAATCAGTTGAGACCTTGTTATATGCTATGACCGTTCTGTAGATAGATTGGCTAGAGGAAGCACAATTAGAATGGGACAAGGATA
The DNA here is from genome assembly GCA_037957365.1 of Torreya grandis. NCBI lineage: Eukaryota > Viridiplantae > Streptophyta > Pinopsida > Cupressales > Taxaceae > Torreya > Torreya grandis. The sequence continues at coordinate 4,537,874 of JARHVA010000057.1, read as the reverse complement.
GTGATACCCATGATTTGATTCATAATCTTTAGCATGGTTTGGGTGGATTTTAAAAATTCACATGGAAGGGTGATGCATTATGGTATAAAGATAGATTATAACTATGTAAGAATTATCTTCTTAAACAAAAAATCCTTCAAGAACTTCATGCAACTCCAATTGGGGGTCATTCAAGATTTTAAAAAACCTATCATAGAATCAAGCAAGATTTTTTTGGGAAGGACTAAGGTGGATGTACATAAATATGTGGATAAATGTATGATTTGTCAATAAAATAAAGGATAAACCATCAAAACCCCAGGTCTTTTGCAACCTTTATCCATCCCAAGACAGTGTTGGGAAGAGATGTCTATATATTTCATTACAGGATTACTGAGATCTAATGGTCAAAATGTTATCATGGTTGTGTTAGATCATTTTAGTAAGTATGCTTATTTATGTTCTTTATCATAGCCATTTGTTGCTAGTATAGTAGCTTCTACTTTTTTCAATATAGTTCTATAATTGCATGGTACCCCTAAAATCATTATCAGTGATCGAGATCCCATCTTCACTAGTAATGTTTGGACTGAATTATTTGCATGTTTGGGCACCCATTTGGCTCATGGTTCATCATATCATCCTAAATCGGATGGATAAACTAAGGTAGTTAACAAATGTTTGAAAGGATATCTCTATTGTTTTTTTTGATAATCAAGATAAATGGGTTCATTGGTTGCCACTTGTTGAATGGTGGTATAAAATTTTTGTTCATAGTTCTTCTAGAATGTCTCATTTTCTATCATTATATGGATACCACCCACCATATATCACTTCAACCTTGAAGGTCCATCCTAAGGTTCATGCAGTTGAAGAATATATTCACCATCAACAGGATGTCCTTGTCAGTTTGTGTGAAAATTTAGCCATGGCCCAGAATCACATGAAACAGCAGGCGGATCAACACATGAGTGAGAGGCATTTTGACATTGGTGATTGGGTTTTTGTTCACTTATATCCATATAAGTATATGTCCTTGAAGAAACATAAAAAAGATAACAAGTTGTCTCTTAAGTATTATAGGCCTTATCAGATCTTTCAAAAAATTGGTAGTGTGGCCTACAAGTTAGACTTTATTTTCTCCACTCGCATACATCTAATATTTCATGTGTCATGCCTCAAGAAAGTCATTGGACACAAAGTGGCTACCCAAATTGAGTTACCAAAATTATATGAGGAAGGAAGAGTTGTTCTTGATCCTGAGGTAATCCTTCAAATATGCACTAAGCAGTTGTGGTCTCAAGTGATTAAGGAGTACTTGATCAAATGGAAGAATTTTCCCTATGAATATGTTACTTGGGAGGAAGAATATTTAGTGCAACAACATCTAGAGTTGACTCAACATTGAGGACAACATTGTTTTGAAGAGGAGGGGTGTGTTACACACTTAACCTTTGATATGTCTTGGGATATGTGTGGCTGACATGTGGCTTGCATATCTCTTTTATATTCTCGTTACATTTTTATATGTTCTTAGTTAGGTTAACCTATGGAATAACCATGGCTAAGTAGACTATATATAAGAGGTATTTCTTAGTCTTTGATCATCATGTTAAATATTTTGTTATTAGTTCATTATTGTGGAGGTTTCCCCCTTGAAGTGGTTTTGCTATATTATCAAGTATTTTGCTCTGTTGTCAATTATTGTTATGTGATCTCTCACATTTTCTTATTCTGTGTGATATAAAATCATTCTATGCGAACATATAAGTAATTTCATTACACAAAAATACACAACAAACAAATAAAATGATAAAAAAGTAAGCTCTTACGATCACTTAGTCTAAGTTTATATTCGTTTCAAATCCCCAAGTGAAATATGATGTGAAATCTAGCCCCTTGGATTTTTTTGCATTTATGAATTTAAAAAAATAAAAATAAAGTAAATAAAACAATTTTTAAGCACCAATTGTAAATGTGATTTGAATATTTAAAGTGCTAAAAAACTTCTTTCCTTGGCCTTCAGGTCTTGCAAAAGTTTTAATGGGGTTTTTTACTTAGAAGCTAAAAATAAAATGAGCAAATAAAAAGGAAATATTATCTTTCAGGTTTTCTAAAAAATAAAAATATAGAGAATCATTACCAATCTGTAGGGATCATGATTAATTCTTGAGATCAACACTGATTTTATGAAATCTTCATCTATTCTTACAACCATAGTAAATAGAAATGTGTTTTTGAAAAAAAAAATGGTTAAAAAAAAATGTTTTAAGAATAACAAACCTGTAATAAAAAGGTTAAATAGATAATAAACACCTTCCTAAACACCAATAAAAGTGAAGATAATAAATACAACTTGAATTTTTACACCATTTCTGGCTTTTAGTCTGATTGTGTTTTTGACACAAAAATCAAGGATGATTCCTACTGATTGACATCAATCTTGATGATTGACACTAATTTGATTTGATCATCACTGATCCTTATGGCTCAATCGAGAGTCAAATATCATTTTTTGGAATTAATATTAAAAATTTTGACATGAAAATGGTTAGTAAAACATCCTAAAATATAACTAAAAGAGCTTTGTAGGGTGTGGGTCCCATCAAGCATGCTATTATGTGAACAAAGAAATGTTTTAGAGGGGAGATTAATATTTTGTTAGTCAAGAAATCAAATCAAAACAAACACACTAAAAATTAACACCTCTATCCTTGACACTCAAGGAGCTAGAAAACTACACATATAATTTACAAATGAAAGCAAAAATAAGAGATTTTACCTTCCACGAGACCAAGTGTTGTGAGTTGGTAATGGAATGATATGTTTGGATATGTGATCAAGAAATATTTGTCAATGAAGCTACATTTATCCACCTCTCCTTGTCACCTTGGTAATGTTAGTTGGCTTTGGTTTGGCTTGGCTTAGTAAATGGGCATGGTAACATTAAAATAATGAAGTTTTTGCATATATTTGTGAATGATAACTTTACACCAAAAGAGGTTAAATATCAATGGGTGAGGCCTTGCATTTATATCCTCCAAAACTAACTCTAACCTAAGTGTAGTTAGGCTAGAGTTAATTGTGGTTGAGTTCATGAGTTAAGGCTAATCCTAGTTGAGTTAAAGAGGGGATAATCCATTAATATTTTTAATTAAAAGGCATGGCTCATAAATCTATATATTTTTTTGATATTTTGTGAGTGCTTGATAACCAAAAGAGATGTCATGAAAATGTCATTATTTTAGATATTTGTGTGATGTCATTAATTTGAATTTATGAATTTCTAAACATATAAATTCAAAAATTAATTAGCCATAGGATTTTAACCTACATATTTAATTAGGTTTAACAAATTAAGAAATCATGCTCAAGTTAATTTCTATCTCTATTTTTTGACAAGTTATCCCTCACACATGGTCGAAAAGGTCAATTTGATAGGTCATAATTTGATGAGAGATAAATTAGAGGAAGACATGATTGTGTAAATTATATCACCTTAGTTAGGGATAAATTGATGTGAATTAGAAGATGTGTGTGATGTGCACTAATGAATCAGAGCATTCTAATGATTTCCAAGCTTAACTTGCATTGTTTACAAGAAGTCACTCCAGTGTCCATTTACACACAAAAGTGGCCAAAAAGGGGTGTGTACTTGTAGTTCTCACATTAAGTGGTTTAAATCCAATACCATGTAGGCCTTCATGTGATGTAATACATGTTGGTTATAAATTACCTTATTCATGGAGACCAAGGCAAGGTCCTTCCCTTTGTAATTCATGATGTTACACATCATGGATTTAAAAATAAGGTATTGGGTGTTCAGGAAACATGTAACTTATTCACCAGAATAAAGCCATGAAGAGTTTGAATCTTTTATTTGTTCATCATAAAGGAGACCACCTTATATGAATGTTGTTTTGCTAAATTTACAAACCAATTGAGTATCCTTTTGATAATGGGGCCTACCATGATTATTTAAAGACATATGGATTTTACCTAAGTAATGAGTGTCATAAATTTCATATTCACCTATGCCTTTATCTACAATGGTAAATTAGGATGGAGGGGATGGTGTGATTTTTAAAGTGGGAGGTTGATTTGATGTTTAACTTGAATATGGGGTATTGGAGGATGTGGATGACATACCTAACTAACTACCAAGGGGGGATGTTTGAAGCAATGTGTCAGGATGAATGTAATTGTTAAGCTTTGGTGATTCCTTAATATGTGCATACATGTCTTCTATAAAGGGAGATAATTAGATTTTTGATAATGTCCTTCCAATAATTTTTAGTATTGTAAGGGTTGAGGATCACTGGGTATGGTTACTTTAATTCCATCATGAGAAAACTTCAAACACTAGTGTAGGGTGGATGGTATAACATTCATAGAGTGGATCCATGGACATCCAAGAAGTAAATTGTATGGTAAATCCAAGTCAAGCAAACTAACTAATGTCTCCAGAATGACAGGCCCCACCATCAAAGGAAGATATATGGTGCCCATAGATTCATTTTAATTATTATCATATGCATTAATGGTAATAATATTTGATTCTAGTATTATTTTAGGATACCCAAAATGTTTGATTAATCTTGAAGTACACAAATTCAAAGCTAAGCCATTATCTATAAACACCATTTTTACTTTGTGCATATAGATTATGACTTATATATATAAAGATAAATTATTTGTAGATCCCATAGGGGAGATATCATAATGATCAAATGTAACTTGATTATTAGTGGATGAGTTTCCAACTAACAACACTTGAAAATTTGATGGATTAATGTCTTGAGGAACCTTAGAATCTTGAAGGGTTTTATACAATATATATTTATACACAAGTGATGTCTTGAGAAGCTTTAATATGGATATATGAGTTGGTATCTTCTCAAGTTGTTCTAAAATGTTTTACTTACGCTCAACAGTAGGTGAGGAAGCACTTGGCATGGTGCAATCTGGGGATTTTGTTGTGATAACAGAAACATGAAGATTTATATAATCAAAATAGTTAACTATATAATCAAAAGGGTGATTAATTTAATTGAAAATATTAATTTGGGCTTAGTCTTTACCTTATGTATACTGCCTTTGCTCATGTTTCATAAATTGATCTTTATATATACCTAACTTTAAGTTATTATATTATGTAGATGATTGATTTTAAATTGTTATGTCCCCATGATCTATGAGATCTTGGACATAATGTTTTATCCTCATACACTGATTGGTTGAATGTCCCTTAATTTAGTTATATTCACAATATTTGTTGGCATGGTACCACTCATGGTTATGAACATTTTCTTCTCAAGGTTTGGTGTTGGGTCATATGATCATGTTTACTTGAGCCAAATTTCAAAATATTGATTCATATGAGTCTCTATTATCATAGTTTTTGAAAATGTTAAAAACATGGTGAAATTTTCAATTTTTGAAAAAATGGCTAGAATTTTGAATTTTCCCTGAAAGTGCCATAAATTTTGAAAAATTCAAAAATTAAAATTTATGGCTTTTTCCATTCTTATGCTAATTTTTGTTTAAACAAGTTTGAACCCTCTGTGCAAAATCCACTCGCGTTCCTTGTAATTCTCAAAAATGAATTCTATTTTTGTGAATTGTGTCAACATATATTCCTTTTTTCATAACTCGTGCAAAGTGCAAAAACATTTTCAGTGCAAAGTGCAAAAATATTTTTGGTGCAAGATACTAAAAAGTTTTTGTTTCCCATCCAATTTGTAAATTTTTTTTCAGTTGTCCCCAGTCATGTAAATAAGTTTTCCACTTTCTTGGCCATGCAATTTGTGAATTTATCTCTTCACTTCTATTCAAGGGTATTTATACAATGGGCTCATGGATGAAGCCCTATAAATATTTCAAAAATTCTTGAAAGAGATATTATTTTATGGAGTGAAATGATTATTGGATATGCATGAAATGGATGTTTTCATGATTCCTTGATGTTATTCAACAAATGCAATTAGTAGGTATTATACCAAACTCCATAACCTTTACTAGTTCTCTCTTTGTATGTGCTCAAATGGTAGATTTGGAATAGGGTATGGACATCTATGTGAAACTAGTTACAAATGAGTTTTAATATAATGTCATGTTATTGAATGCGTTGATAGACATGTTTGCAAAATGTAGAATCATACAAAAATTCCACCAAATGTTTGAAAAAAGTCTTCATCTAGATGTGGTGTAATGGAATGTAATGATTGTTGGATATTCATAGAATGGACTTGTTGATAAAGCCTATCAAATATTTATGCAAACACCTTGACTAAATTTAATCTTTTGAAACTTAATAATCATAGGATTTAAACAAAATAGATCTAGAAAGGAAGTGTTGAATATGTTTTACAAAATACAAGGATTAGGTATCTAACTAAATGAATATACCTTCCCTAGCATGGTCTCTATGTTTTATAAATTAGGTACTCTAGGGTTTGGTATGATGATCCATGAAGGCATAATGAGAAGTGGATTTCAGTCTAATGTCTTTGTAGGAAATTTCGTTATAGACACGTATATGAAATGTGGATGGATGGAGTGTATGTGTGAAATGTTTCACAAAATACTTGAATGAGAATGGTACTTCATGAAAGATGATGATTTTGGTCCACTTAGTTCATGAAATGAGCTAGAAGACCTATATTTCATCTACTCTATTACATGTGAACTCATTCACTTGACTGGTGGTGAAAATGTAGAGATATTACAGGCATTAAAAATTGTAGTGGTTGATAAGATATATTTCTAGACTAGGTAATGGTGTAAGGTTTTAAAAGAAAGTTGAATATAGCTAATTTTGAGGGATATGGATGAGGAAAAATAACAAGGATGGACTTGAATGTTGGAGACATTGCAGTAGAAATTCCCAAAATACTAATCATCTTCAAGAATGTTATTTTAGGATCTGACATGAAATAGATTCTCAAAAGTATTTATGGGCTCACTTCTAAAATAATGACACTTTTATGGATCATGAAGGAGCACTGGTTTTATCTTTAAAGCATGTTGTGGTTCGTGTCTACCATTTTGGTCCTAATAGAAACCAAACATATTTCTTGTATTTGGTGGAGTGAGCATTACAATGTGATATTTGATAGACATAATGAATGATTACATGTGGTTTACAGAAGTCATTTTACATGTTTTGAGGAATAACATAGGCATTATGAATTGGAAATTGTTAAAAAATATGAAAATAAATCTTTGAAGAATCCACCTGAATGTCCTAAAAACCCTGGTATAAGAGGTAATAATGAAGTGATATTCATGGGAAGGCTATATAATGAAAGTCCAAAGGTATATCCTTTACATGTGTTTTATTGTGTCAACTAGTCTGGAATCAATTATCTCCACATATCAACCTCAAATGGCAATGGGACCCTAAAGACAAATAATTTGGATTCACTTTACCATGTTATTAGTAGAGGGTAATTTTTGTGACAAATGATAATGGAGTGAACCAAATGGTTATGAGGGGCCTTTTTGCTCAATTAGATTGTGATGTGATAGTGGTTGGTATAGAAGAGAAAGTAGGGATTCTATCAGATATGCAAGGGATGATGAGCTTGTAAATGTAACTAATATTGATGATTGCATGTTTGTGCATAATACTCGATTTATTGATGGTAATAAAAAAAATAGATGAAACATTAGAAGTGGCTAGGAAATCTCTAAGAACAAAATGATATCAGCAAGCTATTTTTAGTTTAATTTGAGAAAAATCCCTAAGATATAACTCATTCCATATTGTTACTATGATAATTATTGGGAAAAGGTTCAAAGATCTAAAAATAAGATCGAGGATGATGTCAACATTTTGCAATATTTGTCAAATGGTTGGTATAACTATTGGTGCCCACAATGATGTGGAAACTTCCTTTAAAATAGCAGACCAGAGGAAAGTAAACATTGAGAAAATAGTTGTAAATAAAGTTGAGATGCCACTTGAGAAGATTCAAAAAAAAAGTCTTAAAACAAATATTTGATTATAATAAAAATGTGAGCTTTTTTTACGCATGGCATGAGTCAAAGTGAATCCAAAAGTAATTGTGCATATGTCATCCCCATATATGACTAATAGGATGGTGATCAATATTTCTCCCATGTATAAAATCATGTGTTTTGAGGATGAGAGGATACAATCAACATACAAAGTGAAAGTTGATTTAGCATTGTTGACCCACATCAATGCTATCTCAACTAAAATTATTTCTAGAATCTCATATATGTTCTAAATCTTGGTTCACATGTCTCAATGAGAAATAATGGCTATGGTATGGTAATAAAATACTGCATCAGAGGAAATAAATGCGACTAATAAAAATGAACACAATAGTTCATGTACTACCTATTTGAAGAGATGTAATCAACTGGTCTCAAATGGAATCAATTTTAGTTAGGGCAATTTGTCAAATGATTCCCAGGATTTCTATGTGTTTCCAAATTTGGTATATGTGTCTATCTCAGCATATAAAATTGATCCAAAGCATTTTCAATGACCTTTTTTAGTATCCTTCATTTATTGAAAACATGAATACTTTTCAAAGATAAAGATCATATCAATAGCTTTTGAGTCATTTTATAAAAATATGGAGAAGGTGTTGTGTGGAAATCCTACAATTATCTCATGGGCATCTTTAATAAGGAGAGAAAAATCTTGAAACTGGTACCAATCTCTAGAGCAAAGTTTTATAATGAAATGTGAGAGAAATAATTAATATGCTGAACAAATTCACAAGTGATTGGTTTCTAAATAAAATCATGCAATTTTGATTTTCACATTTCAAATGATGTAAAAGCACCAAAATATTTTTGCACCATTCAAGTGGTGCAATTTTGTGTTTTAATTTTTACACACAAGTGCAATTGCACCAACGCATTTTTGTAAACTCATTCTTGCAACTTCTAAAATGTAAAAAAGGTAGTTATGCACCGTAACCACCTCCCCATGCTATAAATATGAATGTAAGGATAATTGTATGGTACTTTTGGTAGTGAAACTCTACACAAAATTTTGAAGGATGCGATTGTATTTTTGACTCAATAAAGATTAGAACAGGGAGATTTTGCAAATATTGTGTTTAGGATTTCTTCATGAGTTATAACTTTGCATATGATTCATCTATCTATATATATTTACTTTCAAATTGTTTTCATAATCGCTACCAAATTTTTAGAAAATGGGAATTCCACATTAAGTATTTCTTTTAGAATCTTCATGTGTTATTTTTATGAATGTGAAATCTTGGTGGGGTTTAAGCATTTTAATTGTCTTTTATAGGTAAATATGGGATGGTTGCCTTTGGTATACTATCAGTATTATAAAAATATCTTAATGTATGTTTTTCACTCTTAAGGGTGTAATTATGTCTTTACCACCCATTGAATGAGAGAGGATTCCATGCACACAGTGTTTTCCCCTTGGACTATTCTGGTAAGTTTCTAAATTTAGCTACCCAAAGTTATCTTTCATTTTTTTCTTAGGGTTATCATGGTCATTTTTGTATTTAATTGAATATAAAAACCTTGTTATCCCTTATTCCTTTCCTTTCTCTTTTCTCTCCTTCTTTCTATTCTTCTCTTATTTTCCCTCATTTATTTTCCATCTCTTTTATATACTTTCAGTCAAAAGTATGAAACCCCTAATAGAAAACATTTTTTCTATAAATAGCTCTAAATAGATTTTTTTATTGCTTTTCCCTTTTTTTGGCTTTCAATAAAGGTAGCTTATCTTGATAATAGGAGAGGGACTTTTTTTATGTTTTCGACTAATATAAGGACTTAGTTCTCACACTACTGACTCAAAGTCACCAATTTGTCCCCCTAACAAATATTTGAGCCAAATTTTTTTTGGTGACTCCACTGGGGATCAAGGTACTTTATGCACATAATTTTTAGACATTTTAAGGAACCTCCATTAGAATGGAGGTTTGTGATTCCATTGATAAAAATTACCTAGTACCTTCACCTTCTTGATTGCAAAAATGGCATTGGTCCATCCCAACCCCAATGATCTTTGTGTCCCATGGGGAAAACATTTTGGGCCATTGGATTTGTCCCAATATATTGATTTACCATTAGGCTCAAGGAAGATATTCCCAAAATTTTTAGGAGAAAATGGTCAAGACATAGATAAACATGTCTAGGCCTTCACAGTGTCTTGTAGTATTTTAAGAGTTATGTATGAGGATGTTGTTGTGAGACTTTTCACTAAAACTTTCATTGGACCTGTTGCTGAGTGGTTCTAGCACTTAGAAGATGGATGTGTTATAGATTGGAACTCTTTGAAGAATAGGTTCCTAGATAGATTAAAATCAATTGTGGATGTGTGTGCACTTTTTTCAGACTTATTCCAGATTCAAAAGCAATATGATGACCAAATGAGAGAGTATGTAGCACATTTTAACAAATTGTTGAGACTGATTCTTCATCTGGATCAGCCAAGTCTTATCAATTAACTCTATATTTTCATTGGTTCTCTTCACCCAGAGATCAAGTTTGTATTGATGAGGAACAAGGTAAATGACTTGATAGCTACACAATAAGATGCTATCAAGATTGAAGATGATTTGATCATGTATGGAATGTTGAATAAATAAGTTTTAAAAGGTTTTACAAATTTTTCCAATGATAACAAATAAATAGTGAAACTTGATACAATCAAGAGTCTGTAATATTCAGAAAAGAGAGTTCTAAGGAAAATTCATGATCAAATATGTTAGAACTCTAATAGAGAAAAAGAGAAAGCGATACCTGTCATATATGATTGTTTTAGTGTCATAATCATGGAAGAAGGTGAATAGTTATAAGAACTAATGATTGAGTAGAGAATAGATGAAGAGTTTGAATTCTCACCTGGAAAAAATGAGAAAGATTTGCCAATTTCACCAGATTGCTTAAATCCCATGGTCCTAGGAGAAAATGGGTTATCTAAAAAAAATAGATAAAACCACAAACAAAAATAAGTAATAATACAGAGTGTGATGTTATACTTTTTGAAAGAGAAGATATTGTGGAACCAGTTTTCAACAAAGTAGATAATCCCTTCTCTATCAAAATGAAAGACTCAATAGTCAAAAATGAAGATTCCTCGGGTATTTCATTTTTAGGGTCTACCATAGAAGAATTCTCTATAAGATCTGAATCCAAAGCAATTAAGCATTTACAAATTGAAAATCATAATCATGCCAAGGATGAGGTCAAAGAAGACATTAGTGTAGAACATAATGAATGGTGCCCAATAATCATTACAAGGAAAATGGAAACTATTAAGGCAGAGGAAATTGATGAAGATGATGATGATTCATCCAGTGATGAATTAATTTCTATAGTGAGAAGTGATTTGGAAAATAATATAAACACTTCATTCATTCTACAAGATAATCATATTGTGGTTTTGACATAGATATGTGACACACTTCCCTCTAATTTAGATATAATATCTATCAAAGATTCATTTGAAGTCATTTAAAAAGTTCAATATTGATTAGAAGTGCTCACAAAATATCATAGAATTCATAATGATTTCATTTCAAAATAAGAAAATATTGATGATTTGTTCATTTGTGATTATCCTTGTATGAACAATAATTGTAAGTTCATCTTCCCACCTACTTGGTCACTACTGATAAATGTGTTCAGAGTTCATAAGTTAAATCCATTATTTCAAAATGGTAGGTACTTCTCCTAGATGGTGAATGGTTTTGTATAATCTTCTCATTTTCCTCTGCTCCCTTTAAATAGTTTTTTTCCCTAATTTTGGCATGTTTCATTTTCTCATTTCATTTTGGTGTGCACGTTGTATTTCAATAAAGGCAATAGTTTCTCTATTGCCCCTCCTTATTCATGTTTTAGTATTCCTATGTGTACATTTTTGTTATCACAATCTCTATCTACAAGCACCATGGGTGATTACAAATTTTACAAAAGTGATAGATGGAATAGGTTTTTCATAAGTCTCTTTAGGTGAATAAGAGGATCTGGCCTAGCAGTGCATGTTCATTTTTCATATGACTGAGATGGGTGAACTGGTTGTTCGTTAGTTAGGATCAGGGTGTGCAAGTTTTTAAGCAAATAGAAGGTCTGACCTGATAGTGCATGTTCATTTCTCATATGACTAAGATGGGTGAATTGGTTATCAGCTGGTCAGATTTGGATATACAAGTGTAAAAAAACACTTCTCTCTTTGCATTTTAGTTTGTGTAAAAATGCATAACTAAAAATGCCCTCACATACACTATCCTTTTGGATATGTGAAAGCACCTATTAGGCTGAGTACCTAACCCTCACATACATTATATTTTGACATGTGATAGATTTTCAATGGCTTGAGGACCCATCTCTTTCTTGAAGATCATAAATCCAAAGATTTTTTAAATCCATCAAAGTTACTGTTGAAGACTCCATTACCCAATGGATTAAGCATCGGCCTATGAAACCAAAGAATTCTAAGTTCTTTCTATTCCTTATAGTTTAGAATCCCAATTAGATCTAGTTGTTGTCATAGTTTTTGAAAATGGTAAAAAAATGATGAAAATTTCAATTTTTGAAAAAATGGCTAAAATTTTGAATTTTGCTCGAAAATGCCAAAAATTTTAAAAAATTCAAAAATTAAAATTTATGGATTTTTTTTTGTTTTTATTCCAAAATTTTTTTAAACAAGTTTGAACCCTCTATACAAAAACCACTTGCATTCCCTTTGATTTTAAAAAATGAATTCAATTTTTGTGAGCTATGTAAACATATCTTCCTTTTTTCACAACTCGTGCAAAGTGCAAAAATATTTTTGGTGCAAATTGCAAAAAATATTTTTAGTGCAAGTTGTGAAAAAAAAATTGTTTCCCGTATGACTTGTAAAAACTTTTTCAGTTGTCCCTAGCCGTACAAATAAGTTTTCCACTTTCTTGTCCATGTAATTTGTTAATTTCTCTCTTCACTTCTGTGCAAGGGTATTTACAAAATGGGCTCGTGGATGAAGCTACGAAAATATTTCAAAAATTCTTGAAAGAGATATTATTTTATGGAGTGCAATGATTATTGGATATGTACAAAAAGGATGTTTTCATGAGTCCTTGATGTTATTTCAACAAATGCAATTAGTAGGTGTTATACCAAACTCTAGAACCTTCACCAGTGCTCTCTCTACATGCGCTCAAATGGAAAATTTGGAATAGGGTATGGACATACATGAAAAAATAGTTACAAATGAGATTAAATCTAATGTCATGTTGCTAAATTCGATGATAGACATGTTTTCAAAATGTGGAATCATACAAAAAGCCCACCAAATGTTTGACAAAAGTCTTCATCTAGATGTAGTGTAATGAAATGTAATTATTGTTGGATATTTATAGAATGGGCTTGTTGATAAAACCTATCAACTCTTTATGCAAATGCCTTGACTAAATTTAATCTCGTAGAACTCAATAATTAAAAGATTTAAACAAAATAGATCTAATACGGAAGCGTTGAATATGTTTTGCAATATGCAAGGATTAGGTATCTAGCTGGATGAATATACCTTCCACAACATGGTCTCTACATGTTATAACTTAGGTACTCTAGGTTTTGTTATGAATATCCATGAAGGCATAATGAGAAGTGTATTTTAGTCCAATGTCTTCGTAGGAAATGTCCTTATAGACATGCATGTGAAATGTGGATGGATGGAGTGTACATGTGAAGTGTTTCATAATATGATTGAATGAGAATGGTACTTCATGGAAGATGATGATTTTGGTCCACTTAGTTCACGAAATGAGCTGGAAGCCCTATATTTCATCTACTCTATTATATGTGAACTCCTTCACTCAACTAGTGGTGAAAATGTAAAGATATTACATACATTACAGACTATAGTGGTTGATAAGATAGACTAATTTTTAGATGAGGATACAAAAATATAGTAGGTATTATATCTACTAGACATGCATAAATATGATTACTAGATTGGGAAACAACACAAGGTGTCAAAATAAAGTTGAATATATCTAATTTTGAGGGATATGGGTGAAGAGAAATGATAATGATAGACTTGAATGTTGGAGAGATTATAGTGGAAATTCCCAAACCACTAATCACCTAAAAGGATGTTGTTTTAAGATCTAACATGAAACAAATTATTGAAAGTATTGATGGGATCACTTCCAAAACAATGACACTTTTATGGATCATGAGGGAGCATTGGTTTTATCTTTAAATCATGTTATGGTTCATGTCTACCATTTTGGTTCTGACAACAACCAAACATATTTCTCATATTTAGTAGAGTGAGAATTGCAATATGATATCTGATAGACATAATGAATGATTACATGTGGTTAATAAAAGTCATTTTACATGTTCTGATGAACAATACAGGCATGATGAATTATAATTTGTTAAAGAATATAAAAAAAACTCTTTGAAGAGTCCACTTGGATGTCCTAAAAACCCTAGTAAAAGAGGCAATAATGAAGTGATATTCATGGGAAGGCTATATAATGAAAGTCCAAAGGTATATCCTTTACATGTGTTTTATCGTGCCAACTAGTTTGGAATCAACTATCTCCACGTATTGACCTCCAATGGAAATGGGACCCTAAACACAAGGAATTAAGATTCACTTTACCATGTTATTAGTAGAGGGGAATTTTCATGACAGATGATAATGGAGTGAACCAAATGGTTATGAGGGGCCTTTTTTCTCAATTAGATTTTGATGTGATAGTGGTTGGTATATATAAAAAAGTAAGGATTCTATCAGACATGCAAGGGATGATGAGTTTGCAAATGTAACTGGCATTGATGATTATGTGTTTGTGCATAATACTGGATTCATTGATGGTAATAAAATAATAGATGAAACATTGGAAGTGGCTAGGAAATCTCTAAGAACATAATGATATCAGCAAGCCATTTTTAGTTTAATTTGAGAAACATCCCCAAGATATAACTCATTCCATATTGTTACTTTGATAATTATTAGGAAGAGGTTCAAATATCTAAAAATATGATCGAGGATGATGTCAACATTTCAAAATATTTGTAAAAAGGTTGGTATAACTATTGGTACACATAAATATGATCTTGATGTGGAAACTTCCTTTAAAATAGCAAACTAGAGGAGGAAAGTAAAGATTGAGTAGATAGTTGTAAAGAAAGTTGAGATGACACTTGAGAATATTCACAAAAAAAAAGTCTAAAACAAATATTTGATTATAATCAAAACATGATCTTGTATTACTCATGACATGAGTCAAAGTGAATACAAAAACAATTGTGCATATGTCATCCCCAAATATGACTAATAGGATGGTGATCAATATTTGTCCTATGTATCGAATCATGTGTTTTGAGGATGAGAGGACATAATCAACATACAAAATAAAATTTTATTTAACATTATTAGCCCACGTCAATGCTATCTCAAACTAAAATTATTTCTAGAATCTCATATATGTTTTAAAGCTTGGTTCACATGTCTCAATGAGAAATAATGGCTATGATATGGTAATAAAATGCTGCATCAGAGGAAATAAATGTGACTAATAAAAATGAACATAATGGTTCATGTAATAACTAATTGAAGAGATGTAATCAACTGGTCTCCATATGGAATCAATTTTAGTCAGGGTAATTTGTCAAATGATTCACAAGATTTCTATATGTTTCCAAATTTGGTTTATGTGTCTATCTCAGCATAGATAATTGATCCAAAGCATTTTCAATGGCCTTTCTTAGTATCCTTAATTTATTAAAGACATGAATACTTTTAAAATATAAATATCATATCAATAGATTTTGAGTCATTTTATAAAAATATGGAGAAAGTATTGTGTGGAAATATTGCAATTATCTCATGGGCATCTTTAACAAGGAGAGAAAAATCTTGAAACTGGTACCAATCTCTAGAGCAAAGGTTTTTATAATGGAATGTGAGAGAAACAATTGATATGCCAAAAAAATTTACAAGTGATTGGTTTCTAAAGTAAATCATGCAATTTTGATTTATACATTTCAAATGATGTAAAATCACCAAAATATTTTTGCACCATTCAAGTGGTGCAATTTTGTATTTTCATTTTTGCACACAAGTGCAATTGTACCACTTAAGTAGTGAATTTTTGTAAACTCATTCTTGAAACTTCTAAAACATAGAAAAGGTGGTTATGATCATAAACACCTACCCATGCTATAAATATGAATGTAAGGCTCATTGTATGGGACTTTTGGTAGTGAAACTTTGCAAAAAAATTTGAAGGACGTGATTGTATTTTTGACTCAATAAAGATTAGAATAGGGAGATTTTGTAGACTTTTTGTTTAGGATTTCTTCATGAGTTATAAGTTTGCATATGATTCATCTGTCTCTATATCTTTAATTTCAATTTTTTTTCATAATCACTACCAAATTGTCAAAAAAAGAGAATTTCATATTAAGTATTTCTTTTAGAATCTTTGTGTATTGTTTCTATGAATGTGAAATCTCAGTGGGGTTTAAGCAATATTTTTTTAATTATCTTTTACAGGTACATATGGTATGGTTGCCTTTGATCTGCTATCAGTATTAGAAAATTGTCTTAATGTATGTTTTGTACTCTTAAGTGTGTAATTATGTCTTTACCATCCATTAAATGAGAGAGGTTTCCATACACACAGGGTTTTCCCCTTCTTGGACTATTCTAGTAAGTTTATGAATTTAGCTACCCAGAGTTGTCTTTCATTTTTTTTTCTTAGGGTTATCATGGTGGTTTTTGTATTTAACTGACTATAAAAACCCTGTTATCCCTTATTCCTTTCCTTTCTCTTTTCTCCCCTTATTTTTATTATTCTCTTATTTTCCCTCATTTCCTTTCCATTTCCTTTATTTACTTTTAGGTCAAAAGTATGAAACCCCCAATAGAATTTTTTTTTGCTGTAAATAGTTGTGAATAGATTTTCCATTACTTTTCCTTTTTTTTTGGCTTTCTATAAAGGTAACTCTGCCTGCTAATATGAGAGGGATTTTATTTTATGTTGTTGACTAACATAAGGACTCAGTTCCCACACTGCTGACTCAAAGTCACCAATTTATCCCCCTGACAAATATTTGAGCCAAAAATCTCCCAATTGAGTGAACACTTACAGTTTTCTTGTTTTTTTTCACCACTAGGTATTGTGATGTTTTTGATACATTGTGGGTTTGAACTTACTTCACATCTATCACATTGTCACCCATAACATTTTTATTTTTGGCAAAGAATTTAGGTTTGTATGTTTGGTTTAAGGAATTGTTGTTTGGTCTGAAAATCTTAATGACACCTTTAGAAATTAATTTTCTTTCAATTTGAACTCCCTTTTCTATGATTTCATTAAAGGATGTTGGACAATTAAGTTTTAATTGATACACTAATTCTGAATTGAGATTTTAGCAAAGATGGTAATAAATTAATTTTTAGGTGGGTACCATGGAAATGTACAACCTAAAATATAGATCAAAGGAATCTAGGGTTAAAGGAGTATAGATAGCCTAAGGCAAAAGGATGGTAGACTATCTCTAGAGTAGGCCAATTATTTGTGAAACTCAGATAAAACATATACTAAATTTATTATGTTGAGATACTAAAGATATAAAGTACAACTATGCTAGATATTACAAAGACAAAGAAAATAAGATACTTAGTTTTGATGCTAAAATATAGATCTAGATCAAGAACAAACATAAAGTAGACTAGATCTAGATTCTAGAATAGTCACCTGATTCTAGAAATTATAACTTTGTAGCCACATGTTTAACCTTAAAATGTAATCTAGGTGATCTTATTGTTAATCCTAGATTTGGTTAATGGATATATATAAATGAAATGGCATAAGGGTGATAATTAGATCTATATCAAGCCAATTAGATGCCAAAATTAGATATAGGCTGTAGACATCCAATTCCTAACACTATCTGTGTTGAAATTGTCAATCTTGAATTTCACTCAAATGCACATTTAGGTCAAAATCCATAAGACACCCTAAATGGTTCAAAATTATCACTTAAAAGTGTCAATTTAGATCAAAGTATCCCTAAATAGGGTGATGCATTTTATGGGTCAGCTAACTTTGAGTAGATCATTTCAATTTAAAATGATAAATTCACCAGTTAGTGCTCTAGATCACTCTTTTCTTCTAATTCATTAGTACACATCACGTACCTTTGTTATTTAGTGTTGAAAAAATATTAAATGAGAATACATATCTAATGCATCTAACATCACTTTCCAATTTCTCTCTAGTCAAATTATGATCTAGTAATATGACTTTCTAGCCATTTTGATTAATTATGCACCAATTTCCAAAGAATTGCACTAAACTTGATTAAACTTAATTAAGCTAATTAATCTAATTGAAGAGCTTAAGTAAGAATTCCATAGATATTTTTGAATATCTCATTATTGGAAATTGATTTTGAATATCTGTATCACCTAGTGACATCATCTATGGGGTGGCATCCATCAAGCCATAAGTGCATAAAATATCATGATTATGGGTCACTCATGCCTAGTTAATACTTCCCATGCTTCTTTAATGCTTATTTATTGTGAGGATATTTATGAGTTTAATTCTAAATATTAGGATTATCCATGGCCACACATCTCAATCTTGAGCTGGATGGTCATGGTTGATCTTGACCAACTCAAAAATTTATAAATAGGGAAGCCATGGACATGAATTTTAAGCTTGATTTATGCAACATTGTCTCCCCAGTCTTTTGCAATAGACCATTAAAATTAGTTACAAGCTTCATTGATAGGCTAGTTTAGTGATTTGGAATCATGAGCCTAGGTTTTATGGAGTGTTCTTGAGACATTGGAGGACTTTTCCACCTTTGTTGACAAAGACAAGGATGTTTGATCAAGGGAGAACATGCTTTTGATCCACATGGATATGGTGAATCCATTTGAGAATGTAATATGATGTTTCTTTCTTTCATTTGTTTCTTTTTATTCTTTATAATTCCCATAGGAATATATAAGATTAGTTAGTTATTTATTTATGCATTTTTCATGATTTATGGACTAATGATTGACTAACTTGCTTTGTAATCCTCTCTACATCTTAGCACGCCTGATGAGACTAGATTCATCTTACACATGAAGAAGATCATTATACAACTTTAAAACCTTCATTTGGATCACTAAAACTCTTGAAATTTGATTTTCTAACTTTGGTTTTCCATTTTTCTTTGTCACGGGTTTCCACAATAACAATCATCAATTTGTAAAACTATCATGATTGGCATAGATGTTATCGATCACTGTTAGTATAACTATTTTTTATTAGATAACCATCATTATTTTGTAAGTGTAACCATTGTTGATTAAATAACTAATGTTGATCATTGTATTTTTCTTAAAAACACAACCCTGAGAGCTAATAAGCCATTTTAAAATGCTTGGTTTGGGGTCATACGGACTCTATTTTGGATGATTTTTTTAAAACCATGTGTTTTCTCCTAAAATTTTATAATTTGACATTATTTTAGCTTCAATTTTCATATATTTTTCACAAAATTTTGAAAATCTATATAAAATGTTTCTAATCTAACATATTTGCTTTTGGGGTGATGCCTTAAGGGTAGACAGGTAACCAACAGATTTGAAATTTGCTAAAAACATGTTTAGATCACCTTTTGCATGCATTAAAATGGATTAGGAATGATATGCTGATGTCTAAAGTAACATTTAAATTATTAAGTGAGTTTTTTTTTAGTATGTTTTTCAAAGTTTTCAATTAAGACCAAGGGGTCAAATGATCACCACCTCATTTTCCATTGGGGCTTAAAAATGAACTCACCTTTCCAAGTTTTTTTGTATTTACTTAGTTGTTTAAGTTAGATTTTGTTTGGAAGGAATGTCGTGTGTATGCTCTTCCATTTGTCCCCTCTAGGGAACCCTTAGAATTAAAAGCGATATTCCTATTGAAAAAATCTTAATCCAAGGCTTAGAAAGAATGTCATCTAAAGCTCTCCTCAAAAACATGTTAAAGTTTGGGTGATATTAAAAATGACCCTAAAGTCTTTCTATTTTATGTTTTCTTTATTTTTATACAAACTTGGCTTGCGAGGGGGACATCATTACCTCCAATGAGTTCTTTAGGGAAGCTTTGGCCTGGGGTTTAACCTCTCAATATTGAATTCATTTGGCTCCTAATTGGAGTTACACATGGGATGTATTTGTATTTGGACATCGCACTACACTGAGCAAATAGTAGGATGTAGTCATTATAAAAAGGACTAGACCTTTTTACAACTAGCCAATGCCACAGTTACCCAATTTATGTGCTTATCTTTTACATAATTTGAGATGAAAGTCTTATGCAATTGATTCCCTTGGAATGATTAAAAACCAATTAGTTTTAGTCAACCCCATTTTGCCATACCCTTGCTAGGATTTGGATGATTATACTTCTTGTATTTTGGTCATTATTTGCTTGGTATGCTTTGAGGCCATTTTTTTTTTTTTTTTTCATAAGCCATGTCAAAATCATGTATTTGAGTTAAGAAGGGTAGCATTATGCTGCCCAAATCATGCCAAATCATTTTTGCCTTTGAGTCTTTGAAACGTAATAATTGAGCACATCATTCGAGCAAGCTTACGTCATTAGGCTACTCAATTTATTTCAAGAAATTATTTACCATTGTATCAAAAACCATTTGTTTCAAACCATGTCATGTATACCATTTAGACCTTGTTTATGCATTGTTATATTGTGTGTTCTTGTTTAGCTTGTTTGGTCCAATCCTGGTCTTCAACATTACATTTTCAATTAACCTTGTCAAGTTTGGATCCAAACATTGATTGATTTTTGTTTAGGCCTCAATTCATGGGGTTGGTACCCAAATCTTTTTCTTTTTGGTTGCATAGCTTTGGTTAAATTATTACCCAATTTTGAACACTATTGATTGATTGTTTGAGTACGTATCCTCATTTTTGTGATTTTATTTGGGAAAACATAACCTTTCTTCAAAAACATTTGATGTTAGACATTTAATGTTAGGTTGTTTTATGCCAAATCTTGGCACAAACTACTTTTGAGATGTAGCTTCACCCTTTCAACCAAGGTTGAACCTTTTCTCTTTTAAACATCACTTTTTAGAGTTTGCAAAAATTTAAGTCTTTCTATTTTTGGAGCTTTCTTCATTAACTGCAGATATGTCTAGCTACACTTATGGTGCAGTCATGGATAATCCAACTTATGATATAATGGTTGCATAAAATGAATTTTATGACTTTAGTCAAGACCCCTATCATGACAATATGGTTTTTGAGATAGATTTCTATCCACCTCACAAAAATAAGTCATGGGAACACAATCAAGATCTAACTTGTGATCTAAGTCATGATTGGAATGATTAGGTTTATCAGGAAGACTTGGATGCTTTGGATTATATAAGTAATCAAACTCCACAACATACCAAGATCACCATTTTAGGACCTCCTCCTTTGGTTTGCACAAGTAACCAATCTAAGAAGCATCTAATCATCACCCTTTTAAGTTCTCCTCCTTTGGTTTGCACAAGCAACCAAACTAAGAAGCATCCAATCATTACCATTTTAAGATCTCCTCCTTTGGTTTGCACAAGAAACCAAACTAATAAGTGTCCAATTTTTACCATTTTAGGACCTCCTCCTTTGGTTTTCATAAGTAACCAAACTAAGAAGCATCTAGTTGTTACCATTCTTGGCCCATCACCAATTTTTGATGAACCTATTGTTAAAGAACCTCCATTTGATGAACCAATCATTTTTGATCCCTTCTTCAATATCATGATTTTGGAGAGTCCATTATTGAACCACAAACCATTATTCCTACTAAACCAAATGTTCCCCACATTAAAAATTCTTTGCCAATCTTCGAGCCTAAACAAGAACCATTACCTCTTCAAAAGCCATCTTATGAGGATCAAAATGTGTTCAAAATTGATCTTTTGCAACCAATTGTGAACCAAAACAAAAATGTTATTATTGAAACACCCATTTATGAAAAGATAAAATATGATAAATTATCTATTCATATGTTATCTATTTTTAAAGAGCCTCATCTCCTTGACAAGCCAGTCTCGGTAGAGTTGTCCCTTGATATTTTCCCACTTGTTGAGGAGTCTCACTTTGATAGACATGATTTTATCAAGATGTACCTTGAACAATTCCCTCTTCTTGAGGGGCTTCACTTAGACGAGTTAGTCTATCTTGAACCCTTCCAAGATGAATCCATTTTTATTGAGCCCATTATGCCATCATAGGACATTACTTTTCAAAAATTCAGCATTCAACAAAACATTATCAAAACAACCATATCAGATAAAGAATCAATATTAGAGTCAAGTTTCATTTTTGAACCGACATTGGATTTAGCATCAAAAATAGAATCAACATCAGTTTTGACATTGGATTCAGAGTCCCTTGCTTCAGAATTAGAGTCAGAAATAGATTATAATATTGGTTGTTACAACATTGGTTACAATTGCCTTGCAGATAAATTTGAATATATTTGTGATCCTTATATGGTTTTTGAGGATGATTAATTCGACATCGACACAAGTTATCCTAGTATCTTATATGAAGATTGTGCTACCTTTCACCATCCCATTATTACCACCCAACACAACCATTATATTGATATTCCACCTCCCATAAGTGTTGATTGGGGCCAACCGAATCACACTTTTTTGAACTACATCCATGGTGACATATCATTTGTAGAATATCAAGGGGACCAAGACCACAATCATTTAGAAGAATAAAAATCTCTTAGTGAAGCCTTTTTAGTTGTGTTAGGGGATAAGCAAAGATCAAACTCAACATCTTTTAGTGACACCTTTTTAAAGGTGCTAGAAGACAATCAAAGTCAAATGTTAACATCTCTTTATGAAACCTTCTCAGAGGCACTATGGGATGATCAAAATAAATTCATTGGTGAAAACCTCATCGAGGCACCAATAGCTAAGCACAAAAGTTATTCATTGTTTACTAAAGATAATATCAAAGATCAAATCAAAATAACTTCCAATCTACAACATAATCAGATGGTAGCTACTCTCAAGATCAAGCAACAAAACAATTTAATGGGCCTCTCGAGAGCATCTTCAGAGGTCTTTGGCCTTACCACAACCAAAATTATGTAAAATATGGCATCAACAATATTACGTGTGACTAAAAGTCTCTATCTCCATTTGTTTCCCATTCATTATCACCCACCTATTTATTTCCCACTTATCTCATTTATCCTACCATTATTTACCATCACTGGCAGCACTTTCCTTTATCAAGGTTATAAGGATATCTTGTCTTAACATTTAAAGGAATTAGAATCAACAATCTATGAAGATCATGAACACATTATTGAGATCTAGATCAATAATAAGTTCTTAACAGAGTAGTTATTTTGAAAGGGTTTTGGATAATAACTTATATAGCTGATCATTTTTGTTGTCTCACATATTGACTAAGACATGCATCTCCCTGTCAGTAAGAGCAACATAACCATTTTTCATCTACCATTCACCTATTTGTTATTACCATGCCTCAGCTCTTGGGGACAACCCTATAGCCCCTTTTAAGGCATTATTATACCATTGAGATCCATGAACCATGCCATTTGAACTACATTGACTTGAGGTCCTTCAAGATTATGTAGGTAGAGCTCAATTTTTATTAAGGTTAGCTTAGTTACCCCTTTCCCATGCTCTCATCATTTTGTGAGAAATTGTTAAGTTTGAATGATCTCATCATTTTAGGAGCAACATAAGCCAATGCTCTCACCCTTTTGTGAGTAATTTGATCGAGTCATTGCTTGGGGGTAACTTTGTTGCCACTGTATCCAATTTTTTTGATCATTTCATTATACCATTTGTTTACTATTGACCAAGGTTTGTTTTTAGTCATCCTATTTATCCCATTTTGATCTTGGTTCCTTTGGTTCATCCTACACCTTTTGTGGGGGGATTATGATCTAGTTTCAATATTTTTTGAATTCAGCATTGAAAGATAGTCTATGAACATAGTGTGATATTTGATATGGCAAGATATCTTTCATCTATAATCTTATTTGGTATCATTGATTATAATTACCTATGGGAAAATTAGTATTGTTTTGGTACCCTTGATTATAACTACCTTTCGAAAAATCAATATTATGACATTATTTTCTAATTATAATTGTTTATGGGTAAATTAGTTATAATGCCTTTTTATCATGCATTGCCACATCATCTAGTCATTACTATTATCATTTGTCTTGTCATTCACCTTTGTTTGTGAACTTGTTTTGACCAAGTCAGTTTTTCATCACCTTTTATGTGGATATAATTACTATGACTTGGGATTATTTTAGGGTTATGTAGGCTATGTTTGATTCATGTCAAGGTCAACTCAGTCCCTCTTATTATACACTCTCATCATATTGTGAGTATTTTAAGTTGGTGTGCTCTCATTGTTTCATGAGCTAGACAATTTTGTATCTCTTAATCCTTAATCAAGTTGAGATACTTAGAAAATTTCAAAAACATTCATAACACCATTCAAAAACTCAGAAATATTTTTGTGTGTTTATTTGATTATTGTTTGTTGCGTAGTCTTTTTTTTCCCTATTTGGTCTTGCTTCTTTGTTTTATTTTTTCTAAGTACATCTTGATGGTCCACATGGATCTTGATTATTTATATATTGGTCTCATGTCATTAAGATGTTCTTGCCTTTTGTTTTTAAAACATTTTTGTTCCTACTTAAGTCTTGATTGATCCTAAACTTGATTTCAACTTAGGTTCATTTATGTTTATCTTTTTCTTTGTCTTTGCTTTTTTGTTTAAATGTAAATCATTGTAACTTTGGTTTTGGTCATTGTTTTACCATTATCCTTTGTTATAGATATTCACATTTGAATTGGATTAGTGCAATTGGAATCTTATGTAATTCTAAGTTATTTATACTTATGATGCCTAATTTATTTTTCTATAGCAAGCACTTTGTGCTTAGGTCTCAAAGTCTTAAATGTCAACATCAGCTATGATGAATGATTCTCAAGAATACTTTCCAAAACCTAGGCTCATGATATGGAATTAGGCATCTAGGTAACATGTATTTTAGCACTCAAATCTATGCTTAGATGTGTATCTCTTCACATAAGTTGTGATTTTAATCAACTCTTGGTTTATTTTCATCATTTCTCATTCCATTCTCTCCCACACTTGGGTGAACTACATTGGCTTGAAGTTCATGTTAGAACATGAGTCCATAGAACTATGTAAACCGTGCTCAATTTATATTAAGGTCAGCTCAGCTATCTCCATTATTATTTTCATCTCTCTCATCACTTTGTGAATTATCATATGATTAGTTTTATATATATTTCTAAGCCATTACACCATCACATATACATTTGCACCCACTTGCTTTAACCTATCTTTTCAGTTATATCCTTGAGCTATTTTGCTTTCCAATTGCCCATGCTGGGGCACAACAACTAAACCACATCTAAATAAAATCAGATCCATAGGGGAAAAATCATTATTTATTATTTATCAATGATCAAAATTTGCCTTACTAGGGCAAAACTATTTTATCATGATCACATTTGCTCTACTAGAGTACTTATTATTATCTTCTCTTTGGAGACCCTATTCTAATGGTGCTTCCCTTCTTGAAGTATAATGCTCTCTCTTTTCCTCTAATTTCAAGCTCTCCACACTAATACCCATGATGATAATATTTTAGTATGTAACTTGTCTTAGGATTGATCAATGTCATAAGCATGTACCTTGTACTCTCAAATTGGGTATGTTTAAAGTGTGTCCCTTACATTTATGGATTATAGCTTTCCCATTACCCCCATTTTTAGGGCCTATTATACTCCTAATTATATTTTTATCATTGATGGTAATCACATGTGCAAGCATTAGCTCATCTAGATGTGATCTATTCTATGGGTTAATATCTCACTTTCTCTCTCTTTTCGAGATTCCATCCTTTTCTTCCATCCTAGTATGTCCTCTCGAGGGGGTATCATGGGTTTGTTTCAATTTATTCTTGACAACTCTTTTCTTTGAAAAGATTTTTCTTCACCTAAATGTCTCACTACAACTTCTCAAATAAGGGAAAAATGTAGACATCCAATTCCTAACACATTTGTGTTAAAATTGTCAATCTTACTCAAATTACACTCAAATGCACATTTTAGGTCAAAATCCATAAAATGCCCTAAATGGTTCAAACTTTTCACTTACAAGTGCTAGTTTAGGTCAAAGTATACTAAAATAGGGCAATGCATTTTATGGGCCAACTAAATTTGATCGGATCATTTTAAGTCAACATGATAAATTCACCATTTAGTTCTATGGATCACTCTTTTCTTCTAATTCATTGGTACATGTCATGTACCTTTGTTATTTGGTGCTAGAAACATCCTAAATAGGAATACATATCCAAAACATCTACCATCACCTTTTAGTTCCTCTCTAGTCAAATTATGATCTAGTAATATGACTTTCTGACCATTTTGATTAATTATGCACCAATTTCCAAAGAATTGCACTAAACTTGATTAAACTTAAGCTAATTAATCCAATTTAAGAGCTTAAGTAAGAATTCCATAGATATTTTTGAATATCTCAGTATTGGAAATTGATTTTGAATATTTGCATCACCTAGTGACATCATCTATGGGGTGGCATCCATCAAGCTATAAGTGCATAAAATATCAAGATTATGGGTCACCCATGCCTAGTTAATGCCTCCCATGTCTCTTTAATGCTTATTTATCTTGAGGATATTTATGAGTTTAATTCCAAATATTAGGATTATCCATGGCCACACATCTCAATCTTGATATGGACGGTCATGGTTGATCTTGACCAATCTCAAAAATCTATAAATAGAGAGGCCATGGACATGAATTTTAAGCTTGATTTATGTAAAGTTATTATGTAAAATTTTCTCCACAATCCTTTGCAATAGACCATTAAAATTAGTTACAAGCTTCATTGATAGGCTAGTTTAGAGATTTGGAATCATGAGCCTAGGTTTTATGGAGTGTTCTTGAGACATTGGAGGAGTTTGCCACCTTTTTTGACAAATACAAGGATGCTTGCTCAAGGGAGAACATGATTTTGATCCACATGGGTATGGTGAATCCATTTGAGAAGGTAATATGATGTTGCTTTCTTTCAGTTATTTCTTGCTATCCTTTTTAATTCTCATAAGAGTATATAGGATTAGTTAGTTAGTTCTTTATGCATTTTTCATGATTTATGGACTAATGTTTGACTAACTTACTTTGTAATCCTCTCTACATAGGCATATGCGACATTCATAAAACTAAGTATAGTCTAAATATGAAAAGTACAACTATGCTATGTATAGAAAATACAAATAAGTAATGCACATATCTTGTTTAAATGCTACTTTAGTTATATATATGGAATATGTAAGAAGAAGGCTAGAAATAGTTCTAGAATAGTTATCGAATTCTAGATCTGATGCTTCTAGAGCTCTAGACTAATGTCATCCTAGAATAGTTATGTCGATGCTACTATCTAGGTTTAATGAAAGTGTCATGTATGGAATATTTATTGAAAAATGATGTGACTACCTGGATGTTTTTGGGTTTATCTTCACCTTCACTCTAGATAATTTATATCTAGATCATGGACTATCACTCCTTATGAAATGGTAAAACCCTAGTTTTCCATCTTCATAGTGACCTTGGAAAAAATGGGTTAGTGGGCACATGGTGTTGAACTAACCCCAAAGACCCCACTATTAAGAGACACTACCTACACAATCAATACTCTAGAAGAGGGACTCAAACTCATGTAGTTCACCCCTACATGTTAGATTGTGTGTGAATCATACAATATTGTGAAAAGCAAGTATAAAAATGACCTATTTTGTAACTTGGTAAATTAGGATCTTAGGCTACTCCTTTAGTTCTTCAGATCTGTAGATGTGTTATACTTATGATTGGTATGGAAATAAGGAAACTTTTTAAAATTAAATTCTTGATAGAGTTCTTTTGATAAGTTGGCTTGGTCTCTTTGGTCTTTTGCTAGGTGAGGAATGAATGAGGGTTGATATTGTATTTATATCAATCTCTTTGGAGTAATAACTCACACTAAAACACTTAAGCTAACCATTAGGATACGTTTCATTTTTAAAATAGATGACTTTAGGGACTAGACACTTGTGTCAGGTCAAGAAACTAACATTGATGTTAGTATCTATCCTAAAAATTAGTGTCTTGAGAGTAGGAAAGTAGTTATAGGTTTAGAACTCTTGGAGATGGGAGATAAATAAATTTTAAGCATTCTAGATAGGTAATAAGGTTTGTGTCATCAACATAAGACTGGTTAGGCTAAGAGATATAGGTTAAGGGGTATAATACAAAATAGATGAAAGACTTAAAGAAGTGATAAAGGTATATAACTAAGAGGAACAATCAAGGTTTGATTTTTTCAAGTGTACAAGATTGATGTGCTATATAATCATAAAATAGTGCCTACATCATAAACACTTGTGCCAACTTGGGATAGTTGCATTGATGCTATCGTCTGACTTAGATGTAGGTGTCTAGTATGGAATACCTAATTAACTAGGATGTGACCACCTATATGATTTTGGGTTGTATATCACCTTCACTCTTGTGCATTCAAATTTGGGTCATGGACTATCACTCCTTGTCAAGTAATAAAACCCTACTTATTCATCTTTATATTGGTTGTGGAAAAATGGATTAGTGAGCACATAATGTTGATCTACCCTAAAGACCCATCTATCAATGAGAACTACCTACATAACCAATACTTTGAGGAGGGCCTCATACTTATGTAGTTCTCCCCTATGTATTGGATTATGTGCAAATCATGCAATGTGTGATAAACAAGTACAATAATGACCTAGATTGTAACTTATAAAATATATATCTTGGGATCTTGTTCAGTAATTTAGACCTATAGATGGATGTCCCTATGAATGATATGGAACTAGAAGAAAATAGGGAAGTTTTGATCATTTGAGTTTTTAATAAAATGATTTCGGTAAGTTGCCTTAATCTTTTTAGGTCTTGTCTAGGTTGTGCTAGATGAGGAATGAATGAGGGTTGATCTTGTAGTTATACCAATCCCTTTGAAGAATATATCACATTAAATATCTATGATCAACCTTTAAGATATGTTTTATTTTCAAATTAGATGATTTTAGGCATCAGACACTTGCATTAGTGTAGGATACTTTGTCGACATAAGTTTTTGATTGAGATGCAAGTGTCTGGGTAGTTGGAAAATAAGTGTAGGTCCAAAACATGCAAAGATGGAAGATAATTAGGTTTACAACATTATGGGAAAGAGAACAGGTCTGAATCATCAAAATACATAGGTCAAACTAAGAGATAAGCAATTAAGCACAAAGAGATAATGTATATAAACATTTTCAAAATGGGAAATGTCTATAACCTAAAATTACATCCATGATATGTATTTACTAAGTGTATAAGATTGAGGTTATATATAATTTATAAATAGTGTCTACATTGGCCCTCTCTTTAATCTAGTAATGAAATTATTGGTTTAAAGGAGAAGAAATACTACCTAGGTTTGTATAACACACCTTGTCTTTGCTTGAGTCCAACTTAAGTGTTTTGCTAGTGATTAAACTTACAACCAAGAGCATGTTATAACATATAATCTGAAATTTAAAGTACTAAAATTATTGATATTGAAAGAGAGAAAGGTTTAAGAGTATACCTATGTATTGATGCAAACATCTTACCTTTTGGAAATTTGATTTGAAAGATATAGCATTATAAATCACTAAAACTAAGATTAGGACAATTATAAATATGTAAAATGCATATATATAAAGAGATATATTTGAGGGCACATGTTCCTAACCTTGGAGAAAAGGTGAGCTGCCAACCAGAAGTTGAGATTAGCTCAACCATGCAACCCAATCATACTTATAACCTTGTGAGTGTGAGTAAACTAAGTCAATTTCCACTATAAAACTAGTGAGGTTGGATGATGAAATTAAGTCCAACCTATAAAATTGGCAAGATTGACTAATTTAATCACCTCAACCATACCAAAAAGTGAACCAACTATTGTAGTAAATTGGCTCAATACATTTCATAAAAGTCTAACCTGGTGGGTGGTGATAGTCCCTAAAAGTGTTTGTATTCTAAAATTTATTTAATTTTTTAATATTAGCTTCACATTACATAGCATATTAACCTTAAATATGTCTCATGTTGAAACTATATATAACAAATGGCACCAATGTATATAATTTTATCACAATTATGAATCATAATCATGTACTGTGTATCTTTGCCAATTTGGAAATTGTTTAAGTGTGGAGAACATGATTCCAAAGCAGGCCCCCACTATATATGGATAAATATGAAAATTAAAATAAGTACCAATGTGGATGACATGTTTCTATCACATGCCCCCATTACAATCTAAATATGAGAATTGGTATAAGTGCCAATGTGGAGGACATGTTTCCAAAACCTGCCCCCACTATAATTTGGGTATGTTGAATACTGAATAAGTGTGGAGAACATGTTTCCAAAATAGGCCCCCACTATAATATAAATTTGTGAAGTAATATGGAAGTCATTTATCTATGGCATGCCCCCAATATAATATAAATTTGTGAAGTAATTTGGAATTCATTTCTCTATGGCATGCCCCCACTGATATGCCCCTCATTTGAGGTGAAAGAAGTACTAACAAGTAGTTACCTTACCTCAAAAGGATAATATCACCATGTAAACTATGAAATTACCATGCAACATATAGAGGGCACATGTCTAGGTATATATATCATTGAAGCATGAATAATGTGATCACACCAAGTACTAATATGCATGATGTATATCATGACAACCTATTAAAATCTTGGCACATATCAAAAATTATAAATCACCTATCATTCATCTCATTGCCACATTGTTAATTTCATTTCATTGTTATGACATCACATCACATTTTTATAATATTCATTTTTTAATTAATATGCCATGACATTAACATAAAAATTAAATACATTACATTAATATTCCATGTCAATCATGATCATGTTATTAATTTTGTCATCACATCATTAAATACATCAAATTAAAATGCATCCATAATTAATGTAATCACAAACCATTTAAAAATATGTAAATCATCCTAATAACCATTACGCATCTAAAATACATCAAATATGAATATTTATCACCTCATAACAATGTAGTAAATACTCCAATATCTAACTCAACATCACATTTTAATCACACATACAAAATCCATAAACATGCAATATAACACAATGAATCACATCATCATATAATCAATATCAAATGTCCATGAGTCATGTCAAAAACCATATATAACCATGTGAAACATGACATCCATGTACCAAGAATAAAAAATACAAGTCCAAAATAAGATAAATGTCTCATAATCAAGATCTCAACAACCTTGGTCGTCTCATAAGAGGCTGATGAACAAAATGTGAAGAGGTACTAGCCTTTCATGATGGTGATCATTAATCAATCAACATAACACCCTCATAAAAGCTCCTATAAATATATGCCTCCCTCATCAACCAATATATCTATCTCATCACATCCCTCGAGTTATACCTTTGACATACTATGGCCCCCTCATCTCTAGCTCTCTCTGCCACTTATAACTCTACCTTTTATTGACTAAGTCTAGCCTAAATTTGAGTGATATATCCCTGTAAAGCCACTTTTTACCTATCTCTATCAATAATATTGCCTAATAATTTAATCAAGTGGGATAATACATGACCCATCTACATATCTCTTTGAGTTATCTATCACTATAAATCCATATCCTAACTTTGGTATATGTCCCTCTCTGTTGTAATCCCATATATCTCTGCTACCCTATCCCTCACCTCCTACTCTAAGTTCTCTATCTGATCATAGTCCTTAGTTCTCACCAATACTCTAGATGGCCCCAACATCACTAGGACCTGTCCCTGTACCCATCCCTATAATAGACTAACCAACCCCTATGTCTCCATCAATAACCATCAATGCTTAACCATCTCCACCATCACTACCATATCTATCATTACCCCTTCCTACTGATGCCCTCTCCAAACCCTCCATCTTTGTAACCATGCCTATGTCTATAATACCCTTTAAACTAAACCTCTCCTCCCATGCCTCTGAATAGGTCTCAATAATCTCCATGGTATCCTCTACCTCCACCATGCTATATATGCCACAATAACACCAAGATTGGCTATCATATTTTGAATATCCTAGATGACAAGAACTATGCCATCATAATATGTGTGAGACAAAACCCTATCCACCATGTGGTCCTACTGTGGCCTCTTCCTATCACTATGAGTAAATAGATGATCCTCCCAAGGAACATCTTATTGATGGCTAGAATATAACTATACCATATTTGGTCGATATATATCCACTATGTAGTCATGATGTCTAATCAAGTAACACTAGGTCAACATGTAAATAGTATACTTGATGTCCTTAGGCTATCCCCATTACACTTATTGGTAAGGCATCCAAATGATGTGTGCCTCTATCCAATTATCAAAAGCCTACTTATAAAATCCCATATCCCTAGCATGGGCCCTTTGTACACCAAGGATAACATGTCATCTAAACACCAATGGCTAGTTTGACTCACAACCAACTCATGTACCTAGTGGTCTATTTGTAGCCACATGCTCCCATGACTAGATTTGTAATAATAAAGATGGTCCAAAACTATCCCCTATAAGTTCTCATATGAAGCTACTTATATAAATGCCCTAAAATAATCATCCCCTAATCAAAGACCCTATAATCTTAAACCATATCTAAAACCACATCTCCTAATACCAACTATAACCATTGCCTTTCTTGTCTGGTAATAATATACCAGTCATAAGAGAAATGAAAACTAGAGTCAAATGATCTACAGTCCCATCCCTAAAATACATATCAATGTCAAGCCTTAAATATTGAACCCCAACTTGTAAATGACCATAAAACCTTTGAACATTTGCTCTTAACAACTAAGATATCCAATAAATCACATCCCCTCTCATCAATAATCTAAATATCTGCTAGACATCCTTAAGGGTCATAGTCATCTTGCCAATATTAAAATGGAAGGTACTTGTCTCCAAGTGCCACCTTTTTACTAATGTAGTAATCTAAGCATAATCTATCTTGATAGATGACATAGTCATAATATAATATAACCTCATCATCTCTAATATTCTAAAATATATTGGCCTTAGTTAGTGTATCTCATGCAACACCATAAGCCACTGCAATATAGATTCCAAAACCCCTAAATCCTCCTACACCAACCACCTTATTAGCCTCTATTAGCCACAAACCTATATCCTAACCTTGATTTTCCTATTCTATCCCTACCTTATCCACCTACTTTACCTATTCATTTACCTATACCTTATCTAATTAACCCCCACAACTATCCTGATCAAAATTAAAACTAGTTCTTTACCCTTAATCATGATTTTGTAACATCACCCATCCCTTGTAGTGATTTTGAAAAATCTCTACTCCCTTATAGTGATTTTACAAAACTACACTCCCTTGTTGCAGTCTTATAAAACTACAACTTCCCTATTTTAGTTTTTAAACACCATAAATAGCTCATTGTGATTTTATAAAATCACTTGTCACTATTTGTGATTTTGTAAAAGCATGGATGTCAAGTGCAACATCATGGATTATGAGTGCAAAACCACAACTAGGGGAAATGCCCTTAGTTACAATTTTTCATTTTTTTAATTTATCCCTTGATAAATAAATTAATTAATTAAATGTAAAAATTAATAGGATAGGGTGAGGTTATTACCGCTAGTCAAACATTTGTGGGTTTTTGATACTCACGAACCCTCTTTTTGTGATTTGATGCAAGAGGAATGTGATCCATAGCAAAGGGATCTATATCATGATTTTGATATAACCAATAGTAAACATAAATTCATTTTTGCATCCCCTTTTTTATTTTACCCCTATCCCATTCTCTTTTCCTTGATTAATCCCATCTAATCTCATTTAAACCTTTTTCTATCACTATTTTATTTTTAATTATTCCATATAAACATTTAATCACATTTGTTGTAACCATTAACAATTACTTAATCACTTTCAAGGGCATGGCCTTCCATCTCTTTGCTGCCTGTCTAACATCAAGACTATGTAGGCAACACTTGGCCACTTTTTAGTGCCCAAATATATCTCAACCATTAGTTTCCTTTCCCTTACACTCATGGTCACTTGAATTTATCAAATCATTTTGAGATCTCCTATCATCGTATCAAATATTATCATCATCTCAAATCTTATCATCATCTCAAATCTTGGGATTATCATCAGCTCATGGCCTTATCTATCTTAGTCTACACATCCCTTGATATATGTATTTATCTCAGGATTATTCATTTTATTTGTTCGATCCACTTGCCTCCCTCATTGGAATTCATCTTTTTCTAGGACTCATCTTAAGAGGCTAATCATTATTTTTATGGTGTGTTCCCCCTTCGTACTAGTCTTACACCTATAACCTAAATTGTAATTATTCCTTTGCATCCTCGCTTGGGGCATCATATCACTTGTAATTTAACTATCATATGGGGCATCCTAACCCCTCCTTCTCTTGACTATATACCCATCCTGTGTCTCTTTTTAAGTGACCATCTAGTTAGTTCTTTCCCACATGCCCTCTCAAGGGGGTATCATACAACCTCATTTTTACTAACTCATCACACATTAGTTCTTTTTTGAAAGATCATTACTCTCACTTCATCACTCATAATGCCATTTCAAAGAGGGGTAAAGTGTATACATCTAAATTTACTCACCTTAATTACTCAACTAAACTCACTAAACTAATTTCATTTAAAATAAATAACCCTTTAAAAATCTAATTCCATTTCCCACTATATATTTCTCATATCATACTAACCTTTCTATACACCTCATACCATATTAATCCATTGATTATCCCATTACTACTCCATTAACCTATTAATCCTAATTTATTTAATAACCACTTGCCCACTTGCCAATTTTAAATTCAAAATATATCATGTACCTTTCCTAGCCAACCTATCCATAGCTTCTCCTACAAACCTAGTTTCTTAAACCCACCTAAAACCCCTAATCTAATCCCCATTAATCCTTAATGAAATATAGAGTTATCTAATTCTAAAATCTTTCTCTAATCCCTCTATTCCTCTAGAATCCTCTAAACCTAGAGGATTTTTAAGAATTTTAAATTCCTTTTTAGTCCCCCCATCCTATAAATAACCAAACAAGGTCCTTGGTTGGACTAATTAGAAATATACATAATCTCAAAAAGTATTCATAATTTCTCATTACATCTATAATCCTTGTTTACATCTAAATCCATCAATCCCTTTGAATCCATATTGAATTATTAAAGCCACCTTCTCTTTCAATCCAATAGCATACAATCAAATTATCCTTGAAGAAACATTTTGAATATCTTGGAGGGAAGATTCAAAGAAGCAAGGTGATGGTAAGAGCATTTTGATTAAGTTCAAATTGCTTCTTCATTCTCTCTCATTGATGTTTTTGTGAATTTTGTGTTGATTTAGTTTATTTTATGGATTTAAATCAATTGATAAAATTTTACAGTCATATAACGTTAACAAGAAAATAAAACACACACATAAGAACACTTAAGAGTAAGTCAAAAGATAATGGTCCACGCAGATTGATTTACATTTTTTAAGATTATGGAATGTAACCCTAGGTTAATAAAGAGTTGATTAATAAAATCAAGGAATAAAAAGGTATAGTATCAACATCCACTAATTTACATAATAATTGATTTATTTGAATATTATATAAATATAAATTAATTTAAAAAGGTGTACTTAGTTATAAAATATGACTAAGATAGATAAGTGGTAGGTTAAGAAGTGATGCAAGAGCAAGTTAGAGTGTCATTAGTGGATAACAGGTATATATACCCTCTGTAGATAATAATGTAACTCTCTTTTCTAGTAGTGTACTACACTATAGACCTTTTATGCAATGCTAATGACCCTATGTAAGTGAAGTAGTGAAATTATGGGTATACCTTTATTCTATTTTAGGAAAATTATGCATATATGGCTGAGAGGATTGCCATCTATTCTATGTTTTAACTAATTTCACTATGAATCCTTAAACCTATATGCTTTCTATGTTTTTGATGAACATAGGTGGAAGGAGAGTGGTGTTTTAAGGGTAGGATGGGCATGAACTCAATATCTCATGTGTTGAGTACCACCTATAGACCAATACCTTGAAAGGGGATCAATTCTGATGTAGTTATCCTAATCTAAGTGCTGGTGAAAGTGAGAGTGATGTTAGTATGTCTCAGTATGAATGTCAATTTGAACATTTTAAATGTGAATTGATACTAGAAACCAAATTAAAACTAAGCTCTGGGATGATGTAGATGGATGTATGTAGAAATAGGGTCAAATAGGGACCAATAACCTTAATTTAAAAAACCATTTTAGATCTTGTTCATGAGAATTACTATTTATATGATAAATTAATGAGAGTGGTCTTTATATAGTGTTATAATGCTTGTTGAGACATGAAATGAGTCTGGATTGACCTTAAGACACTTTGAAAAGTGGAAAGATATCCATTAAGGGAAAGGAAAGTTAAGGTTCAATAATGTTACCCCCTTGCCATTAGCACACAATGCTATAGATGAATGGGGATATGCTATTGTACAGGTGGTTAGCACATGTGAAAGAGGATCAAGGATGCCTAGGTGATTGGTCAATGTAGCTCTTGGTATATCTGGGCATGTCTAGACACACATAAAATCTAGAAAATGATCAAAAGAGGCCTTAAGATAGTTTTAGGGATAAGCTAAGGATAGGGTGGTCTCAAGTAACACTCATTGAATTAAAATGGCATTTTATATGACTAACTTTCCCCTCTTTAATTTTATAAATGTTGTAAAAAAAAATGACTAGGATAAAGGAAAGAAAAACATACATGGACTTACTTATGAGGTAAAGCTTGTGAATGTGGGTCTAAGTTTATGAACTATGATCCATTGTGTGTCCTACAAATAAAACATATATGAAGCAATACTTACTTAAAATATATCAAAATCAAAGACAAAATTGAGTAAAGAGATGCGAGAGAGGAAAAGAATAGAAACACCTCACTAGGTATGCAAACCAATGCCAAAACCTACTAAAATCCTCTCTCTATGTGCGTAAATGGTGATCAAATAGTGAATAACTTGGAATGAGTTAATGGCTTACCTAATTCCCATACATTGGTGACTCAATAACTCAAGCTAAAATTGACTCTATCATTTACCACCCTTGTTCAATGGATCATAATCTATGAATAATTTAGATTAGACTAATGTGTTGTCTAACCCTCTTATGTAGGTGGCTCAAGAACTCAAGTAGGTCATGAATCCATTATTGCCTACCCATGTGTAGTAGAGAAAGTTGAAACTAAATATGTGTGGTGTTATAAAGCTATAAAATATAACTCTAGGCCATTTGGGAACTTTAAAATGTAAAATTGCTCATGGGTTACTTAAGAACTCAAGATATTGGGAATGTCAACCACTATAAATGGAATGAGGCATTAATATGGTGTAATCCTAATGCATATGGTGTATAAAGTATAAAACATAGATAATTACATAGATTTGTCATTCCATCTAAGAAATTGGTAAAAAACTGAGCATATAGAAACAATGTACCATGCACATACCCCCAATTTTGATATGTG
The DNA here is from genome assembly GCA_037957365.1 of Torreya grandis. Classification (NCBI taxonomy): domain Eukaryota; kingdom Viridiplantae; phylum Streptophyta; class Pinopsida; order Cupressales; family Taxaceae; genus Torreya; species Torreya grandis. The sequence goes on along the minus strand of JARHVA010000057.1, from coordinate 4,500,080 downwards.
TGCATATGGATTATAGATTGAGTTATAGTAATATGTGTCTGTGAATATCTAAAATTAAAAATGGGAGTGTTATTTTATGCATGATGCCCCCAATATGATAAAACCTATGTAATTTTGTGTAAAAACTAAATATATACTAAGCATATCTAATAATCTATGATTAAGACTATGCAAATATAAACTATACCTTTTGTACCTTCTTGACAATTCCAAAAATTTCTATTTTTGAGGTTACTAGACAATAGTGAAAAAGGTGGACTATAGGACACTACACTCCTAGAAGTGTACTATACTATTATTCAAAAAAACTAAGACTGATCTGTGTATGATAATATTTCACTATATTTTCCTGAGTATGAACTCTTTAATCTATGTCTAAACACTGCAAACTATGTTTTGAGTGCACTAAGATGGTCTGATCTTTGTGATAAACCCCTATGAATCCCCCATATTTTGATGGGTTTTTTAAACCTATGTAATAATTGTCCTCAAAATAAAAGTTATGCATCATGTGTGTTATACTAAAATATATTATATATGCATCATAAACGAATATAATGTGAATACATGACATCAGAATGTAAAAGAGATTGAGCATAATTTATAAATGTAAGATGTGTGTTAGATATAACAATGCAATCATGTATATAAACAATAAATTTGAATATAATATGAGTAAAGTACTTGGAGTGATGGGGCATGATGTCCATCAAGGCACCCAAAAAGGAAGGGGAGATGCATGAGGTCCCTCATGGCATCATAAAATAGATGTGAAAGAAATAAGTAAGAGATAAGTGTCATGGCCATGGCACATACATGAAAAAATACATACAAACACATGAGGCACATAAATTAAGCTAATGAGCCACAATAAAAGGGACATGGGCACATGACACTAAGTCTAATAAAATAAGCACATACAAGGACTGTAGACATCCAATTCCTAGCACCATTTATGTTTAAATTATCAATCTTACTCTAATTACACTCAAATGCACATTTTAGGTCAAAATCCATAAAACACCCTAAATAGTTTGAACTTGTCACTTACAAGTGCCAATTTAGGTAAAAGTATCCCTAAATAGGGAAATGCATTTTATGGGCCAGCTAACTTTGATCAGATGATTTCAAGTCAAAATGACAATTTCATCATTTAGTGCTCTGGATCACTCTTTTCTTCTAATTCATTGGTACACATCACGTACCTTTTGTTAGGTTGTGGAGCTAAAAGCTTCACCAGGATGCAAACAGGAGGAGGTTGCGGAGTTGCAAAACTAGTTGCAGGGCAACCGACGTCGGTCATATAACAATGCAGAAGCAACCATCATCAGTTATATGTCGGCCGACATCGGTCAGGAAGGAGCCAATGTCGGCAACTTGTGTGTGCATGTAGTTTGCATGCGGGTCGAGAACAGGTCTATTTTTGAACTGTCAGTTTGCATGTAAAGACTATTTTTGGTCTTAGAGTTGCGAGTCTAATTATTGTAATTAAGAATGTCTAATTATTGTATGCATGAGATCTATATAATAGACTCATGGGATGTATTGTAAAAGTGTGCTAGAGAGTAAGAGAGTAGAAATTAGCTCCTTCAAAGGGAAGAGAGCAAGGTTTGTTCCTCCTAGTTCCAAAGGGGTGCTGAGTGTGTATGATCTTGGAGAGTTGCAGGTGTGCAAGTTCTGGTAGAAGATCCACTGGGATACTGGTTGAAGAATCATGAGGACTTGGTGAGGCAAGGACAAGGGTTCTTCAGGGTGTAGAGATATCTACATGGTAAGTAAGGTCTGTTGATTTGCAGGTGGTAGCAAGGAAAGGGAGATCTACTTGGAGTACGGTTGTGTGCTTGGTGTACTGGCAGCGTTGTTACTGACTGGTGGAGGTGAACAACAACTCTGTGTTTGAGTTGTTTGTTGTGACCTGTATTGAGAGAGGAAAGTGTTGGAGGAGAATTACAGGTGAACCCTAGAAGTGTGGGAGCTCTAGAGGTGTGGGAAGAAGAAGTGTGGCATCTTCTTTATTATATTTCCTTCTGGATGAATATTAATACAATTGTGTATTGTCTCTCATATCCTGTGTTGTTTCATATTTCTAGTTACTTATTCATTTTGGTTAAATTCCATGTTTAGTTGCTTATACAGAGGTAATCATATTGTGCTCTAATTGAGGAGCAAGATCTTGACAAGTTGGCATCAAAGCTGTTTGTTGTTCTAGGTGCCTGACACCTTTGTTATTTGGTGTTGGCAACATTCTAAATGGGAATATAGCTCTAACACATGTAACATCACCTTCCATTTCCTCTCTAGTCAAATTATAACTAGTAATATGACTTTTTAACCATTTTGATTAATTGAGGGCCAATTTTCAAATAATTGCACAAATGTTGATTAACCTTGTTTAAGGCTAATTAATCTAAATTAAGAGCTTAAGTGGATTTTCCATGAGAGTTTTTGAATATTTCTTTTTTAAAATTGATTCTTATTAACTACATCATTAGGTGATATCATTTCTTGGGAAGACATCCCTAGGACATAAATGCTACAAATATTAGGATTATGGGTCACCTATGCCTAGTTAATGACTCCCATGACTCTTTAATGGTTATTTATCTTGAGGATATTTATGAGTTTAATTCCAAATATTAGGATTATCCATGGTCACACATCTCAATCTTGAGATGGATGGTCATGGTTGATCTTAAATAGTCTCAAAAAGAGGCCATGGACATGAATTTTAAGCTTGAATATTGCAAAGTTATACTGTTAAATTATTTCCACAAGGTTTTGCATTTGATCATAGATTTTGCTTGCAAGCTTCATTGATAAGCTAGTTTAGTGATTTGGAATCAAGAACCTAGGTTTTATAGAGTGTTCTTGAGGCATGGGAGGAGCTTATCACCATTGTTGATAAAGATAAGGATGCTTGATCAAGGGAGAACATGCTTTTGAGCCACATGGGTATGGTGAATCCATTTAGGAAGGTAATATGGTGTTATTTTCTTTCATTTATTTCTTGCTATCCTTTGTAGTTCCCATAGGAATAAATAGGCTTGGTTAGTTAGTTCTTTATGCATGTTTCATTACTTATGGACTAATGCTTGACTAACTTGCTTTGTAATCCTCTCTACATCTTGGCACACCCAGTGGGACAAGACACATCTCACACTTGAAGAAAATCATTTTGCAACTTTAAAACATTATTTTGGACCCTTAAAACTCTTGAAAATTGATTTTCTAACTGTATTTTACTATTTTTATTTGCCACAATTTTACACAATAACCGATGTCAACAAGTAATACTGACATCGATTACCTAGCTTAACTGACGTCAGTTAGTAAAATTGACATCGGTTAGATCTCGGTTAGCTAAATTAACTATCGTCAATTGTAATAATCGACATCAGTCACTATGTTTTTCTTAAAACATAGACTTGAGAACTATTTTTCCAAAGTTCATTTTTTCAAGATTAAAAGATCTTCAAAGCTAAAGGACATGCTAACATTTTTTCTGTAGGACCAAGCTTGATATTTGTTCAAAACATGTTTAAATCACCTTTGTATGCTTAAAAATCAATTAGAAACTTTATTTTGGTGTTTAACAAAGAATTTAGATGTTTTGGTGAATGTTTTTGAAGTTTGTAACTAAGACCAAGGGGTTAAATGAATAGCACCAAATATTTAATTTGAGCTTAAAATTGAACACACTTGTCAATTCTTGTTTGCAATAGTTGTTTACTTATGTTTTGTTTAGAAAAAATAGGAATGTTGTGTGTATGCTCTTCCATTTTTCCCCTTTAGGGAACCCTTAGAATCAAAAGTAACGTTCCTATTGCAAATAGCCTAGTCCAAGGCTTAGAAAGAATGTCACCTAAAGCACTCCCTAAAAACTCACCAAAGTTTGGGTGATCTTGAAAATGACCCTAAATTATTTATATTTTATGCTTTCTTTATTTTCATGTAAACTCGACTTTTGAAGGGGACATCATTACCTCCCATGAGTTCTTTAGGGAAGCTTTAACCTAGGATTTTACCTCCCAACATTGACTTCATTTGACTCCTTTGGAGTTGCACATGGGACATATCTGTATTTGGACACCACACTACACTGAGCAAACAATAGGATGTAGTGATTATAAAAAGGACTAGACATTTTTACAACTAGCCAATGCCATGGTCACCCAATTTCCATGCTTGTCTTTTGCATCATTTGATGTGAAATTCATTATACAATTGATTCCCCTAGAATTATTGAAACCTTGCTAGTTTAGTAGACCCCACTTTGCCATACCTTGTCAGTTTAGAATTAAGACATTTGTTTTTTGTCATTAGCTTACTTGGTCTTGATTTGTGTCTAAAACTGCTTGTTAACTCAATGAAATTAACCAAAACACATTATCCTCAATTTTTTTGAGCAAGGGAGGCATTCCACTATCCAAATGAAAAACTCATCTTTTCCTTGTTCAAATTATTATCAAAAGCTTTGTGTCATGTCATCCACTTTGGTGTAGTCATGCTGCCCAATTGAGTCTATATCTTTTTCCCAATTTTTTAAATCCTTCATTTATAATTCATATTCAAAATTGAACCTTTCTGAGTTCTAAGGGTTGGTGTGTCAAAGTGGGTTCAACATTTGTGCACTAAGATTGTTTTAGCTTGGATTTAATTTTACATTTGGATTGAAGGTCATTTATTAAGACTCAAAATCACATATCATCTTGATGGACTCAAGTCATCTTACATATCGCTCACACTTTGAGTACTAGAACATATTTTATCCTACTGTAATCATGTGGTGACATTGTGCTGCCTATTTAGTCCTAGTTTTACACTTGGTGATTCACATATGTTTTAATATCTTGAGTTGCTTAGTCTATTCCATCTTTTTTTTAATATAGAGATATTTCCTCTAAAATTCTATGGTCAACTTGTCAAAATTGAAGCTAGCTTTTATAGTGTGGATGTATCACAAAGATCTAGGCTTTGGTGTACTAGTTTTCACCTTGGGTATTTTAGTTACCGTACTCTCTTCTGATCTATATGATTTCAAATTTACCAAAGGTTGAGTAAACTCATGAACTAAATATTCTAGATTGTGTGTGGTTTCAAACCACCCTCCCTTATAGTCTCATTGGTACCTTGGTTATTTGTTTAAAAGAGAGCCAAAACATACTTTTATTGGTTGCTGAAGCATTGATCCAAAGTTAGTCAAACACACAAAACAACTCTTTTTAGACATGACTAAAAGGTTCACTCATACTAGGGCCTCTTATGGTCTTAGTTATGAAGATGATAAATTTTATGATGGTCAAGATAACCCCATTGTTATTTATGATATCTATACAATAGTAGGATCCAAAGATTATTACAATGGATATCAACCCCAAGAGGATCAAGATGAAGCCCTTGTTATATTAATAGAATTAGGTGCTAGAATACCTTCTGATTTTCCTACAAAAAAATTGCATACCTTAGTTAGAGAAGGATAACAATGATGCCAAGATCAAGCTTTTGCACAAATAGACATAACTTTTTCCTCTAATAAAGGAAAGGAAATACAAACAAAGTCAAAACCCACAAATCTAGATCTTCTAGCTAAGATCAAGAAAATAAGTCAATGATATGCAAATCAACTTATCACAGACTTAACTGACTCCTTAGTTACCACTTTAATTCATAATAATGTTTTGAAAGAACAAGGAAATGTGGTTGAAAGTATGCAACAAATTTTAGATGAGAACATTACCATAGTGGATCAAGGTAATCTAAATGAACAGTTAAAGTCACAAGAGACCTTACAAAGTGTTCCATTTGATACAGAACATACATTATTCAATCATCAAGAACCTTTTATTACTTTATAGACTTAAAAACCCAAATATTCAATTTGAATTGAGGAAATCCCTCAACACAATTTGGCTAGTTCTTTTCAACCAACCCGAAGATTGGTAAATAAACATAGAAATTTTCAAAATCAACAAAGTACAAAACAAAAAAATTTAGAGAATGTTTTACAATCCAAGAATAAATGGCCTATGTTCTCAACTCAAGCAACAAATCAGAACCAAATCATGGATTGAAAGGTATACTCTCCCTATAGATCCACACAAAACTAGGGGCACATTCCACCCCAACATCAACAAAACTAGGGGCACATTCCACCCCAATAGTAACAAAAGTAGGGGCACATTACACCCTAATAGAAACAAAACTAGGGGCATATTCTACCCCAATAACAACAAAACTAGGGGTTCATTCCACCCTAATATCATCTTACCAATCCATAAGTACACCAAACATGCAAGAATGGAATTCTATGAAGGAAATTGTCCAAAGATTGGAGATGAATAATATAGTCAAAAAGTAAAAATTTGATGAGATATGCCCATATCCATTTGACTTATCTATTCTCCAAAACCCCTTTCCATCTCATTTTGAGGCACCCAAATTTAAAAAATACAAAGGTAAAGGATATCTATGCAAACACATACAAACATTCTTCATCTTATGTCAAGAGGTTGTTTATAGTAGCGAGTACTTAATATGACTATTTCTGCAAAGTTTAGCAGGCCAAGCTTTTGATTGGCTACTTAAACTACCCAATGGATCAGTTTTAGATTGGAATCATAAAAGTTTTTAAACCATTTTTCATATAACATAAAACATAAATTAACCATTGTTGACTTATGCAAAGCCAAACAGTGTGATGGTAAAATTTTTGTTACATATCTACAAAGGTGGAGAGCATTGGCAGGCTACTTTCAATATAATTTGGTAGACAAATAGTTGGCTAATATCTTTTCACAAAATTTTCATCCTAAAGTTGTGCATAATCTATGATTAGCTTATGCTAACTCATTTGAAGAAATTATTGACAAAGGAGTGCAGATTGAGAAGGCTCTTATTGCTAAAGGCCTTGTTAAGATTTTTGTGAAAGGATAAGCATTTAATTAGACTAAATCACCAACTCAAATAGTTATGAAAGATAAGCCTAAGGGATTTATAAAAAATAAGAACATGGTTGGAGATGGGGTGATAGAAACAAGACATGTACAAATGATACATGCTCTGCCTCCTCCAAATGTACAATTATCTCACTCAAATCCACTACCTACTTTGCAGAGACAACCTCCATGAAGGAAATTTCATAATAATTTTATATTCTTTAGTGAGTTATGAGAATTGGTTGAAATAGTGTTACAAAATCTCATTGCAGCTAATTTAATTATATGGCTAGTATCAAGGCCATTTCCTCAAGATCAACCAAAACTAGATGGGTACAAAGAGAAAAAATGGTGTAACTTTCATCATGTTGTTGGTCATGGTGCATATCATTACATTCAATTATGACATATTATTAAGGAATTTATTGAAAGTGGTGAATTTGAAATTAAGTTGGCCCTTAATCAGGACACAAATCAAGATATGCGAATCTACAAAGACCCCTTTCCTCGACATGATCCACCACCACCAAGAAGAAATCAAAATAGTCATAATCAAGGATAGAGGTAGAATAAAAACCAACAACAAGGTCAGAATCATAATGACCATAATTGAGATCATAATTCCCAAACTAATAATGTGGCTTATAACAATGTACCTTACAACTATAATAACATTGTGGGATGCATTTCTACAACCCACATTATTGTTGTTACTATAAAACTATGTGGCTAATCTCGTGTTCCTCGCAACATGAGACCCATCATTATAGGGTCAACACCCTCTCCCCCTAGTAATACCATGTTAGGTTTACATCATCATGTTTTTACTCCATTTGCATGGGTTACTAATCTTGAATAACAGTGCCACTCTTATAATTATAATAACTCCTTGCCACCTCTAGGTTGTGCAGTCACAACTAGACACTCACAAGTTACCATTTAGGGCCCTTCACCCACTTCTTTCCATAAACCCAATGAGAAGATTATGCTAATGGTTTCAAATCCAAATAATATCTCAATAAAGACTAAACTAGTTTAATCCACAATTTAAAGGCCTTATAGTCTAATGGATCAATTAGATAAAACCCTTGCATAAATTTCTATATTATAACTCTTATAAACATCTAATGTTCATAGAACTATTTTCAACAAAATTTTATAAGAGTCTATTATCTCTAATGATATAAACCTTGATCAGTTCTAGAATCTAGTTGGATACTTGTCTTCATTTTGATAAATCACATTTTATCGAAAGGACATGTCCACCTTTGGCCCAAACCACAAATACCCACTATACATTGAGATAATCATAGCAGATCACAATATCAAGTGGGCTCTTATACATAATTGTTTATTGCTAAGCATCATATCTCTTAAATTGGTGTGATGATTGGGATACATGGATAAAGACATTCAACTAGAAACTATTACAATCAAGGCTTATGATAATGTCGAGAGGGAGTCATCTAATACAATTTGGTTATTAGTCATGGTTGGGTCTATTTATCATCATACATTATTCCATATTGTGGATATTGAGCTTCCTTATTACATACTTCTTGGCCATCCTTAGATCCATGAAGTATAGGTAGTTCCATCTACTCTTCACCAATGCCTTAAGTTTCCCCATGATGGGATCGAGGTTACTATTCCTACTCAACAACCATACCAATATTGCAAACATCTTGAAGTAGAGTTTCATAATTATAACTATTGCCCAAGTTTTGAATTTATTTTAAAGAAGAACAAAGCCATCATTTCTCATCCATCTCCATCTCATTATATAGACCTTGGTGATCTAGTCTCCACTTCAGTTGATCTATTTCCTACTACTTTGGCCAAAAAGGTTATTATTATTAAAAATGATTTTCCTCTACCCAACATTGACATGGTCTTTGACTCAACTAATAGGTATGAGATGCCCTTAATGGATGGATTTTCCAGTTACAATTAGATTAATATAGCCCTTAAAGATCAGCAGAAGACCACGTTCACCACTCTATGGGGGAAATTTTGTTACCAAGTCATGCCATTTGGTTTGAAGAATGCTGGAGCCACATATCAACTTGTAATGAATATCATATTCCATGACATGATGCATGCCATTATCAAGGACTATGCTGATGATATACTAGCAAAATCAAGAACAAGAGTTGGGCACCCTGATATTCTATGAAGAATATTTGAGAGGCTTCATGCATATAAAATTTACTTGAATCTTAATAAATGTGTCTTTGGCATCACATCATGAAAATTACTAGGGTTCATTATATCATGAATAGGGATCAAAGTTGACCCTACAAAGGTCAACACTATTATAAAAATTCCTTCACCAAACAATCTTAAACAATTGTGAGGTCTACAGGGTAAGATCCAGTATATACATAGGTTTAGTTCTCAATTGGCAGATAAGTACCACCCATTTACCCATCTCTTAAGTAAAGGGGTAAGATTTCAATGGGATGAATATTTTTAGTTAGAATTTTCAAATCTTAAAACATACTTGGCCAATCCACCAACCTTACAACCTCTAACACAAGGAAATCCACTGCTTCTTTATATATCAGCCACGAAGCATGCATTGGGGACACTTTTGGCTCAACATGATGATCATGGTAAGGAACACAATGTTTATTATTTAATCCACACATTAGTATCTTATGAACATAATTATATGCCTATTGAGAAGGCATGTTTAGCTATGGTGTTTGCCACTCAAAAATTGTGACATTATATGTTAAATAACAAAACTATTGTTATCACCAAGGTTGATCCTCTCAAATTCCTCTGATCTAAAATATATCTTCAAGGATGCATAGATAAATGGATTATGCTCCTCAATTAGTTTGATATTCAGTACCAAAATCAAAAGGCAATCAAAGGATAGGTTCTTACAAACCAACTTGCAGAAGCTCCTATTACGGCCACTCAAACTCTCAACTTTGACCTTCTAGATGATTCTATCATGATGATATAATAAGCATCACAAGAACCTAAATAGTGGACACTCTATTTTGATGGACCCTTCACATCTCAAGGGTCTAGAGTAGGCATATTGTTGATCATGCCATAGGGGGATTTGATCCCCAAAGCATTCGATATACAATTTCAATGTATAAATAATATGGCTAAATATGAGGCATTGGTTATTAGGCTCCATCTTTCCATACAATGGGACATTAAAAGCTTAAAGGTCTATGGAGATTCATAGCTAATCATGAATCATAAAACTGATCAATATCAAACAAGAGATGATAAGCTGGTTCCTTATAAGCAAATTGTCTATAACCTCAAAGCACATTTTAAATCTCTACAGTTTGAGCAAGTTCTGTGAGTCAACAACCGATCTATCAATGCCATGGAAATGATTGGTTTCAAGATTCAAATGCATGATAGTGATAAAGAGTATCGGTTCCTAATTGAAAATCTTCTATAGCTAGCACATATTCTATCAGATTTAGAGAGGGTATGCACCATTTTTGATCCTAATCCCTCACCTGAGCTACCATGGTACCAAGATTTTTATAACTATTTCCATAGACATGTATTTCCTGCCAACCTTTCCAATAACCAACAGAAACTATTACTTAATCACTTAACATATTATATCCTCCTTGGAAAAATGATTTATCTTAAAGGCTATGATGGAATGCTTCTTTATTATTTATCTTTGGGAGAATCCAAGCTGGTACTAAAGGAGGTTCATAAAGGAATGTGTGGGACCCATACCAATGTTGTAGTCCTAGCAAAGAAACTTCTTAGAATAGGCTATTATTGGCCCAAAATGGAGACAAATGCTTGTAATTATGTAAAGAAGTGTGTTCCTTGTCAGCAGCATGGCAACTTGATACATGTACCTAGCTTACCATTGTAACCGATTACAACACCATGGTCGTTTTCAATATGGGGTCTTGATCTCATTGGGAAAATTAACCTAACATCTTTAGATGGACATAAGCACATTTTGACTAAAACCAAGTACTTTACCAAGTGGATTGAGGCTATTCCTTTTACTTATGTTACTGGGAAACAAATAGAAAAAATCATTCATTGCCATATCATCTGCTGATATGGCATCCTAGCCCATATTATATCCTATCATGGTAGATCCTTTATAAACCAAGATGTGAAATCTCTTTGTGAAAAATTAAAGATCAAGCACAATAAATCCACTTGATATAAACCACAAGGCAACATATAAGATGAGGCATCAAATAAAACCATTCTATCCATCTTTAAAAATATTATCAATGATGTTAGTCATAATTGGCACTTGCAAATCTTTCATGCCCTCTGGGATTATATAACCAATCATCACACCCCAACTGGAGCTACTCCATACTCCCTTGTTTTTGGAACTTAATCTATCATCCCAGTTGAGATTGAGATCCCATCATTAATAAAATCACTGGAGCACATTGAAGATAATGAAGACTATAGAGCCTCATGACTACATAAACTAGAGCTTCTTGATGGTAAGCATTTGGTGGCCCTAGAAAAATTTTAGGCCTATCAAAATAGATTACAAAGAAGCTATAACAAATTCATTCTCCCTCGAGAATTTAAGATTTGTGACTTATTTTTGAAAGAGAACCAGAAGAACATGAATGTTGAACCCAAAAAGAAAGGAAAGTTTTAGCCTAATTGGTTAGGACCATATATTGTCATAGCAAACTATGGATTAAAATCATATCAACTGGCTAAACCTAATGGTGAAGAAATTTAAGAGCCCATGAACATTGTACACCTTAAGAGGTTATACGCATAAACAAATTTGAATCATTGTCTATAATACCACTGACTTGGGGATAACTTATAATATCATAATTTTATCCCACCCTTTTATCTTACCTTAAAAACATTTTATACTACCTTGGTCCACTTTTCATGAATCTCGACAGTAAAGGATTTGAACCCTTGGCACTTTGAACACATTCTTCATCTCATTATAGATTTCTATCTTTGAGAGGAATATTCTTTGTTTTATCTATGACATGTTATAATCTTGAACACTTATTATCCCTTGACCAATTATGATCTTGATTATGTCTTATGAACATTATGAATATCTTCATCAGCAGTTCTACAAAGTAGTTCAACTAGGATAGTCTTGTGTAGTTTCAGACAAGTGAATAACCACATCTTCTTAGTTCAAGTATTTGCCACTCTTTCTTGTTTTATCAAGAACTTTGATCTTATAAATTTATGATCATGGTCTATTGTATTCAGCTTAGCTATCTTATTGGAACCTCTACTCTCAAGATGTGCATCCCCTCAACTAGATGGTCCCACCTTGTGCATATTTTATCCCAAAAACACCAAAAAACATTAGAAATACATTGAAAATACTAAAAAAATCAGAACATGATCCACAAAAGGACAAAAACATTGTCTCACACTTCTATACATTTGTACATTCTTTTTCCACCATACTACACTCTTTCCATTTTACAAGCATAGAACACTACTTCATTTCATCTTGTCCCATGCACTTTCCATTTTTCAAGATCATTCTTTCTTATCTCATCAGCTTCTTGTTTACCAGACCATTCTCATTTGTTTTTTGTATCTTCCATTTCTTCTATAACATTAATCATGCTAGTCTGATCATCATTTTTCTTCTATCCCATTTCCTGGGAGAACTACATTTGGCCTGAAGTTCATGTTGGAACATGCATCCATGAAACTATGTAGGCAATGCCCACTTATCTTATACATCTAGAGTTAGCTCAACCAGCCCCTTATTTTTCTTCTCTTCCCCCATTTATTATGTCATTGTTCCTCTTTAATTAGGAAACAATTTTCGTGTCATTGTTCTTCATTATGATGTGGTAGAACATAATGCCTCTACTGCACATGCATGAACATTTGTCTTTAAACCACACTAACTTGGATTTTATTTGTGTGTGTTTATTTGAGTTTTATTAGTGTTTTATTGTGATTTCACACCTCTCCTTTTATTTCTTCTCCTTCTTTCTTTTCATTACTTGTCTCATTCTTAGTCTTGTGTTTCTTTGGTTATTTTTACTTATCCCTTTTGTGTTTTAGAACATCTTGATGATTCACATGGATCTTGATTATTTATATCTTGATCCTATGTTATTATGTTATTCTTGGCCCATTTTGTTTATTTGAATGTTTTTGGTGTCTTGTTTTTTTGTTTGATTTTGCTTTTCTCTTTTGTGTTCAAGAATGCCTTGATGGTCCACATGGATCTTGATTATTTATATCTTGGTCTCATGTCATTAAGACATTTTTTAATTTTATTTTTAAACATTTTATTCCTACTTAAGATCATATCTTGATTTCAAGTTAGGTTCATTTATGTTTATCCTTTTCTTTGTTTTTGATTTTTTGTTTAAATGTAAATCACTGTAACTCTGATTTTGGTCATTATTTTACATTAACCTTAGTTATAGGTATTCACATTTGAATTGGCTCAACACAATTGGAATCTTATGTCATTATAAGTTATTCATACTTATGATGCCTAATTTATTTTTTTATAAGAATCATTGTATGCTCATGACTTAACATCTTAACGTCAACATCATCTCTGATGAATGATTCTCAATAACACTTTGAAAAACTTAGGCTCATGATATGGAATATGGATTCTAGGTAACATGCATTTTAGGCTTCTTTGTCTATGCTTAGATGTGCGTCTCTTTGCATACATTATAAGTCTAATCAATTCTTGGTCATTTTTCATCATTTCTCATTCCAATCTCTCCCAAACTTAGGTGAACTACATTGGCCTGAAGTTCATATTGGAACATGAGTCCATGGAACTATGTAGGTATCACTTAATTTCTATTGAGGTCAGCTCAGCTATCTCTATTCTTCTTTTCATCTCTCTCATCACTTTGTGCATTCTCATATTCTTGGTTTTATATGGATTTTTAAGCCATTACACCATCACATGTACATTTGCACTCACTTGATTTAACCTATCTTTTCAGTTATATCATTGAGATATTTTGCTTGCCAATCACCCAAGCTAGGGCACAACATCTAAACCTCATCTGAATAAAATCAGCTCTACAAGGGCAAATCATTATTTATTCTTTATCAATGATCAAGATTCACCCTACTGGGGAAAAATTATTTTATCATGATCAAATTTTCTCTACTAGAGTACTTATTATATTCTCTTTGGAGACCCTGTTTTATGGTGATTCCCTTCCTAAATTAGAACATTCTCTCATTTCCTCTCATTCTAAGATCTTCACATTAAATCCCATAATGGCAATATTTTAGTGTGTAACTTGTCTTGGGATTGATCAATGTTGTAAGTGTACAGATTATACTCTCAAATTGGGTACATGTAAAGTGTGTCCCTTACATTTATGGATTGTATTTTTCCCATTACCCCTATCTTTGGGGCCTATTATACCTCTCATTATATTTTGATCATTGATGGTAATCACGTGTGCAAGAATTAGCTCATCTAGATGTGATCTATTCCATGGGTTAATCTCTCACTTTCTCTCTTTTTGAGAGTCCATCCTTTTATTCCATCCTCGTATGTCCTCTCAAGGGGGCATCATGGGTTTGTTCCAATTTATTCTTCACAACTATTTCTTTGAAAAGATGTTTATTTGCTTGAATGTCTCATTATGCCTTCTCAGATAGGGGCAAAATGTAGACATCTAATTCCTAACACCATTTGTGTTGAAATTATCAATCTTACTCAAATTGCACTCAAATACACATTTTAGGTCAAAATCTATAAAATGCCCTAAATAGTTTGAACTTGTCACTTACAAGTGCTAGTTTAGGTAAAAGTATCCCTAAATAGGGCAATGCATTTTATGGGCCAGCTAACTTTGATTAGATCATTTCAAGTCAAAATGACAAATTCACCATTTAGTGCTCTGGATCACTCTTTTCTTCTAATTCATTGGTACACATCACATAACTTTGTTATTTGGTGTTAGAAAAAACATTCTAAATGGGAATAAAGATCCAACGCATCCAACATCACCTTCTAGTTCCTTTTCAGTCAAATTATGACCTAGTAATATGACTTTCTAACCATTTTGATTAATTGAGGGCTAATTTTCAAATAATTGCATAAATGTTGATTAAACTTATTTAAGGATAATTAATCCAAATCAAGAGCTTAAGTGGATTTTCCATGAGAGTTGTTGAATATTTATTTTTAAAAATTGATTCCTATTAACTGCATCATCAAGTGACATCATTTCTTGGGAAGGCATCCCTAGGCCATAGATACTACAAATATCGGGATTATGGGTCACTTGTGCCTAGTTAATGTCTCCCATGCCTCTTTAATGCTTATTTATTTCTAGGATATTTATGATTTTAATTCCAAATATTAGCATTATCTATGGTCACACATCTGAATCTTGAGATGGATGGTCATGGTCGATCCTGACCAATCTCAAAAATCTATAAATAGAGAGGTTATGGACATGAATTTTAAGCTTGAATATTGCAAAGTTATAATGTTAAATTATTTCCACAAGTTTTTGCATTTGATCATATATTTTGATTGAAATATTCATTGATAGGGTAGTTTAGTGATTTGGAATCAAGAGCCTAGGTTTTATGGAGTGTTCTTGAAGCATTGGAGGAGCTTACCACCATTGTTGACAAAGATAAGTATGCTTGATCAAGGGATAACATTATTTTGAGCCACATGGGTATGGTGAATCCATTTGGGAAGGTAATATGGTATTGCTTTCTTTCATTTGTTCCTTGTTATACTTTGTAACTCCCATAGGAATAAATAGGCTTAGTTAATTAGTTCTTTGTGCATGTTTCATTACATACAAACACATGAGGCACATAAATTAAGCTAAAGAGACATAATACAAGGGACATGGGCACATGCCACTAAGTCTAAGAAAATAAGCACATACAAGGACATGTTTAAATTTTTGCATAAGCAAAATAGTATGTAAGTTTATCTTAGAGCCACATGGAATAGCATGTTCAAATGTCCACATCTGGGAAAAGAGACAATCAAATCTAGACTAGTAAAGTAAGAAATGAAAGTATGCATAATCATGTGGTACAAATCCATATATAAGAAAAAATTTACATAAGCTAAGCCTATAGTAGTAGTTGACAAAAAAATTAGTGTAGGATGATCAATATCAATATATAATCAATGTTAAATCTGTGATATGGAATATGTAAAGATATAACTTGGCAAATCAAAATCTATGTGTATGATGTCACCAGTGGGCTAATATATCAATACTAAATCAATGTATATGTGTATGTTCCCTCAATGGATGGATAGTATAAAATATGAATATATGTAGAGGACTAGAGTCATGTAGTAATATGTGAAAACTCAAAGGGAACAAGTGAATCATGTATGTATGATAAAACCAACTACAACATAACATATGTAGTACTTGGTAAATAAAAAGAATGTAAACATGGAAATTTATATAATTTTAAATTCATATTTTTTGAGTAATATTTGAACATTTTTATATTTTTGAACATATTAAATATATTTTCTATTCTTTTTGAGTCTAAGCTATGTACAAGCAACATGAAAATGAAATTATATACAAGGATCAAGATAAAGGAAACTATGTACAA
Organism: Torreya grandis; assembly: GCA_037957365.1. Lineage (NCBI taxonomy): Eukaryota > Viridiplantae > Streptophyta > Pinopsida > Cupressales > Taxaceae > Torreya > Torreya grandis. Next base: position 4,483,560 of record JARHVA010000057.1, on the reverse strand, counting down.
ATAAATTGAAATAATAAAACCATGTACAAGTAATAGGGGAACATACTAACCAATGTGTCTTGGAAGACAATCACTATCAAGATGACCTACATTAAATAAAGGAAGAGAGAATGCAGGTGATGTGTGAGGAGGTATCTCATATTTGGGAACTAGATGTACTAAATAATCTATAGCTAAAATTGACTGCTAAGTGTGGTCATGAATTTGTGGAGTTGACTAAACTAACCTATGAAATGTGGGGCTCTTGGGGACCCATATGGTATAATAAACTATAAATAACATAGATTCTCTATGTGTAGTGATTTGGTGACTTAGTAACACCGATTTTGATGGGAATGGGGTAGAGAGAGGCTCTATAAAATCTAAAACATGTCTCTAATGCAATGTTCTCTCCAATAAAGATCTCAATATGAGAGTGTGTATACATGGTAATGATATATAAGTATACCTCACTTGCATTAGTGGCTCAACTTATATCTGGGGTGTGTTAATGGAATTTATGTGTGGATCTATTAATGGTGACTACTATGTAATTGATTATGGAGTAGGTAAAATATACTCATATAGAAGGCCTTCAACTATAATAACATGATTAGTGTGTATATACTTAATACATTTATGTACAATGGAGGGAATGGCTTAAAGATTCCATATCCAAGGCCTACCTAATAACACATCCAATATTTCAACATTAAGTACAATTATGAATATTATGGCCACATGTCTAGGCCCAACCTATAATAGAAGTACGATCTCCCTAATGGAGATATGGACATGGCAACTGAAACCATAAATAACTATATCTGTTAGATAAATATCTTGATCTAAATAGCCCAAGTGATGTAAAATTGTAATAGTACACATATTATTGTTTGACTCATTGTCAACCATGACACTCAAAATAGGATGATGATCAATGTAAGCTTATATAAATAGTGTATATAAATCTAAGTGATCATTAATGATATCATATTCTGATAGAGTGATAAGAGGCCTATATGGCAATATTTTATGATACACACCAATGATATTATGTAGAGAGTGTGTGTCCATTATATGAGTATGATAAGATATTGGTGGTGGATGTGCCTGATAAGTATAATGAACACTTGAAGTGTCTTCTGTCTCATTAGCTGTATGTTTTAGAAAAGGGTCAAGAAATATTTTCATTGGTTTTTCTTTAGTTGGTTGTGCTTTAGTTGTTTCTTTAGGGGTGCTCACATCAATTATATTAGCATCTATCAAACCTTAGATCTTATGTTTTAAGTTGATGCATCTATTCATAGTATCATCAGAATCCCTATGATAATCATAAAATGCATTGGAATCATAATTATTTGGAAGAGGTCTAGTCATATCAACCTCTTTGATGGGAGGGATAAATATCAAATTACATTCCAAAAGTTGTTGGAGAATGCAAACTGGTGATTTATGAAGATGCATAAAAGGTCTCCTTAGAGGAGCTGATAAAACCACATAAGGAACTAGGTTTGAAGTTACATTAACTATTGTCTTTTACTCATTCTTATTTTCATTGGGCCTCACATTATACAAGAGCTTATTTGAACTCTTATTAGTGGAATCCAATCTAGTTGTGTACTTTAACTTGCCCATGGAGAGAAGTTTGACTTCCCATTCCTTCACTGTATGACATAGATATATAAATGATGGATTTTTTTTGAGTAATATAGATTCATGTAATGCTGGTAATAAACTTTACTTGAATATGTCCTAGAATTCTCTATCTACCATGGGGCTAGTCATCTTTTCTAATATGGTTTTATATCACAAGACACATTCAACTATTGGCTCATTAGATTTTTGCTTTAGCTAAGCGACTTGAGCATAAGAAATTTTATAATTGATGTTGATAGAAAAAAGTGTGAAAAACATATCTATGAGTGGATTAAATATTGTAATGGATTGATTAGGGAAATCATATAACCATTTTAATGCATAGTCTTTTAAATTTCAAGGGAAAAATTTAGTTAGGAACTGATAATTAGACACGTAGTCCAAACATGTTGTATGAAAATTGTATTTATGATGCTTTGGGTAACCCTTGCCATCATACATAATAAGCTTGGGTGCCACAAAGCTATATGTAAAATTAGTTACTGTTATATGGTGTGCTAATGGTATACGTTGGAGAACATGAGAGTCTAAGGCATGATATGGTATAGTGTCACCTTACTCAAAATGTAACACCTTGGCCTACAGAGAATGGATCTCATGCCTAAGGGATTGTAAATTTGGAGAGGAGGGATGTGTACTAACCATATGAGGTAGTACCACTAGTGAGAGTTGCCTAGTTATATCATGTTGTTGTAGAATGTGAGTTGCCCCCATACTAGGTATAACAATATTAACATCTATGGGTTAGAGGATTGAATCATAGTGGACTTTAGAAGATCTTTTTGAACAATATGAATAAGGTCATCTTGCATATTTGAATGCTTAAGAATGAAATTTTGTAATCATCTCTTATCGATCTCATCAAATTGGTTATCAAATTCTACCATTGTAGGTTGGAAAGTAGGAAAACAAAAAGTTGTATATTTTGAACCTTTGAAGAAATTAAATCTATGGAAATTTTTATAAATAATGAATGAATTGTTAAGCACAAAATATAATGAGAGGGGGGGGTGAATCAATATATTAAATATCTTTTACTTAATCTGATTTGTTTTCTTTAACCACTTAATCACACATTCAATATATGAAATAAAAATGAAACAATAATATGCACCACATGAGAGAGAGAGAGAGAGAGAGAGAGAGAGAGAGAGAGAGAGAGAGAGAGAGAGAGAGAGAGAGAGAGAGAGAGAGAGAGAGAGAGAGAGAGAGTAGATTTTTACGTGGAAACCCAAAATGGGGAAAACCATGGAGAATAATCTCAAGTATATGAATGAGCACTAACTCAAATTACAAAGTTCATAAGCACTAACTTGTAGGAGCACCAACCCCTTTGCCGAGCACCAACACAAAAACTATTTGTGAGTACCAACCCATAGGAGCACCAACCCCTCTTGTGTATAAAACACAATTATCTCTCAATTTTACTTAACAAATTATAAAACTCTACAATACCTCATGATTTTCTCTCTTTGAAAACAAATACAAACCATGCACTCTCTTACATATTATAAATGGCTTCTCAAGCCTTTATTGATAGCTTTCCAAAAGACCTTTGGCATTCACCCTTTGTGACCCTTAAATCCTCATGGAAAATTGCACCAAAATTGTATGACCCTTCATATCCCTGCATTTAAAAAGTCATATGGTGACCCTTCATAAGCAAATGCATCCTTTCCTCTTTTGTCTTTATCTTGGTGACTTTTCATATTCCTCAAAGTGTCCCTTTATGGAAAAATGTACCATACCCTCTTTTGTCTTCACATGGTGACTCTTGGAATTCCTCAAGATGACTCTTCATGAGAAAAAGCATCCCATTCCTCTTTTGTCTTTTACCCCGTGACTCCTTGACTTCTCAATGGGTCATCTTTTGACTTATATGCAACCAAAAATATATACATTAATATTAAATAAATATTAACACACATTAGCTAAGATATGAATATTAAAAACACCATAAAATGCAATGGGGCCTTTATCACCAATAATGTTAGACCTTTGACATCAATGATAATATTTCCAACATGAATGAAATTTGAGATATTGAAATTAATTAATAAGCACATAAAACATAAGGATAGAAACCCAAAGAGCATCTAGGGCTAGTGTTTTGGTCACTATTTAAAGTATTTCAGATTCACCAAATGATTTATATTTTTAGGATTATGAAATTTAACCTTAGGTTAATAAAGAGACAAATAATAAAATCAGGTAATAAAATGCTATAGTATCTGTAAGGACAAAATTTTGAGTAAGTGGATTTTGATTGTGAAATTATATCAAAATACCCAAAATATCATTTTACCATTAAGATCTATATCCATTTAGGAATAATATGTAAAGAGTAATGAGGCATTCATACCAACATTAGATCCTAAAAGCTAATTGCTCTAAACCAAGATTCAAATAATAAAAAGACAAAAAGATTAAGGATGAAGATTGCTCATAAGTAGACTTAGATTTGTAGCATGAAGATAGATTGATTTAAGAGATTTGGATGGATTCATAGATTGATCACGTAGTTTCTAATTGACATGGAGGTTTCTTGGATTCAATAGTTAGTTTGGCCATGGAAGAGTGGCTTGTTTAAATAGATTGAGGGAGGGAATATCAATGGTCACCATTCAAATTTGGTTGCCGTAAGATCAAGGGTGGAGGATTATCCAAGGAATTAAAAATTCCTTGGATGCCTTTAGAATAAAATATTATAGAGATAAAGGGGCTAAGTTAGAGAGGATTATATAATTAGATAATTTTAATATCCATTTAGGGGCTAAGTAAGATTAGTAGGGGATTAGAATAGGTGATTAGATAGTTTATTAGGAACTAGGGATGTAGGAGAGCCTAGGAATAGGCTAGGGTAGGTGGGTAGGTGGGTCATGGGAATTTTAAATTACCAAATAATGGATAAGTGGGATTAGGTTAAGATTAAGAGATGATTATAAGTATTAATAGTTGTGGGGTAGGGATAAGGTTAGTGTGATAAATAAAAATGAAGGAGATGTTAAATAAATGACTAGAAGGGGTGATATTAAGACATTATTAGAGGGGATAAATAGGATAAGCATAATTAGTGTCAATTAATAATAATATTAGTGATGATAAAGGAAATGAGTGAATTTAGGTACATACAATTTAAGAATAAAGGGGATGTTAAATAAATGACTAGAAGGGGTGATATTAGGACATAATTAGAGGGGATAAATGAGATAAGCAAAATTAGTGTCAAATAATGGTAACATTAGTAATAATAAAGGAACTAAGTGAATTTAGATGCATATAGTATCAACAACCACTGATTTGCATAATAATTGATTTATTTAAATATTTTATAAATAGAAAAAAATTAGAAAAGGTGTACTTAGCTAAAAAATATGATTGAGATGAACAAGTGGTGGGTTGGGAAGTGATTCAAGAGCATGGAAAAATATCATGAGTGGATAATAGGTGTTTGAATTCTTTTGAGGTAATAATGTGAACCTCTTTACTAGTAGTGCACTGTGTTATAGACCTTGTTTGTAGCACTAATGACCTTATGTAGGTGACGTAATGAAATTATGGGTAGACATTCACTCTATTTTGGGAAGCCTATGCCTATATGATCAAGCCCTATATCATCCTCTATTCTATGCTTTGATTGATTTCAATATGAAACCCTAAGCTTCCATGTTTTCTATAGTTTTGATGAACACAAATGGAAGGAGAATAGTGTTAGTAGGGTAGGCTAGGTGTGACCTCAATACCCCATGTGATGAGCATTGCCTATATACTAATATATTTAAAGGGGATCAATCCCAATGTAGTTATCCCAATTTAATTTCTAGTGCAAGTGATAGTGATACTAGTATGCCTAAGTATGAATGCCAATTTGAACACTTTGAGTGTGAATTGAGACTAGAAACTTGAGTAAAACTAAGCTTAAGGTTATTATAGATGGATGTATGTAGAAATAAGGGTAAATAGGGATCAATAAACTTAATTTTCACAATTATTTTAGATCTTGTTAATAAAAATTTCCATTTATATAGTGTTTTGATGCTTGTCGAGACATGAAATGAGTCTAGGTTGACCCTAAGATGCTTTGGGAAGTGTATATCTATCCATTAAGGGAAAGGGAAGATAAGGGTCAATAGAGATTCCCCCTTTTCTAATAGAAATATGTTATATAATAATAGGACCATGTTATTATTTAGGCAGCTAGAACATATTAAAGAGGATTACGGATGCCTAACTGATGGATTAATGAAACACTTACTATATTTGGGCATGGGCTAAATGTGCATAAAAGATGGAAAAGGATCAAAAGAGGCCATAAGATAGGTCTAGGGATAAGCTAAGGATAGGGTGGTCTCAAGTGACACTCATTACATTAAAATGACATTTTATATGACTACAAAGACCTCAAACAAGGGTAATTGTCAAATGTCACACAATCAAATGGACATGACTTAGTCTAGTATCCACAAAGCAAGAAATGCCATATTAAAATATCAACATACAACAAAAAAGTGACATATTCAAGTGTTAAAGTGGCAAAGGAAGGCATGGGGGTCATAAACAATGGCATATATTCAAATTTTAAAACAAAAAGGATAATAACAAGGCAAAACACTTAAGGAAGTTCATAAATGAACGCATAAGCAACCAACATAAACATATCATACTAGTCCATAGATATATGTTGTAACAAAAAATGTTAAGTACATATCATATAAAATACACTATAAAATATATAATCATGGATAAAATCATGTGTAATTACATATATGAGCTCAAACATGATAATGTAAAGTGATCATAGAATAATATAACCTAAATGTATTGTGATTATAGAGATGAATGCCCCCAATGTCCTAGTGATGTGAGTAGAGGGAGAGCCCAACATCCAAAAGTGCATGTATCATGTATATAAGTATGATTGAATCATACACATAAGATGTGTTAAATACATGTGTATATAGGAAATATTGATATACCATCTACCAACATGGAACCAACAACATAGATGCCAAGGAGATAACAAGATATGTAAATGTTGAACATATTTTTGGATTTTTAAAGTTTTTATGATTTTTTTTTGTATTTTTAGAATATGTGAAAGGAAAAGACTATCCTATGATCACATCTAGAGGATAAGAATAATCAAGGAGTGGTAAATGTATAACCTATCTTGAATGAGATGTGTCATATGTGTGCATTACACAATCAAACAGTGTATCATGCTCGTTTGGTAAGTTTGTACTTGGTATCTTTGGTTTGCATTTATCAACATTTGGTTTCTCATTTTTTGGTGATGGATTCAATCGATAGATATTAGAACATGTAGATATTAATAGATTATGTGTACTAAGTGGTTCATAACATAGTTTGTTGAACTATTCATCTGAAGATTGTTTACCATCTATATGAGCATTGAATTTGGCCTGATTTGAAGAAAGGCTTATAGTTTTCTCCTTTCTAACCACATTTGAAACCTTAGATTTTTCAATCAAATATTGATTTTTGACTTAGTTTGTTATAAATCTTGGTTTAAATATTTGATGTGCCCATTGTTCTTTTTGTGATGGTATATTTTCTATTTGTACTTTATTTTTGTAATTATTCTCATTTATAGGTTCTTATTATTTTGTATTGACCAAGTGTATCTTTGAATGATTTGAATTACTATTACTAGTATATCCCAAGCCTTTATGGTCATTCTAATCATATGTGGAAATAGGATGAGTGTGGCCTTGGGAATGCATTCCCAATCCTTGACCATGATAACCAATTTTTTGTAAACATTTCATTCCAAAACCATACTATTTGGAAAACTAAATATCATTATTGATAGGTAAATTTGTATCCTTTTCTTTATTTGAATTTTATTTTTGAACCTTTTCTTGTTCTATGTGTGATATTTTCAAATGTTTTTACTCAAAATGTTTTTTTGGTAACTACTTTTTTTGTTTTGGTATTTGTGGTTTAGGAGAGGTACTCATAATGTGAGTGGTTTTCTTGGTTGATGTATCAATGATATTATCACCACTATCTTTGTAACTTTGTATTTTGTATCTATGATATGTATAGTAGTATTTGGATCACCTTATAGGAGGTGGATGAGGTAAATTGATCACTTTGTCTTGAATCATTTCTCCTAGGATTTCATTTGGATTCTTAATAGCCTTTTGGTCACTTTTTGAATCACTTATTCTAGATGTATTCTATTTTAGCCTTTCATTTGGATAGGAAACCTTGTTTGGCACAACATTCGTAGATGAATATGTAAACACATAATTAACACTAGCATGTATTGGATTTCATATGTATGTAATATAATTTTGTAACTATTTTATTAACTTGATCATATTGGTGATTTGATATTTTAGGGCTTCATAAGCATGAAACCTAGGTATTTCAAATTGATTACCTTCATTTGAAACTATAGGGTGGGCCACTTTACCCCATGGATAAGTGATAGCCTAGACTTGGTTAGAGGGATGGGAGCTATTATAAACACCCCATTATGGCCACAACTAGCTTCTGACTAGACTTTAGATTGATTTATACCAAACATTGCAAATTAAGCCTATGAATCATTGAATGTCCCAATATAAAACTTCTTCATCATTAATTTTATGAGTTTTCAAGATCTCACAAAATATCTAACAAATATCTAATTTGTGAGCCATGAATATTAATTAAAAATCATAATTACATGCCACCTTGTTAGCTCAACTAGAGTTTGACTCAACTCACTAGGTTTGGTTTGAACTCATTTCATGCTTAAAAACTTAACATAACTCAACTTGGGTGAGAGCTAACTTTGGAGGATATAAATACATGGCCTTACCTATTAATATTTAATCTCTTTTGGTGTGAATTTATCATGCTGAAATAGATGTAAGAAGAAATTATAGTAGTGTTACCATGCCAATTTCATAAGCCAAACCAAGGTGCCAAGGAGAGGTGGATTAATGGAGCTTCATTAACAAATATTTCTTGACCTCATAGTTGAGCAAGCGAATTCAAAAAGCCATTTTAGAGATACAAGGAAGGTAAAAGGATGATTTATTTTGTTTTGTAGTTGTGTTTTCATTTGTATGCATGTTACCTATGTTATCCCTAGTGTCTAAGCTAGAGGTGTTAGTTTTTAATGTATTTGTTTTGATTGGATTTTCTTGACTAAAATTATACTAATCTCCCCTGTATGGATTCCTTACTCACATGAAAAAATGCCCTATGGGATTATGTACCCCATAAGCATGAATGGAGGCTCTTTATAACTTTTTGAGGCCAAGAATATTTCATTCTAGAGCTTATTTTCTTGTTTTATTGCTAAATTTTCCATGTTTTTGTTTATGATTATGAATTTACATTTTTTTGACTACATAATGGTGAATTCAACACAATAAACCACAAAATAATCAACCCAACATGTGAATTTATTCTAAAAACTATGAAATCACTCTAGTTTATCCTTGGCTCTATGAAACTATGAAATTGGGCCCCTAAATGGTGAAATCATTGAGCAAACAATGAATTTGCTCTAATAGGAAAACATGTCTTTTTATATGTTTTTTTTAGATAACTAAGAAAATGTCTTTCATTTATGAATATGTTTGTTTGAGTAGTGAAATCATCCTTTGTAGTAATGAAATCAAATTTCTAGGCCATAAAATTGCATTTAAGAGTTGTAAATTTGTGTCTCCTAGTTATAAATTCATTTTTTTGAGTGACAAATTCATTCACTAACAATGAAATTGATATACATTTACAAAATCATTTATCTTTGTATGTTTTCTTACAGGTTTTCCCTGAATTATGAAATTGTGCACCTAAATTATGAAATCATAGAGTTTAGTTGCAAAATTATCCATTTTAATTGTGAAATCATTCTTTGTTTTATGTGTTTACTGGATTTTATTGACTATTAATGAATTTAGGACACATACTAGAGAAAACATACCCTTAAATTATGAAATTATTTATCAATTTTGGTGATTTTATTGAAGGTTTGAGATAGTTTCAAAATTGCAGACCTTAGTTGTGAAATTGTAGACCTGAGTTATGAAATCACAGAGTTGTGAAATCATTTCCCTGAGTTGAAAAATTATTTGGCTGAGTTGTAAAATTATTTCCTGAGTTATGAAATAATTTTCCAAAGTTTTTAAGTCATTGAGTTACAAAATTTTAGACTTGAGTTATGAAATTATAGACCTAAGTTATGAAATTTTTGAACATAGTTGCTAAATTATTTTTAAAAAATGAAATCATCCAATATGAGTTTTTAAGCATTTTGTTTTTACTATATTTTTATGATAGAATGATTTAGAAATTGGAAATTTAATTTTTAATTATTAAATTATTCCAGAGAGGTGGTTTTTTTACCTTTTTGAGCTAATTTGCAAGGATATCACTTTTTCTAAGAAATAATTAAACTCAACAACACTTTTTGTAGGACCCAAAGGCCAATGAAAGACATTTTTTATAATTTTAATTCATTTGAATCAAATTTAAATTTGGGTTTTAAAAATTATTTACTTGGTTTAATTTTCATTTTTAAAATTTCACAAATCAAACAGTGCCAAGGGGCTAAACTTTATATCATATTTTGCTTGATGCTCTAAAAATGAACTCACATTCTAGTTAAGTGCTCACAAGATATTTTACTTTTTTTGTTTGTTGTTATATGTTTATTGAACAAACCAAGTGTAGCATGTATGATCTCCCCCCATCCTATTTAGGGAACTTGGTTGATAAAAAATGCTTCACTTATTACTTTTGGCACTTTGTTTAAAGCGTGGAAGGAAAGTTGCTAATACACTCCCAAAATTTTGAGTGATTTGGGTGATCCAAAAATTACCCTAAATCCTTCCACAGTTTTTATTTCATGCATCTTGGATTGTGGTTGGGAGTTCATAGCCTCCCCACAAGTTCTATGGGGAAGTATTGACCAAAGATTTCATCTCCTGACATTGTTTAAACCTGACCCACGGTAGGGGTATACAAATTGAGATAAACTTGTCATCAAATTGTGCACCCTAGGATAATATATGAAGTTCATATAATTTTAAGAAACATTGAATCATATCTCAAATTTTGGGAACTTGTAAGAGAGATTAATCTCTAGGATTGAAAGGGCTAGCTCCCTATATATGACTTGACGTGCTTATTCTACTAAAACTACCTATTATGGGTGAAAAAAGAGAGAAAGATACATAAATAAAAATTATACTAGGAGGTGATAAACCAAGAGTTTTTTCCATTCATACACTTGGGATTTTCATAATGAACTAAGACAACCAAACTAACCTCAACACTATTAATGAAGCTCCCTAACATTAGTGTTTCTCATGAAGGCAAATAAAAACTCAAAAAATAAAGGCAAATGAAGGGAAGTCAGATATGACAATACCAAACTTATGCACACTTCAAGATTATATTTCAGTAGAATGCACTTCATGAAACTTGTTAGGAGAGAAGTCATTTGTAGCAACACATTCAAGGATTACATGAAAACAAGATGAACTCAATTTATACTTGACTTTCAAGATGGGTCACTTCAACACATAGTGAAAATGGACTTAGAGTATAACCAAATTTATTATCATTATCTTAATTAAAAATAAAGTTACAATTTTGGTAGGGATTCTTCCATGCCAAGAGTTAGAATCCCTTTGCAAAGCCAAAATGGCTTGCATTTATAGAACTTGGAAGAAGAGAGAGAGAAGAGAAGTGGAAGAGGCACAAGGACAAGTGTAAAAAGGTGTAAATTAGTTTAAATTAATGTTAATGAGGTGTATTAATAGTCATGAAACTTATTTTCACATCATTCTATCCCAAATTAGCCTCTTCTCCAAGTGTGGCATAGCAATCTTCTTAATCATTCTCTCTTGTGAAACTGCCTTAATGATGGGCTTTCAAGATCACTTCAGAGCAGGTTAGGGACAAGTGTTTCATGGAAATTAGGTAGAGGAGATATCAAGTAACTTATTTGGACATGTTTCCATCCCAAATTAAGCACCTTCCTCACATGTGGCATTGAAACTCTTCACAAGCATCTTTAAGTCTTGAAACTCCTTCTTGACAAGTGGCAAAAGGCAAGAGTTTGATCATGAGATCTATTGGATAGTTAAATTTTCATCAAAAGGACACTTTTAAATCATATTGAATCATCTCAAACTGGCACATCATCTGCAATCATCAATTCCTCCCTTAGGTGTCACAAGGCCTCTTTGTCTCACTAGGCCCAATTTGGCCAAAATAACTAAAATTTGGATTTAGCTCAAGTTATGAAATATTTCTTCATTTAAGGCCTATTTTAATCATATTTTATTGAAAAAATCCATATATAACCATAAAAATCTCTTCAAGTCCCCATTTTTCTCATAGAGCCTTCACTAGGCCTTGTCTTCTTGTAACCCTATTTTTACACAAGTCTCCTTGTGTAGGAGAATATATGGACCTAAAAGAATAAGTGAGATAATTTTTGAGTACCATTTTTCTCCATTATTATTTTTACCAATTTTCATGGTTCAAAACCCAAGGTAAGTGTTTTTTTTGATCCATTAGTCCTCCCAATTACACCTAATTATACCTCTTTAGCCTAGAAGACTAAAAAAAAGCCTATTTTGTGCTCCCAAACATTTTAAATATAAAAATTACATGTTATTATATTTTTTTACCTCCTTATCACCCCTCATGTTGAATTTGAGATTTTGATCACTTGTATGGACCCTTATTATAGTATTAAATGCTCTTTCTTGGCCTATTCCATATAACCCTGCACTTGCAGTTATGGACCAATGGCATGGGATGAATCTCAAGAGATTTATAAAGTTCATCCTAATGATTTTAAATCTTTAAACATCCATTTGAGAGGTTTATTTTTCCTTTTCTTCTTATTAGGTTCCAATAAGTCTTCTTAGAGGGTTTGGAGTGTTCTAGCCCTTAAGGGATTGTTCATAAAGAATACACATTGGAAATATTTATAAATATCACTGAGGTATCCTCAAGGACCTTATATAAAAACTTAAATAACTTCTAAGTCCCATGCATAATCTCATGAAAGATATGAGTATTTGAAGTTGGCACCTTAAGTCAATTTTATACAATCAATAGGGTTTGAGCACATTCTAAGCTAAATGATGGCTTCCTGGTGGATATCCTAAAAAAAATGTTGTAAAAAATATTAATATGTCCCATTAAAATTTTACCATCACTTTAATGGCTCTTCAAGAGATAAAAATGAAAATTTACCCTTGTTTGGCATTAGGCTTGTGCCTTGCCAATGAGCCTGCCTACTACTTTGGACTCAAAATGACTTTCTAATGGTTTATTTTGAATACTTGTGGATTAAACACATAAAAAATACCTATTAAATAATTAATTACTCATGTGTAAATCATTTACAATTTTGAAAATGTACATGACCCTTAGTTTGGCTTCTTGGCTCAAGGGTTTCTTTCACACATGACTGCAACCTTCTTTGTGTAGGGTACCCTATTTGACCTAAAAATTTATATTAAGGTTTATTAGGTTTATATGGATTTTTTAATTCTTATACAAATTTTACCAAAGACCTACTTGCCTTTTGGTCACCAGTTTCATCATTTTCCTCAAAATCTGTCATCTTTATGCATGGAAAACTGCCCCTACTCTGAGACAAAACAAAGAGGATTTACATTGATATATTTGGAAAAATAACTATTTTATTATCTTAATTATGTATTTATGGTAATTTTTACCAAATTTTGGGACTCAAATCCTCCATTTTACCTTCCAAAAGGCAAAAAACCCAAGACTGGGTTTGCCTAGGTAGACTATGTGTAAGGTCTTAGGCTAAGATAATCCAAGTGTGATATAAGATTTATTTTGTTAAATATTAATTATGATTTATTTATGAATATTTTATAACATTAATGATAATTTTTCAACCTTAAATCATATATCATTCATATTTTACATTCCAAGATTGACTCTTCATCCCTTATTGCAACTGTGTTTTCCCTCACAATCACACCTGTAGGTATGCTTTGAGCTTGGTTTGGGTTTCAGAGGCATGATAAAAACCTATTATATTTTTTTAAATATTATATATAGTTATAATTAATCATTTTTTTCAAGATTTAACTCAATAATTTTCATTATTTCATACTTTATTCCTAAGACCAGGCCATTGCTCATTATGGATTGAGACAACTTAAAGCCTGCCTATAGGTCTAGATCCGAGCTTTGGATTATGTTTTGTACATTCCATTAATGTTATTATGGAATATTACCATCATCATGATTTTTTATACTTTTAAACCCTCAATTCATGTCAAATCCATGCTTAGGTCCTCAAGGGGAACACCCTTGCCTTGACTGTGATAGTCATGCCTTTTAGGCTTGTTATAGGTGCCAATGGGTCATTTGGGATTTGTTTGATGATGTTTTAAATTAAATTTAATGATTTTGGATGAAAAAACACCTTATATCTCCTTTAATTATCCAAATTGAAATTTAAACTCCTTCCTCCAACTCACTATTTGGAATTTTGATTGCAAATGTCACTTCCCAAGTTTTTGTACCGACAGGGAATTGTATGAGGTCTCAAAACATCAAACTTCACCTTGATTGAATCATTTTGGATCAATATTTTAATTTGGATAATTTATCATGCTTTTAAATTGATTTCATAGTTATAAATTTACACTTTTAAGTGAAATGTCACCTTTTATCAACATCTTATAGGTCATCACTGGCATAATTCAGTGATTTTTTGCCATTTTTAGAGGTGTCAAAATCCATCTTCCACTCATCTTCTACCCCTCAAAATTGGAATAAGAATTTTTTTTAGATATGGATAATATATTAAACAATAATTATAATTTTAAAACAACTTTTTTCATGATTTATTATTCCAAGCAGGCTAAAGGACTATTTTGGTCATTTAAGGATTGAGAGACCAAAACAGTCTTCATTCTCCCTTTTAAAGTGGCTTTCATAGCCTCTTGAAAATTATCCATTTTAAACAATCCTAGAATGATCATCATCAATAGATATATTTTGATCATGATATCTCATCACATATCCATATATTCTACCATGATGTTAGTAGGGACTGTAAATGATCCTCAGGTTGTGTTTACTTAGCAGGATATGGAATTGCACAAGGAAAGCTTGTTGGAGATCCTCTAACCCCTTCCAATGAAAAATTTAGCCTTAAAATAGACAACCTCCATCAAGGAACTATTCAAATCAATCATCAAACTCTTTCAATGGCACTTGAGACAACTAAGAATGGAAAAGAGTAGTTGGGAGCACATATAAGCTTAGAAGAGGCTTCCCCAAGTACTTGAGTTTTCCAAAATAAGAAGCATGGGAATGTATTGAAAAGAATGTATAATCACTTGTAACAAACAAACCCATCAATCCAAAATAATAAAATTTGAGACAAGTTCAAATAGTGAACCCCTCATGGTTACAAATTTATAAAATGCTACATGGAGTCAAATTGATTGTTCATAAAGGAGGAGGCACCAAATTACAATTTATTGATATGAAAGTGAAGTGTACTCAGAGTAATATCCATCCAAGAATCACTCTTTCCAATTCCACCTATACAACCCATAACAAGTGATTGAATTTTCCCTTAGCTTACCAATGGAAAATAAAGGAAAATAAGTTGCAGACTGACCTTTTTTCTTTCTCCCTACAAACCAAACATGGGAATCACCTGTAGGGAGGTGAAGAGTCACTCCACCATGTTTTCAACTAATGGTGGGACATGAGAAGTCTGTAAAAGTGCCCAAAGGGGCCTATTTTTGAGGAAAAATTGTCATTTCTTGATCATAACAGAGTTCTAACTATCACTTGAATGATTATGACATGATTTGGCCTTATCTACCTTGATGACATATTTATAACTCCCACCATCCGTACAAGTCAATTAATTAGCTAGAAAAGTGGCCAAATGACCCTTTTACCACATGAAACCTATCAAATGGCCAATTTATGACTTGAAGACACCTTGAAACAATTCAAAGACCATTTTAGGACATTTTCAATATAATTTAGCACTTTGAATAAGTTTGACTAGGTTTGACCAATGTTGACTTTAGTTGGCTAAGCCAGTACAAGGAGGATGGGTTTTAGGAAGGACTAGGGTAAGGGTAAATGAGACATGTAGGATAATAGATGACCCCATCACATATATGAAACTTTATCTAAAGGTTCAAAATAGTAGGGGTTGACCCAAATTTGACTTGGGGTTAAATTTGGTCAACATTCTTGGAGATCCCCAGGGGTGGCACGCTTGTTATGCCTAGGACTAGTTACCTTACACCTCTATTGGGCATAGAGTCATGCATATGGACATTCTAAATAATTTTAATATACATTTGACTCAAAGGAAATAATATGGTTGACCCACACACATGAAAGCAAAGACACGCACCAAACAACAAGAAGGAAACACACTTGTGCTATGAAGCACTTAGGAAACACAATATAACTAAAATAAATAGACTAAACACACACTATCATAAAAGAATATCTCCCTTCTCTATCAAATGGAAAGTCTATAAATATTCTTTCCTCATAGAATGAAGGGATACATGAGACATGTTTCCATTTGAACATTGGCATGGAAGCCTTCATCTTTCTCATGGTGTTGGCCAATATTCTTGGCATGGATTTCAATGTAGCTAAGACAACTTCAAACAAATAACCTATAAAGATAATTTTTTCTTGCACTTCAACTACCTCAAATTCTTCATAAGACTCCTTAGTTACTACATGATCCAATGATGCCTCATCAAAGCATATTTATTGGCTCCCCATGATGTCTTGAGAATGGATAAGTGGTTTTTCAGTTGCAAGTCCTTCAAGCTCATCAAGGAACTTAATTTAATATTCCCAATATTGATCATTGTCTCTCATGGAGAATTCTTGTTCTATCTTCTCATATACTTTGCCTTCAACCTTACAAAGTTCTTGAGGCTCTTGTAGAAACTCAATCTGCTACAACCATTCTTCTTTGTCATCTCTCACATCAAGGATCACCTCTTCCTCATGAAATTCTTCTTCAAACACCTCATCTTGATCCTTAGTCATATGGTCCACTCCAAGTTTATCCAAATCCTTCTTATGAGTAGCTATAAATTCATTTGAGTCTTATTTCTCTTGGTTTAAAAAGGGTGAGTTATGCTTAATATCCCTAAATTAAGTTCCAATGATAAATTCTTCATCATCATCACTTGTGTCATCCTCTTACTCTGCTACAAATTGAATTTGTTCCTCCTTTGATGCTTCCCTTAAAAGAGTTTCTTCTTCAAGAAGAGATGGGGTGGGAGGGTGGAAAATAGATGAATGAGTTGAAGAAATAATGTAAGGTGTAGTGAGAGTCTCATGAATGGATATGGAAGAAAGAGAAAGCTCTTGAAATTACTGTTGGATAACAACCAGGTTTTGTTGGGTTGAGGCCACATCACTTTCTTCCACATCCACCTCATTACTTTCATCATCTTCTTGGACTTCTCCTTTAACCTCTTTCTTTCCCCAAGACTTCACAATTTGGTCCCAAGTTGGATGCTCAAAACTAGTAGGCTCTTTTAGGGATTGAATAGGTTCCTCAAAGAGAGGAATGGTGGAAGAGATATATATAGGTCTATGGGTTGTGAATGGAGTGTGATGTTCATGGACAGGCATGGAGATGGGTGAAACTTCTTGAATGGGATCTTGAGGGGAAGGTAAGATATGATGAGCAATAGGAAGGAGATCTTCTTTATACAAGCTTTCATCATCCTCCTCATCTTCGTGAGGCTTTTCATAGCTTTTTGGAATTTATTTTACAACTGCAACTTGTTCCATAGCCTCTTGAGTTTCCCATCTCTCTAACTTATCAATCCACCATTAAAAAGCCTCTCTTTCCATGGACAGTCCTTCGCTAATGACATATTGATTCTCTTCCTCAACATACCCCCACATGTCCATTAATAATCCAACTAAAACTCTTAACCAATGCATAATACCACTCAGAGTTTCATCACAACACTTATGTAGCACACTCACATGATTTTTGAATTCTAGAAACTTTGGCTTAACTACCCACACATTTTGAGAATGAGAGGTGTAGTAAGCTTGGAAAAAGTGATTGGGTTGTTCAATTTCTTCAAACAAGGTTTTCAAAGCTTCATATTTTACCTCCCAACTAATGGTGTTGCTTGAATCCTCATGACAAGTTTGAGATGAATATGGGTCATATGGTTGATCAACAACAACATATTCATTTAGAAAGGGACTAGGTTGACCATATGACTATTGTGACTAATAGGGAGGATGGTATTCTTGATAGGACTATTGAGAAGGATAGAAAGGGTCATAAAAAGGTTGATAGGGAGGTGTATGGTAAGGATTCTCCTCATAGCCATCCATATCAACTTCATAAGTGACATGAAAAGACAAGAATTGATAAAAATATTTAGCAATATATACCTAATCTGCTTACAACCAAAAATTCATTTAGAGTTGCCATTGGTGCTTGCTTGGATGCTTATAAAAGCTGATAAGAGAAAAGACACACCAAAAATCTTCCCACTATTTAGACCTTATCCCACTGAGCATGCCAGAACTATTGTTATCAAATTGTGCACCCTAGGATAATCTATGAAGATCCTACAATTTGATACAACATTGAATCATCTCTCAAGTTATGGGAACTTGTAAGAGAGATGAATCTCTAGGATTGAAAGGGTTAGCTCCTTAGATATGAGTTAATGTGCTTATGCTACTAAAACTACCTATTATGGGTGAAAAGGGAGAGAAAGATACATAAATAAAACCTATACTAAGAGGTGATACACCAAGATTTGTTTCCATTAATACACTTGGAATTTTCATAATGAACTAAGACAACCAAACTAGCCTCAACGCCATTAATGGAGCTCCCTAGCATTAGTGTTTCTCATGAAGGCAAATAACAACTCAAAAAATGAAGGAAAGTGAAGTGAAGGTTAGATATGCCACTACCAAACTCATACACACTTCAAGAGTATATTGAAGTAGCATACACTTCATGAAACCTATTAGGAGAGAAGTCATTTGCAGCAACACATTCAAGGATTGCATGAAAACAAGATGAACTCAATTTATACTTGAATTTCAAGATGGATCACTTCAAAATATAGTGAAAATGGACTTATAGTATAACCATATTGCTTCTAATTATCTTAATTACAAATCAAGGTACAATTTTGGTAGGGCTTCTACCATGCCAAGAGTTGGAATCCCTTTGTAAAGCCAAAATGGCTTGCATTTATAGAACTTGGAAGAAGAGAGAGAGAAGATAAGTTGAAGAGGCACAAGGAAACATGTAAAAAGGTGTAAATAAGTTAAAATTCATGTGCATTATGTTTCTGAAGAGTCATGAAATTTATTTTCACATCATTCTATCCCAAATTAGCCTCTTTTGCAAGTGTGGCATAGCAATCTTCTTAATCATTCTCTCTTGTGAAACTGCCTACATGATGGGCTTTCAAGAGCACTTCAAAGTAGGTTAGGGACAAGTGTTGCATGAAAATGAACTAGAGGAGAGATCAAGTAACTTATGTGGACATGTTTCCATCCCAAACTGAGCACCTTCCTCACATGTGGTGTTGAAACTCTTCATAAGCATCTTTAAGTCTTGAAACTCCTTGAAAAGTGGAAAAAGGCAAGATTTTGATCATGATATCTCTTGGATAGTTAAATTTTCATCCCAAGTAAACTTTTTAATCATCTTGAATCATATCAAATGGGCACATCATCTGCAATCATCAATTCCTCTCTTAAGTGTCACAAGGCCTCTTTGTCTCACTAGGCCCAATTTGGCCAAAATAGATAAAATTTGGATTTAGCTCAAGTTATGCAATATTGATTCAAATAAGGCATATTTTAATCATATTATACTAAAAATAATCCATCTATATCCATTAAACTCTCTTCAAGTCCCCATTTTACTCATAGAGCCTTCACTAGGCCTTGTCTTCTTGTAGTCCTATTTTTACACAAGTCTCCTTGTGTAGGAGAATGTACAGACCTAAAAGACTGAGTGAGATAAATTTTGAGTACCCATTTTCTCCATTATTCTCTATTCCAATTTTCATGGTTTAACACCCAAGGTAAGTGTGTTTTTTATCCATTAGTCCTCCTAATTAGGCCTCTTTAGCCTAGAAGACTAAAAATGCCTATTTTGTGATCTCACACGTGTGAAATATAAAAATGGAATTTTATTCACTTTTTTACCTCCTTATCATCCCTCATGTTGAATTTTAGATACTAATCACTTGTATGGACTCTTATTCTAACATTAAATGCTCTTTCTTGGCCTATTCTGTATAACCCTGTACTTGTAGTTATGGACCAGTGGCATGGGATGAATATAAAGATATTTATCAAGGTAATATTGATGATTTTCAAGATTTAAACATACATTTTAGTGATTTATTTTTCCTTTTCTTCTTATCGGGTTCAAATCAGTCTTCTTGGAGGGTTTGGAGTGTTCTAGCCCTTAAGGGATTGTTCATAAAAAATACACATTGGAGATATTTCCAAATTAAAAATGATGTATCCTCAAGGACCTTATATAACACATATAATCACCTCTAGGTCCCATGCATAATCTCATGAAAGATATGAGCATTTGAAGTTGGCACATTGAGTCAATTTTGCACAATTAGTAGGGTTTGAGCACATTATAAGCCAAATGATGGCTTCCTGGTGAATATCCTATTAAAAAAACATTGTAAAACATATTAATATGTCCCATGAACATGTTACCATCATGTAAATATCTCTTTAAGAGCTAAAAATGAAAATTAACCCTTGTTTGGCATTAAGTTTGTACCTTACCAATTAGCCTGCCTGTTACTTTGGACTCCAAATAACTTTCCAATGGTTTCATTTGAATCTTTATAGATTAAAAACATCCAAAATACCTATGAAATCATGAATTACTCAGGTGGAAATCATGGACAAGGCTGAAAATGTACATGACCCTCAATTTGGCTTCTTGGCTCAAGGGTTTCTTTCACACATGACTGCAATTCTCCTTGTGTAGGGTACCTTGTTTGTCCTAAAAGATTATATAAATTTTTATTAGGTATATATGGATTTTTTAAAGCTTATCCAACCTTTACCCAATACCTACTTTCCTTTTATTCACTAATTTCATCATTTCCTCAAAATCTGTCATCTTTTTGCATGGAAAACTGCCCCTGCTCTTAGACAAAATAGAGAGGGGTTTCATTGATATATTTGGAAAAATAACTATTGGATCATCTTAATTAGGTACTTATGGTACTCTGTAATAAATTTTGGCACTCAAATTCTCCATTTTACCTTCCAAAGTATATAAAACCCAAGACTAGGTTTGCCTAGGCAGATTATGTGTAATGTCTTAGGCCAAGACAATCCAAGTGTGATATAAGATTTATTTTGTTAAAAATGAATTATAATTTATTTATGAATATTTTATAAAATTCATGATCATTTTATATCTTTCAATCATCTATCATTCATATTTTACATTCTAAGATTGACTCTTCATCCCTTATTGCAACTATGTTTTCCCTCACAATCACACCTATAGGTATGCTTTGAGCTTGGTTTGGGTTTTAAGGGCATGATAATAACATATTATATTGTTTTAAATATTATATAGGTGATAATTCATCATTTTTTAAAGCTTAAACTCAATACTTTGCATTAGGTCATACTTCATTCCTAAGACTAGGTCACTGCTCATTGTGGATTGAGACAACTTAAAGCCTGCCTGTAGGTCTAAATATGAGCTTTGGCTTATGGTTTGGACCTAAATTTCATATTTTTAGGTCATAATACCATTATAATTCTTTATTTATACTTGGAAACCCTTAGTTCATATCAAATCCATGCTTAGGTCCTCAAGGGGAACACCCCTACCTTGACTGTAACAATCATGCCTTCTAAGCCTACTATAGGTGCCAATGGGTCATTTAGAATTTATTTGATGATGTTTTAACTTCCATTGAATGAATTTAGATAAGAAAACACCTTATATCTCCTTTAATTATCCAAATTTAAATTCAAATTCCTTCCTCCAACTCACTGTTTGGAATTTTGATTGCAAATGTCACTTCACAAGGTTGCGTACGAATAGGGAGTTGTAGGAAGTCTCAAAACATAAAAATTCACCTTGCCTCTATCATTTTGGATCAGGATTATAATTTTTATCATTTATAATGATTAATTTTATTTCATATTTATAAATTTCCACTTTGAAGTACAATGTCACCTTTTATCAACATCTTGTAGGTCATCACTGTCATAATTCAATGATTTTTTACCATTTTTAGAGGTGTCAAAATCCATCTTCCACTCATATTTTGCCTCTAAAAATTGGCATAAATTTGTTTGTAGATAGGGATACTAGATTAAACAATCAAGATAATTTAAAATCCCCTTTTTTCATGGCATATCTTATTCCAAAAAGGCTCAAGGATCTTTGTTTTGGTCATTTAAGGATTAAGAGACCAAAACAATCTTCATTCTCCCTTTTGAAGTGGATTTCATAGCCTCTTGAAAATTATCCATCTTAAAAAATCCTAGCATGATCCTCATTAAGAGGTAGAGTTTTATCATGAGATCTCATCACATCTCCATATATGCCACCATGATGTCAGTAGGGCTTGTAAACGATCCTTGGGTTGTGTTTACTTAGTAGGAAATGGAATTGCACAAGGAAAGCTTGTTGGAGAGCCTATAACCCATTCAAATGAAACATTTAGCCTTAAAATAGACAACCTCCATCAATTAACTCTTCAAATCAATCATCAAACTCTTTTAATGGCACCTGAGATAGTTGAGAATGTAAAAGAGCAGTTGGGAACACATATAAGCTTAGAAGAGGCTTCCCCAGGTGCTTGAGCTTTTGAAAATAGGAATAAAAATGATAATGTATTGAAAATAATGCATAATCACCTAAAATAGACAAACCCATCAATCCAAAACAAGAAAATATGAGACAAGGTCAAATAGTGACCCCCTCATGGTTGCAAATCCATAAAAAGATGCCTAGAGTCAAACTGATTGTTCATAAAGGAGGATGCACCAAATTAAAACTTATTGATATGAAAGTGAAGTTTACTTAGATTAATATCCACATATAGAAGCAATCTTTCTAAATCCACTTGTATGGCCCATAATAAGTGATTGAATTTACCCTTCCTTGGCCTACCAATAAAAAATGAAGGAAAAGAAGTTGCAAACTGATCTTTTTGCATTTTCCCTATAGACCAAACATGGAAATTACCTATAGGGAGGTGAAGAGTCACTCCACCATGTTTTCAATTGATGGTGCAGTTGAGAATTTTGCAAAAGTCTGTACAAGTTCCCAAAGTGCCATTTCTTGATCATAATAGACTTTTAACTATACCCTAACTAATTATGACATGATTCGACCTTATCCATGTTGATATCCACCTTGATGACATATTTGTAACTCCCACCATCAATACAAGTCAATTAATTAGCTAGAAAAGTGGCCAATTGACCCTTTTACCATATGAAACCTAGCAAATGGCCAATTTGTGACTTGAAGACACATTGAAACAATTAAAAGACCATTTTACTAAATTTTCAATACAATTTGGCACTTTTACTAATTTTTACTAGGTTTGACTAACATTGACTTTGGTTGACTGAGCTAGTACAAGGAGGATGGGTTTTAGTAAGGACTAGGGTAAGGGTAAATGAGACATGTAGGACAATAGATGACCCCATAAGACATATGAAACTTTGTCTAAAAGTTAAAAATAGTATGGGTTGACCCAAATTTGACTTGGGGTCAAATTTGGTCAACACAACTTACTAGGATGCTTGTTTGAGAAGTTAAACAAGCTCTGTTCATAAGAGACTTCCTTAGAATATAGGTTTAAATTTGACATCATACTATACTAAGAAAATGAAGGATGTAGTGGTTGTGAAAAGGAAAAGACCTTTTCACAATAATCTAGTTAATTCATATCCAAATGATGTGTTGTGCCATAGTGTTAACCACACATATGGGACCATTTATAATGTACACAAATTGATAGTTTTTAGACAAACCCACTTGTCATAGATATATTGTCAATGCAGGGTGAGTGATCAAAAGTTTCATGTTATCGTACTAACTATTGAGAGAAGAGGGAGCCTAAAAACCCTACTTTTCATGGGGTTTTAAATTTTTGGATGAACAACATAATTTCCTCTTAGGAGCAAAAATATATATGGAATTTTACAGTATAAATCCACCTTTTCAATTTTTATTATTAAGATAATATACTTAGGTGTTTTTGTTATTTTTCCTCTTTACTTGGATTATTTTGAGTCAAAAATATTTGTTTGTCATACCACATTCAAAACAAGTCATGTTGGCACATCACTCTTTTGTTTGAAGAGGTGTTATGCCATCTATTTGATACCACACTTTGCCTTGGTCATTTGTCAAAAATTTATTGTGTGTGTGTGTGTGTGTGTGTGTGTGTGACTTATTTGAAAGGGGTATCATTATGCTGCCCATTTCATTCCAAGTCTTGTGCCTTAGAGATTTTAAAAGAAACCATTTGTCATACCTTTAGAGAAATATATCATCATTACACTACTCACATTATTTCAAAGACTTGTTTTTTTGTATCCAAACACAATTTCAAAACACATATGTCTCCTTGGCCTATGCCTAGTATCATTATGCCATTGGTTTTGGTCTAGCTTGTTGTCCATTTAAAGTACCAAGCCTTCTAAATCAAGTTCAAAATTAGCATTGATAAGTTTAGATTCAAACATTAATTATTTAATGGCTATGCCTTGTGTAATTTTGTCTTAGATATTTACCTCTCACTTTTGGATTATGTAACTTAGACTAATTCATTGCTTGCATTAACATCTTTTATACCTATATTTTGGAAGTGGTCTATCTTCCATATGCCTAAAGTCCAATGCATTTTTTCCAAAGGTTAAATTTATGTTCAAATCTAAATGCCTAGTTTGAATCCAAGTGTTTCAAATTTGTTAGATTAATTATCATGCCCTTTAAACTAGTTTGTGCCAAGTCTAGATTTTGTGTTGTGTTTCCAAAAGATCAAGCATTTTACCTTTTGTCTTAAACCTAGTTTCTTTGAGCCTAGCTTAATGATTTGTTCCCAAATACCTATCAACCTTTTTTTCTATTTTTAGACCTATATTAGAGTTTTTTGAAACATGTTCTTACAAGGTTTGGCATTTGAAGTTATCCATTCACTTGACAATTTATGTAAGACATTTGATGTTATACCATTTTAGACTGATTGTGTCATTGCCTATTTTTTTTGGAGAAATAAATCCTTTCCTAGATCAAGTTTTTAGACCAATTTTTACCAGGTTTAGACCATTTTTATTTTATACCTTGTTTTTAAGAGTTTTTAGAACTCTATACCTTCTTCATAGAATGTTAGTCATTGATTTGGATATGTTTTGTTACACTCGTAATGGATCTATGTACAACCTAGGTTAAGATAATGTGGTCACAAATGATAACATTTTTCAAGACCTCGACAATGTTGATGTAGTTTGTGAGATGGACCCCTATCCTCCTTACACTACTCAATCTAGGGAATAAATTCAAGAAATGTTAGCCCATTATTTGGTTAACACACCTCCATATTTAGAACAAGACCAAGAACAAACTATGTAATACCTTTCTAGCATACCATCAATTGTATAACAAGTTCAAAAACATCTATATTATGTTACTATGTCATCGACATATGATATTTATTTATTTGATCGTCACTTGTTTGAAAATAAGGATAAGATTTTAGTTAGATCCACAGAGGTAGGGGCCATATTTCCAATAGACTTCCCCCATGAAAATTTATCTAGTCTAGTTATGGTGCCTCTAAACATGCCTCTACTAGCTACCCTCAATCACTCATGCCAATATCATATCAAGACCCAAATATGCTTGTAAAAGGATAAGGCCTCATGGAGGATCACTTTATACAAATGCAACAAGAATATTAAACCTATTTGAATCTAGCATGCAATTTTAATGTCATGGCCATGTCAGACACTTTATTCATAGAGCTAGATACTTCAACACAAGTGCTAATTGAGTTGATAGGTTAAGATAATTTGTGTATAAACCCATTTGTACAAATCACTTCAATTAGTGATATGTATAATGGACCATCTATTGAGGATGTGACTATATATTATATGCAAAATAATGTGACAAACATGGTAGATAACACACAAGTGTCTTCTAATCTAGGCTAAAGTGGTTTAAATATATCAACAAATATTCCACCAGAACAAGTGCATTTAGGTAATACCACTAGTGGTTCACAATAGTAGGTGTAGGAACTCCTATGTCCCAACCATAATAGGTTATTTCTAATCCTCAACCAACTGCTTTTTCAAGTACACAATCATAGGGATTGAGTAATCAAGTGTTGACTAGTGCTTTTCCTAAAAAACAAGTGATAAATGTTATTCCACCTTAATAGGTGGTGATTAATATTCTATAACAACATGTACATTCTAATCTACCACCATAGTAGAGGTAGAACACTACACTAGCTCAATAGGAGGCAACAAATGTTCCACCTTGATAGGTAGTGACAAATTTACCTCTATAGTTGTAGACCACTATGCCTTTACAATTACAAATATTGTCTAATCAATAATTTGTGTATATTGGTAAAAAATAAATTCCAAACACCTAAAAAATATCTAGCTCACAATAGGTGTTTGAATAACAAAGAGGTACCATTGTCTAACAAGTAATAATTAGGTAGTAATTACCTTTTAATTAGCATATGCCATAGATCTAAAGACAGGGCCTTGGTCCATAATAAGTTCCCCTTATTTATCTAAGTTTGACTAGTCAGCAATAAGTCCTACTCAACCTCAACAGGCAAAATATTTTACCTAGAGCCATATCCTTCCATTACAACCCCAATTCCCTCAAAACTAAGGCTATATACCAAATCTAAACTAGAATATAACATAAAAATGTGAGTAATTTCAATAACTACATCCCAATATGTGGATGCATATTGATGGTTAATTCACTGATCAAAATAACCTTATGAAACACATCATACCTCCATTATTCCTAGGTCAAGGTAATCCACCTTTGACCACCTAACCACCACTTGAGTCAAATGTACCATCCAATTTCTTGGTCCAAGAACTATAATAAATGAAGGATGCAATTTCTACCATATAAGCAGGGAAGCAGACCAATAAATTCAAGTTAGATGATGTGTGTTCATACCCATTCAACATGGAATATCTTTATATACCATTTGATCCAGATTATAAACCACCAAAATTTGACAAATATAAGGGCAAAGTAGATCCTAAGGCCTATTTGATAGAGTTCTTTGTCTCTTTCCAACTAGTGGATTATAGTAACATTTACCTACTCCTTTTATTTCCTTATAGTCTATTCGGAAAGGTCTTAGAATGGTTCCTCAAGTTTCCAAAGAATTATGTATCTAATTTTGATGACCTCTGAGACAAATTTATGCAACATTTCTCCTATAATCTTGAACATGAGATTTCATTAGTAGATTTGACTCAGGCCAATAAAAAATGGTGAGAGCTTTGTAATCTACCTACAGAGATGGAAAGCACTTGCTAGTCACTTCACCCATAGATTACTAGATAAATAATTGGCTATTATGTTTACTAAAAATTTACACAATGAGATATCCTATCATCTGGAGCTTTAGTGTCCACATACATTCAAAGAGATCATCTAAAAAGGGTTAAAAATTAAAAAAGACCCTTACTAACAAATAGATTATCAAGTTAACCTCTCAAACCAAAACCACAACCAAAACTAAGGTGTAACCCCAAGTTAAAGCCTTAACAAATTCTAGGTACAAGCATCAACACCAACTTAGGCTAGTAATTATGAGAAATCCAAGAAATACAACTACACCAAGAATGTTATTAGAAATGGAGTAACTAAATAGCACCATGTCCAAATGGTGTAAACACCATCTACTCAACCTTCATTTCAAATGTAACTTACTTTGCATCAACAACCTATGCATCAAGTGTAGCCCACATATCAACCTAGACCAATTTCACAAATTTAACAACCACCACATTAAAAAACCCCTCCTCTAAGAAGACTCACTCCTCGAGTATTCAGTGATCTTGGTGAACCTATCAAAGTAGTGTTTTGTAAGATAGTTGTAACTAATATGATTAGTTGTCTAATTCAAAATCACTGTCCTTAGGGTATTTCATATGTAGGTTGGTACATAGAGTACAAGTTTTGTGAATACCATCATGTTCATGGGAATAATATGAATCTTTGTGTACATTTGAAACACCTCATAGAAAATATGTTGGAAACTAGGGAGATTACATTAGATACTAAATCATCTATATCTAATCAAAACTTGGGTATTTACCAAAACCTTTTTTGTATCACAACAATAATAATCAATAATAAAAACAATGAAGGCTAGACTAATAATAATAGTATTAACAACTATCATGACAATAACACTATCATCAACAACAATAACCATGTCAACTGAATGGGAGGAACCAAGGCCAAAATGATTCTAACAACCAATAAACTTACCATATAGTTGCACATGACTACAACAAAGTTATAGGTCATATTATGAGAGGTCAATTTTATACTATCACCATTAATCTAAGACTAAGTGCTAATAGACTAGGATCAGTGCCAAATAATTCCAATCAACCCACCTATGCCAATAATCCTTCCTTAACCTAAGACCACAACCAAGTGCAACAATAACTAGGGATTGATATTTCTAGACCTTATACTAATATCTCATCATTGCCCTATGGCCATAACCAAGTGAATCAATAATCAAGACTTATCTTATCTATCCCATATCTATCATCATCAAGTTATAATGGTCCTATATCCAATCCTGATTATTCAATAATAACTCAGTGGCTTAAGATTACTATCCCATGCCCACAACCTCCACCTAATAAATTGATCTAACCCACTATGATGGCTAAGAATAAGCCGTTTTCCACTATTAAGGAAAAATTGTATGACATTATGGAACAACCTTAAAATACACCTACACAAATCTCCATTTATATTTGTTACATATGTCTATTATCCAAAAGAATATCCTAATAGAGCTCTTAGGGTAATTCTAAGTTCCTAATGACATTACCCCAAACAAATTCCAAGCTTTGGTTGGACATCTAGCTCTAGGCCAATAATTGACCTTCAACCAAAGTGATATGCCATCCCTTGGACCTCTCCATAACAATCCCTTGTACATCAAAGTTTTTATAATGTAGCATAAAGTCAAATATGTCCTTATAGACAATGGATCAGGCCTGAATATTATGTATTTAAAGCTCATCAAACATCTCATAATACAACCAAAAATAATCACTATCAAAGACTACAAAAATTAATAATGGGAATCATAAAGCACCATAATCTTGCTAGTTATCATTGGGCCCTTGACCCACAATACACTTTGACATGTGTTAGACCTAGATTTATTATAAAATTTACTCTTAAGTAGACTTTGGATACTTTAAATTCATGCAATCCTTTTGAAATTACACTAATGTCTTAAGTTTTCATACTCAGGCATGGAAGTCACCATTAATGGATATTTACAACCCTGTGAACATTAAAAACATTTGAAGGTGGAGTAAGAAAGTTAAAACTACCACTTTGACATATATCCAGTTCCCAAAAAGGACAAAGACAAAGAAATACTTATTGAATTTATATACACATAATATTTTCAAACTTTTATCACTTACTAACACTTTGTATCTTGTAAGAACCCATCGAGTCTCAATATCTCTGAGTGTATAGCTTAAGGGGTGCATCAAGAAAGGGGTGGGAAAATAATTAGTGATTCATAAGATTATTGTCCCTTTTTCCACTTTCCATCTACACACTTGTCTCCTAAAACCATTTACCCTAAGCTTATTCTTCTCTATTGTACCCATTCCAAACATTTGTCATATCATTATCCTCCTATTTATTTCTTTGACCATATTTTTCCAATTGACTATACTAGGTCGATTAGGTTGACCTTGTATTTTTTAGGGATATTTTCACTTGAGAGTTTTGTTAGCCCTTCGGTCGACCTAGCTTGAGACCTACTGATTCATCTCCTAAAAACATATAGGGTCAGTTGGGTTAACCGTGTGCAATTGACATATTCAAAAGGATTTAGGGTAAGATCTACCTATATATACAAGTTCATTTCCAACCATTTGAGAATAGAGAAGTGAAGATGAATAAGTGTGAACAAACATCTTCTTAGTAACCATTCTACTAAGGAATAAAGCTTAGGGTTTCATACTTTTTTTGGAGATACATATATTGTCTTATGGAGAAGTCTTTTGGATGCATAGATAGGTTATGTAGCCTAGAGATGATTTGTCTTTGTTATCCCTACATAGCATCATAATCTCTTGTAAAGCACCTTGGCCAAGGGAGAGATTGAGGCTCGACGGGTTCATCTTTAAGGTAAGTATTCCTAACTTTATTTCTCCTTTGTAAGAGTAGATAAATAATTAAGATTTTGTATACATTGATGTGAGTATATGTATTTTATGCATGTTTAGTTTAATATTTTTGTTTTTACCCCCCACTTTGTGCCATAAGTTTTGGTGAGCACTAGATTAGATTTAGTTTATTTTTTATTAGAATATAGTGAATATAAAAACCTAGGACTCTTTTAGGGTTGTTACATGATTATTGTTGGATGGTGGAGCCTGATCTTATTATAATGCCTAGTTCCTGATAGGGGGTGTGGTGGGGTAATGCCCCACACTATAGCCATGGGGGTTAAAAATACATTGTAAAATATTATAATTTCATAGTAAATTTAGACCATTCACTATTAGGTCATAGATCTAATGATAGAAATTATGTTTGTGTATTTTTTCCCTAATATGTAACCCTCCTTTGATATGAGGGAATTGTAATCATAGTGGCATACTGTGTGTGAATGAATAGGATATTGTAGTGGTTGTATTGTAGGTTTTTCCCTTCATTTGTTGGATTAAATAATAAGAAGTATTGGATGTTTCTATGTGGATGTAACCCATATTGGGTGAACCATATTAAATCTATGTCTATATTATGGTGTGTTTTCTACATTTTATTTTTGTCTTTAATTAATTCATATTGCTCTATGTTTTGTATTCCTAACAATTGATATTAGATTCAAAGGTTTATTTGGTAGAAAAACTCATAGGAAAAGAGGGTTCCTGATTCGAGTGGGAGAAATAGTGGAAGAAGGCAAGTTTAAGGTAAAAAAGTTTAGTGGCCAAAATTACTAGCTATGAAAGATGAAAATGGATGACTATCTATATCAGAAAGATCTTTTCCTACCATTAGGTAGAATATCAAAGAAGTCGGTAACTATAAAGGATGAATTTTGGGATGTTCTTGATAGAAAGGTACTAGGAACAATATGACTGTGCCTAAAAGTGTTGGTGGCCTTTAATATTTCAAAAGAAAAGATAACAGTGGATGTGATAAAGACATTGTATAGAGTGTATGAAAAACCCTCAGCCTCCAACAAGGTATTTCTTATGAAGCATTTATTTAATCTAGAACTGTTAAAAGGTGGGTCTATTGCTGACCATTTAAATGAATTTAACATGGTCTCAAATTAATTAAGCTTTGTAGGAGTAAATTTGGATGATGAGGTTAGGGATATTTTGATTCTGTGCTCATTGTCAGAAAGTTGGAATGGCTTGGTCATGGCTATGAGTAATTCTATCTTTGGTTCAAACAATTTAAAGTTTTATGATGTTATTGGTGTTATTATTAGCGAAGAAATGTGATGGAAAAACATAGGTGAGACATCAGGTAATGATTTAAGTATGGAGAATAATGGAATACAAAAAGATAGAGGAAAGGGCCTAAGGAATTATGATAAGTCTAATAAGGGTATATCCAAATATAGAGGAATATTGGTGTATTGGATTTGTGGGAATAAAAGACACCTAAATAAAGATTGTTGGTTTCAAAAAGGAAAACAAGGAGATGGACAAAAAGATAAAAATCAAGAAGCAAATGTAGTAGGTGATGTGTTATAAGATGCTTTAATACTTTCTTTAGATAACATTAATTATTCTTGAGTGTTATATTTAGGGGCTTCATTTCATGCTACACCCCATAAGAAGTATTTTCAAGACTATGTTCAAGGTGATTTTGGACATGTTTATTTGGGTGATGGTGAACCTTGTAACTTTTTAGGAAAGGGTAAGATACAAATAAAATTAAAGAATGGAAACAAATGGTTTATGAAAGAGGTGAGGCATGTTCTTGAGTTGAGAATAAATCTAATTTCAGTAGGGCAATTGGGAAGTGAGGGTTGCACAGTTATATTTATAGATTATTTATGAAAGGTCACTAAAGTATCACTAGTAATAGCAAAAGGAGAGAATGTAGGTACATTATATTTATCTAATTGTGATGTTGACTCTTCTATTCCTCTAGCTTCTATAGAAGTGAATACAAAATTATGGCACCATAGACTTGGGCACATAAGTGAGAAAGGGATGCAATTTATCCACTCAAAGAATTCATTGCTAGATTTGAAGAAGGTGGATTTGGAATTCTGTAAGCATTGTGTGTATAAAAAATAGGAGAGAGTCAAATTTTTTAGAGTTGGGAAGACAAAGAAGGATGAAAAGGTAGATATTATGCATACATACATATGTATGGGGAATGAATCAGGCATCATCCCTTAGTGTATCTTCTTATTATGTTACTTTTATTGATGATGCAACTAGAAAAACTTGGGTTTATTGCATACAAAAAAAATTTAATGTTTTTTATACTTTTAAGAAATGGAAAGCTTTGGTTGAGAATGAGATAGGAAATAAGTTGAAGTGTGTTAGATTAGACAATGGAGGTGAATGTTGTAGTAAGGAATTTGATAATTACTATTCATCCCATGGGATTTAGAGAGAGAATATGCTTCCAAGAACACAACAAAATGGTGTGTCTAAAAAGATGAACAAAACAATCATGGAGCATGAAAGGAACATGAGATTTCATACAGGGTTGCCCTTATAGTTTTGGGTAAATGCTATATATATTGCTATTTACTTAATAAATAAAGGGACTTCAAGTCCTTTGGATGGTGGCATTCTAGAGGAAGCATGGATAGTTAAAAATGTAGATTATTCTTTTTTAAAGACTTTAGGTCATGAAACATTTGTCCATATTGATAAAGAAAATATAACCAATCTTGATTCAAAATCCAAGAAATGTACTTTTATTGGATATGGAGTTAATGATTTTGGTTACCGTTTATGGGATTTTGAAAATCACAAAATCATTAGGAGTACAGATATGATATTTAATGAGAAGGTTATGTATAGAGATAATTTTCAAGGAAAGAAACAAGAAAAGATAAATACCAAATATGTAGTACTTGATGAAATTATAGGAAATGAAATTCCAAAAGTGCCAAAAAATTAGAATGTTCAACAATTACAACAATAACAATAAGTACCTCAAACTCCTGAAAGTGTAGTTAGAAGATCTACCAGAGTAAGTAGACTCCCTGAATAATACTCTCCTTCATGTTATTATTTATTATTTTTTGATGGTGGTGAACCAAAAAGCTATGAAGAAGCAATGCAAGTAGAAACTAGAAAGAAGTGGGAGCAAGGCATGAAAGAGGAGATGGACTCCTTGGTACATAACCAAACATGGGATTTGGTTTAGTTGCCTATAGGTAAAAGAGCATTGCATAATAAATGGATTTATAGGTTCAAGGAAGAAGATGGAGGCAAAAAGAGGTACAACTCCAAACTTGTTGTAAAGGGGTTTACACAAAACAAAGGTATTGATTTTGATGAAACATTTTCTCCAGTTGTAAAAATGACCTTGATAAGAACTATTTTAAGTTTGGTAGCAGTAGAAGATTTACACCTTGAATAGTTAAATGTGAAGACTACTTTCCTTCATGTTTATTTGGAGGAGGACATTTATATGGAGAAACCATAGGGATAAAAAGTAAAAGGTAAGAAGAAAATGGTGTGTAGATTGAAGAAGATTTTGTATAGTCTAAAGCAAGCTCCAAGGCAATGGTATTTGAAATTTGATATGTTTATGAATGAGAAAGGTTATAGTAGATGTCATTCTGACCACTGTGTCTATTTTAAGAGATTAGATAATGACAACTATATTATCTTGTTATTGTATGTAGATGACATGCTTGTTTCAGGGTCTAACATGAAGGATATAAATGATCTCAAAAGAAAATTATCAAATTTGCAATGAAGGATTTGGGTGTTACAAAGTAAATCCTTGGTATGAGAATAATAAGAGATAGGAAAAATAGAAAATTAACATTGTCTTAAGAAGAATACATCAAGAAGGTGTTAGTCAAGTTCAATATGCAAAACTAGTGACTACACCTTTGGGAGGGAACTTTAAATTAAGAAAGGAATAGTGTCCTAAATTGTAAGAAGAAATCAATTAAATGTCTAAAGTTCCATATGATTCAATAGTTGGAATTTTAATGTATGTTATGGTGTGCCCAAGACCAGATATTGCTCATGTAGTGGGAGTTGTCAATAGGTTTATGAATAATCTAAGAAAAGAGCATTGGGATGTAGTCAAGTAGATTCTTAAGTACTTGAAAGGGACCACTGATAGACAATTGTGCTATGAAGGTTAAAACTTTACCTTACAAAGATATGTTGATGCAGACGTGGCTAGAGATTTAGATGGTAGGAGGAGCACCATAGGTTATGTATTCACTATTGGTGACACAGTGGTTAGTTAGATTTCAAAATTGTAGAAGATAGTTTCTTTGTCAACTATAGAGGTAGAATATGTTACAACTATAAAAGCAAGAAAGGAGATAATATGGATGTAATGGTTCAAGGAAGAGTTGATGCAAAATTAGGAAGATTGTAGGTTATATAGTGATAGCCAAAGTATGATTCATTTAAAAAATAACTCAGCATTCCACTCAAGAACCAAACATATACAACTCAAGTATCACTTCATTCATTCAATTTTGGAGGATGGTCAATTGAAGTTGGAAAAGATACATATGAGTCAGAATCCTATAGATATGCTAACAAATTTAGTCACTAAAGAGAAGATGGAGAGTTGTTCAACTTCAATAGGTCTTCGAAGATAACAAGGATGATGAGAAACATGCTAGGGTCAAAGTTCAAATAAAATTCCAAGGAAGATTTGTAGCAGTGGAGTTGAAGCAATCAGTCTCCAAGTGGGAGATTGTTGAATGGTGGAGCCTGATCTTATTATAATGTTTGGTTCCTGATAGGGGGTGTAGGGTGGCAATGATCCCCCACTATGGTCTCCATGGGGGTCTAGGGGGGTAGAGACATACTTGGAATCCTCCCCTATGGTGGGGGTTTGGGAGCAATGCTCTTGCATCAAAATTTTGTTAAAAATGCATTGTAAAATATTGTAATTACATAGTAAATCTAGAAAATTTGCTATTAGGTCATAAATTTAATGGTAAAAATTATGTTTGTGCATTTTTTCCCTAATATGTAACCCTCCTTTGATATGAGGGAATTGTAATCATGGTGGCATATTATGTGTGAGTGAAGAGGATATTGTAATGGTTATATTGCAGATTTTTTCCTTCATTTGTTGGACTTAATAATAAGGACTAGCTATTTTTGTGTGGATGTAGCCCATATTAGGGGAACCACATTAAATATGTGTCTATATTATGTTGTGTTTTTTACATTTTATTTCCATATTTAATTAATTAATATTGCTCTATGTTCTATAGTCCTAATAATTGTGTTAGACTGGAGGATTTGGAATCCTTCCTAGCAAGGTGTATTGTGACAAGTGATCCCCTAATTGGGTCTAGTAGATCCTCATATTGGTTATAATCTTGATTAATAAATGTATTCCCAATCAAAAGTGTAGGTATGCTCTATCTTTTCTAAGCTAAGATTGATTTATAGTCATGATGCATTTTTGATTGCATACTTTCTAGTGAACCCAACATGAATCTAACTCTTACAAGATTTATTTCATTTTTTCATCATTATTTTTATCATATATTTGCAATACTGGGTCAACTGCTTAACCCAAATCTAACTTTTGCATGTAGGTTTTTAGGTACAGATGACTGAATCAACCCAATTGACCTAGTACAATTTCTAGACTCTCAAACATTCTTGTTCAACATGCTAGGTTGATCCAGTTGACCCTATACATTTTAGACACTCAGCAATAGGTTTTTGCAAATCTTGATCGACCCAGTTAGCATTATTTATAAGCATATATCAAGGTTCCTAAAAAAAAATTCATTCTCTGCATCTCTGATCCACCAAGGTTCCTTTCTATCTCTCTTTCTCTTTATTTATAGTCTTTCCTTTTACAGTTTGTAGTCTTTAAAACTACCCCTACATAGTCAATTGGATTAACCCTATTGACCCAATTCTATGTTTTATGTGCTATTTGGATAACTAGGTTGACTCTGCTAACCCTATTAATTTTCAGACCTTGCTTTTATAGTATAGGATCAACCTTTTCAACCCTGTTCTATATTTTATGCATATACTTTTGACTGTATCAACACTATACCTTATTTCAAAGTTGGAATTAACCTTATATGCTATTAATTAGCTCACACTTTATTTTTTTGTTGATTTCATGCTTAGAATAGATCATATATCTTAATTAGGTGGTTTTCAATTAAATGTTTATTTTCACTATTTTCTATTTTATGCACACACAACCAAATCACAAAATCTAAACATGCATTTTAACATTTGTCTACCCAAGGCCAATCTACTTGGATTTCATCACCAAGGGGGAAGATGACTTGATGTTTTGATCAAGTATAAAGCATGGTAAATAGTATATTCTATCTAATCACCCAACACCCTTATCACTATGGTGTGTGAAGTGAGGGGGTAGGCCCCAATACCAAGCTTGTATCATTACCACTATAGATCTCTTTTAGCCTAAACTACCTGAAACCATCCTTAGATTGCCTTCTAGTTCTTTTCTTACATCCAACTTTTCATCACATTTAAAATCATATTTTAATAATCTAATAAACATTTAGGTTAACCATTTAGTTAGCTCTTTACTTTCCAAGTTGATTACTTGCTATTTTCTCAATTGTATTTTGTAATGTAAAAACTTGTATTAGCCAGTGTTGGTGCAAGGTTTTGTGTTATGTGCTTCAATTGGATTGTCTAGAGTTAATCTAATTGATTGTTTATTTCCCTTAAGTTCTTATTTTTCAAATTACTTTCAAAATTTATCTTGTTTTAGTTCACAATCTATTATAGGTTTCTTAATTTTCCCTATCTACTATACTGGATCGGACCAGTTGACCCTATGCCTTTTTTTAGCCTCTATTCACTATAGTAGATCAACCCAGTCAACCTTATACTATTTGTAGACCATGTTTACTCTTTTTATAGCCTCTGTTTACTATGATAGATTAATCTAATCGACCCTGTATTGTTCATAGACATTATTTTTATGCTAGGCTGACCCAATCAACCCTTTACTATTTCTATCATTTCCTATTTCCTTGCTTTCTCATCTTTCTTTCCCTTCATCATGGACTTTCTGCTTGATGACAATATTGAGTTGTATTCAATAGACATGATGAATTCTACCAAACCTCATAGGGTCTCCCATAGATAGAGTAGGGCTCCTCTCTTGGATGACAATAATGCTCATATTACCACTCACACAATAAACTATGGGACACATCCTAATACCTCTTCACATCATAATCCTCTCTTCTTAATATAATACCAAATTGAATTATAATATACCCCCAAAATTCTCTTCTTTATCTTTTAATTTCCTCAACATCAAGGAAAAAATATTTCTACCATTTATAATCTTATTATTAGTGGTCAATCTGAAGAGTTTCATTCACCTACTCCTACATTCTCAAATGGATTTGGGGGTACCACTTTATTTTATTCTTAGCCTCTTATTTTGATTATGACCCCTTATCATACCATGACCTCTTATTCTATAACTTTTTCCACCTCCATGCCTAGTATATCCACTAACATGGTAGGTTCTACATCTAGTGGGCCTCTCATAAGATCCACTATCCTTAATCCTTCCACTAGTGCATTGTTTGCTACCCAAGGTAATCATTATACTAGTGATTCTTCTTCTCAACCATTCATTAGTCCATATTTTGCTACACAATCAAATTTTTACACTAGTTCCTCACATTCTCATAATTTCTCTCAAGCTTCTATCAATAGCAATAGTGGTACCCAAGCCACTAATGCCACCTCTAATTCTTCTAATAATGCTAATCAAACACATCAGCTATTTTTATAAACACTCAATCAAATGAATACCTTTCAATCTCATAACACAAATCAAATGATGAGAATGCAAAACCACCTTATCCATCTTCAAACTCATCCTTAACTAATGGCTTGGGGAACACATAATCAAAATGCTCCCCCTCCTCCTCTTCAATATTCTCAAGGCAATATCATTCCTCAACCTCCTTTGGTCAAAAAAACCATTAAGCATCTCCAAAGTGAACCTCTCACTACTTAAATTTCTAACATTGATATAGTAGGTATCACACCTACAATTTATTATAATGGATCAACTGATCCCACCTTTTATCTTAAAACATTTGGAAAACTTTATAAGGATTGGGTCAAATTGAACACCTTGGCTTCTACCAAAATCTTAGCCAAAACTCTCACAAGTGATGCCTTGGACTGGTATAACCAAATTATAAATCATTCCATTACTAATTTGGAGGATTATTAGTGGTCTTCTTGAAAACACTTTGGCCCACTTCATAAATTACAAATAATTTGAAAATGAAACTGCTCAAGCCTTTGTTAAAAGGTGGAAAACTTTATGAAACAAATGTGAACATAACATGGTTGATGATAATCTTTTTCATCTCTTTACCAATGCCCCTTTTTATAAACTTCAATATCAGGTCGACACTCTCTCTCCACGTATATTGGAAGAGGCTATTGACCAAGCTAAATGACAAGATTTCCTCATGCATCAATTCAAACCACCCCAACCTTCTGTGGGTCCTCGTTTCTTACTTAATAACAAAAATTATAATGTTACCAATGATGGTGTTATAGATTCTTATGACAACATTGACAATGTTTAAGTTATCATTCCTACCCCTTCATCGGAACCAACTCCTCCTTCTCATCAATATACCAATCCTCACTTATCTTCATCAAACAACATTAATGTTCATAAACCTCTATCCTTAGTTGAATTTCTTAAGCATCTACCTAGGCCTCTTCCATGAGAACTTGAACCTACCTATCCTATGAAATCTTGGTATGATCCTAACAAGTTTTGTTGGTTTCATGCTAATTAGGGCCATTATCATGAGACCTTTAGTCAACTTCATAATTTAGCTATGGAATTTCTTATAGGTCCTAATTTTTATCATGATTCTATCATTCAAAAGTGTCAAAAAACTTATGAAATTGCTTTTAAGGACTATAAATCACATGATAAATTTCAAGCCTTAAACCAAGCCAATGCTCATTTGTCTATCTACAAATACCCTCTTCTTAATCATTGATCTATCCAAGACAATAAAGATAAAGCCACCTTTCCACCAATAATTTAGAAAGTCTTATTGAACCCACTTCTGAAGAGAATGTGGTTAACATGATTACCATGTAAAGGGTAGTTGATTTTATCGATTCCTAACCTATCTACATTCCTCCTTCATCTAGAACATATTGTGTTATCTAAAATTCTTCTCCAACTCATTTAAATGAGTTGGGGCAAGATTAAATTATTAATTTTGATGATCCAATTTATTATTCTCCCTTGGATAACACTTCTTATTCTATTTCTACCACTCTTCCATTATCTTCTAATACTAATGATAGTCAAATTTCTACTAATACTTCTACCATTTCTCAAAATCAACTTGAACCAACTACTTCATCATCACAACATAATTTACAACCTTGTTCTACACATTCTATTTCTTATCAACATAAATTCCAATTAACTTTGACTCCTCCTTTTGAGGACCTTCTTAATCATTATGTACATATAACTAACAACATTCTCATGGGTTATGATGAGTGGGATCCCATCATGAAACTCACTAATCTCCCTTCCTAGATTTTGTTCGTTGAGCTTATAAAGACTTCTCCACATCATATAAACCATCTTATGCAACTAATATTCAAGATTAATGTCCCTCATCCTACCCTAATAGGATGTGTTGACCCAATTTTGCCCCTCAGGCAAAATCTCGGTCACCTCCTACACCTGCTTCGCAGGCCCAGTCATTTTAGGTTGCAAGGTCCACTTTCAGGTTCTGACAGCACCGTTGCAGAGAATAGGCAGCGAAGGACAGAGTCTTCAGACGTCCGCAAGAGAAGAAGGGGAAAAAACGGAATGTTCGACACTTAGCCAAAAAAGAGGCAGAGAAAATGCAGAGGGCGGCAGAATCGCCGCCCACTACAAGGGCGGGTAAAATGAGCCCGTCTACAAAGAAAATGCAGAGGGCGGTGAATTCACCGCCCACAACACAAAGAAAATC
Source organism: Torreya grandis (assembly GCA_037957365.1). Lineage (NCBI taxonomy): Eukaryota > Viridiplantae > Streptophyta > Pinopsida > Cupressales > Taxaceae > Torreya > Torreya grandis. The sequence continues at coordinate 4,443,352 of JARHVA010000057.1, read as the reverse complement.
AAAGACATCGGCCGACGTCGGCAATACTGCCGTCATCGGCACCTTACAGAGACCGACGTCGGCAGAACCGCCGACGTCGGCAGCACAAGGGCAGGCACAAAAACCAGAAAAACCCACCCATGGTGGTGAAATGAAAAAGCCCGCCCATGGCGGTGAAATGAAAAACCCGCCCATGGCGGTGAAATGAAAAAGCCCACCCATGGCGGTGAAATGGAAAACCCCGCCCCATGGCGGGGAAAGAGAAATTGCCGCGCAGGGTATAACTATACCGACGTCGGCAGCTTACTTGAACCGACGTCGGCAAGATTGCCGTCGTCGGCAGCTTATCGGCCAACGTCGGCAGGTATTCCTACATGAAGTTCATGCAAAGGGTGGCAAAATCGCCGCCCACTATAAGGGCGGCAAAATTCCCCTGCAGTGCACAAGAAAAAACCCACCCAGCCGCCAAAGGAGAAGACTAGCACGCAAAACGAGGTAACTAGCATGGTCTTGGCAGACTTGTGACGTCATCAATAGTGTTTTTCACACTTTTCAATGAGACTTCTCTTGGCTCTTCTGCTATAAATATGAGGACTTAGTCATTTTCTAGGGACCTTCCTGACTTTTGTAAAGAGCACTGCTCTACAAATTTCCCACCTGAATCAATAAAAGATAGTTCTTACCTCTATTTGGATGGATCTATCAGTGTATGCATTGAATGTTAATCTGTGTCCAGTCATTGTCTCTTGATGCTCTCACAGGTTCAACACCAGCAAACCTGTGATCTACGAAACGCCACTGTGTGCTGCTGCCAGGAGTAGAGTTCTGTTTCAGAGGTATTGAACAGGTGAGGTCACTTACAGTGTGTGTTTCTCAGCACCTTGGTGAGTCCCTATTTCTTGTGATTTCCATAATAACCTCCCTATCATCCCAGAGACCTGGTCTTTTCTGCCAGATCTGAGTGTATGTATGTTTTTGTCTGATTCTGAGAGTGGATCTGGAAGGTCACTCATGTTTTTGGTGTATCACCTCTTTTAGAGTAGGCTGTTTGTTTTCAAGCTTTTCTCTCTCTTTTCACCCCCCCCAAGTGTATACCTATATATCTATATTTTGCATTACCTGAAACAAACAAGATACATCAGAGGGAACTAGCCCATATCTAGAGACTCTCCTCTCCTGCTTCGCCGTCCCACAGGCGAGAGAGGGGTTTCCATGTTGCGGGGAGAGGGCAGGAATCCGTGTTTCTGCCGCTGGGTGCACTTTCCAGCGTCAAAAGTTCTGGCACGCCCAGTGGGACTTTTGTTTTAACAAGTTTTCCAACGTAGTAAGGTTTTAGGACTGATGCTGGTCCTGTTACAACAAATCAAGTTTCTTCAGCATCTGGCGACTCCGAGTTGGATCCACTGGTTAAGCAGTCTAGTGCCACCAAAAATCATCTATTTCTTGTATGTATAATTCTTTTGCAAAAAATCATGGATTTTGTTCTCCTTCATATAATATCGATCAGACTTCAAATATTTATGGAATCCCCTCAAGTAGCTCTCCTAGTTGCCCTGCAACTATAAGGGAGGTGGCATTGGAATTTGAGAAGCAGACAAAAGAAATTGACAGATTGGAAGAGCAGCACAAGTATCAGCAGGAGCTGATGTATAAAGAGGAGTGCTTGTTTAGGCAAGCACAAGCCGTACAGTCCATGAAGAAGGAGGTAAGAAAATGGAGAAATCCATCTATTCAAGGCAATCAGCCTTGTGTACCCCCTCCTAACCTAAAGAAAACCCACTCTTTTACACCAAATCCATTTTACCAAATTGCACTTGCTCACTCCAACTCATCAAATACTGCTCCTCCCAATCCCGTATGCCTAGCCTTCCAACACCAGAGGGCATCAGAGCAACCTCCCATGGAGATCAATCTTTTCAACTCCTCAGATCAGGAATCTCCCATTGAGAATAATACTACCAGCGAGCACGTCCCTCTTCTAGAAGCTCCTCAAATGCACCAACAGTGTTTTCCTTGCATTCCTTAGCCTCCCCAAGTTTTCCAGCATGATGTGCAAATTCCAAGTTGGAGGAAAGAATGCCAAGGACCAGCTTAGAGCTTTGAAGAGGATCATGCTGGTGACCTCCAAGAAAGACTCTTCCAGGAAAACCTAGCCAGACAGATTGAAGACTTAGAGGCTAGGATGAAGCTTCTCCTTGAAAAAGAGTTAAATTTTTCAGACCTTGCAGAAGAAACTCAGGACCTCGTGGAGAACAAAGTTGCTGCCTGTTCACAGGAGCAAGATTCAAATTCAGGGATCCTGAATTGGGGGAAGACAGTGGAATCATGGGGCAGCAAAGAAAAAGAAGAAAAGCAAGGTTTTTCTCAAAACCTTGAAGAAGCTGAAGATGTGCCCACCTATGACGATAATGGTAGCCTCCAAGAAAAGCTTTTCCAAGAAGATCTGGGTAAGAGAATAGCAGATTTGGAATTCAGAGAGAATTCCCTCAGCCAATGTGTGGTGGACGGTTCAGACCAAACAGCACATTCCATGCCTGAACACACCCCACCTACACATTTCCAAGAGAGTTATCAGGCCGCCCCTGATATTGATGAGGTGTTGACCAAGTGGAGGGAGGAGAATCATTCGATTCTAGCTCAAGGGCTGCCCCCTCTCCCGCATGCTTTCTCTACTTCGTCCCTTCTCGAAGAAGACCCTGTTTTGCAAAAGGCAGGTGAGGAACAAAAGATCCAATCTGCAGTCCTTCAGGAGGTTGTCATGAGCGACAACGAAGAAGAAATCATCATTGATACTCTTTGTGAAGACCTTATCAACAGTGGAGAAGATGCAGGTCTTGCATATATACGGATGTTCCGGCAATTTGAAGAGGAACAAATGCATGGTAAGCTCTCCTCCCCTCAGTTTGATGAACTTTCTTGCTGTATTGATGAGGATAACTACATTGAAGAGCCTAAAAAAGAGGAAGATCAGGAGAATGTTTTTGAAAATCTAGAAAACCTGATCAGCAAAGAGGAAAAGGAAAGGTCCGTCTTCTTGGAGGAATGCCTTGAAGAACTGAGCTTTAGACAAGAAAGTGAAGTATTGTGGGATGAACAATCATTTTGTGAGCCCCTTTTAGACATCACCACAGTCAAATTTCTTCAAGAAGGCCACGAAGAAGCAGAGGACAAGTCTGACAGAGTTTTCAAAGAGACAGAAAGAAACAAATCAGACCATGATACATTGCAGAAGAATTGTGCAGATCAGAAGGCTTACGGTGATAAATCGACAGCCATTGATTTCTTGGTGGAGAGCACCAATTTCAAGGACCAGCATCCAACAGGCCTCTCAGAACAATCAGAGTACGTATATATTGGAGGCATGTTCGATTTTGATCCCCTCAGTTTCTAGCCAACTCAGGTGACAGGCAGGAAGAGCAAGTCACCAAATCTCATTTTCTTTCAGCTACTTGCCTGTCATGATAAGTCCCTTCACCAGGAAGGGGACTTGAGAAATTTTCCTTTTGATCCAGGAGGGATACGAGCATCCCTGGCTAGTCGTATATAATAGTTTGCTTTCAGTTGTTTCCCTGTTTTCCCTAAGTGCAGTTTGCACAGTTAGTTGTTTTTAGTCTTGTGTGTTTCCCTTGGCAGTGGGGGTAAATTCTGTATTTTTGATTTTGGAATCTTCAAAGTTGTTGTGAACTTGCTTCAAAGTCACCATCTGACTCCGCACCCAATGGATATGTAAGGCAACTGGGTTCTAAGCATAACAGGCACGCTTCCCCCGTGAGTTGCCAATTTGTTGACCCAATTTTGCCCCTCAGGCAAAATCTTGGTCACCTCCTACACCTGCTTCGCAGGCCCAGTCATTTCAGGTTGCAAGGTCCACTTTCAGGTTCTGACAGCGCCGTTACAGAGAATAGGCAGCGAAGGACAGAGTCTTCAGACGTCCGTAAGAGAAGAAGGGGAAAAAATGGAATGTTCGACACTTAGCCAAAAAAGAGGCAGAGAAAATGCAGAGGGCGGCAGAATCGCCGCCCACTACAAGGGCGGGTAAAATGAGCCCGTCTACGAAGAAAATGCAGAGGGCGGTGAATTCACCGCCCACAACACAAAGAAAAGCAAAGACATCGGCCGATGTTGGCAATACTGCCGTCGTCGGCACCTTACAGAGAACGACGTCGACAGAACTGCCGACGTCGGCAGCACAAGGGCAGGCAGAAAAACCAGAAAAACCTGCCCATGGCGGTGAAATGAAAAAGCCCACCCATGGCGGTGAAATGAAAAACCCACCCATGGCGGTGAAATGAAAAAGCCCGCCCATGGCGGTGAAATGGAAAACCCCGCCCCATGGCGGGGAAAGGGAAATTGCCGCGCAGGGTATAACTATACCGACGTCGGCAGCTTACTTGAACCGACGTCGGCAAGATTGCCACCGTCGGCAGCTTATCGGCCGACGTCGGCAGGTATTCCTACATGAAGTTCATGCAAAGGGCGGCAAAATTGCCGCCCACTATAAGGGCGGCAAAATTCCCCTACAGTGCACAAGAAAAAACCCGCCCAGCCGCCAAAGGAGAAGACCAACACGCAAAACGAGGCAACCAGCATGGTCTTGGCAGACTTGTGACGTCATCAATAGTGTTTTTCACACTTTTCAATGAGACTTCTCTTGGCTCTTCTGCTATAAATATGAGGACTTAGTCATTTTATAGGGACCTTCCTGACTTTTGTAAAGAGCACTGCTCTGCAAATTTCCCACCTGAATCAATAAAAGATAGTTCTTACCTCTATTTGGATGGATCTATCAGTGTATGCATTGAATGTTAATCTGTGTCCAGTCATTGTCTCTTGATGCTCTCACAGGTTCAACACCAGCAAACCTGTGATCTACGAAACGCCACTGTCTGCTGCTGCCAGGAGTAGAGTTCTGTTTCAGAGGTATTGAACAGGTGAGGTCACTTACAGTGTGTGTTTCTCAGCACCTTGGTGAGTCCCTGTTTCTTGTGCTTTCCATAAGAACCTCCCTATCATCCCAGAGACCTGGTCTTTTCTGCCAGATCTGAGTGTATGTATGTTTTTGTCTGATTCTGAGAGTGGATCTGGAAGGTCACTCATGTTTTTGGTGTATCACCTCTTTTAGAGTAGGCTGTTTGTTTTCAAGCTTTTCTCTCTCTTTTCACCCCCCCAAGTGTATACCTATATATATATATTTTGCATTACCTGAAACAAACAAGATACATCAGAGGGAACTAGCCCATATCTAGAGACTCTCCTCTCCTGCTTCGCCGTCCCACAGGCGAGAGAGGGGTTTCCATGTTGCGGGGAGAGGGCAAGAATCCGTGTTCCTGCCGTTGGGTGCACTTTCCAGCGTCAACAGGATGGGAATCAACCTTATCTGGATTCGAGGATAGTATATTACAACAATGTGAAGAGATATCTATCAACATTGATGAAACTATGAACACTTCTTTTTCCTTAAAATTTCCTATAGCTTTTATGATTCATGACAAGAGTATGCTTCATGTGGATGATCCTACCTTATTAATTAGTGTTTAAATAGGTGATATCAAGTTAAGTGTGCATTTATTAACAAGGGTTATGGCACCTTCATTACCTCTCTTAACTTCATTAAGACCCTTGGATATTTAAATTGCAATATCAAGTCTACAAATAACACCTACCAAGGATATGATAGAAGGATAATTCCTCCTCTAGGTTGTGTGTGGCTTCCCATTACCATCCCACCTATCACCATTCACATGAAGGTGATGATCTTTAACTTTCCCCTTTCTTTTAACATCTTGCTTAGTAGGTTATTGACTCACCATATGAAATTTGTTGCTTCTTTCACCAGCCAATGAATTAAATTCCCTCATAATAGAGCCATTTATAGGATTTATGGTAATATTAACCCTTATAATTATGAATAATTCCAAGATCATGGTATCTTAAATATTTCTACTCTTGAACCTTTGCCCAACATTCCATTATAAGAGTTTCAACATCTTAATTTTCTCGTTAATTCAACATGAGGTTATAATGGACATATAAAACTCATTGGGAACATTCCTCTTAACCTATTATATTTTGATGATGATAAGCCTAATGAAATTAACCTATAGATTAAAAATTTTGATCTCTCACCTCACCTCATCTCGTAGCTTCTTGCTTCCTTGCATCCTTGTTCTCACAAGCCTCCTTGTAATGATATTCCTTTTGTCTTGACCAAGACTCAACATTCTATTCACCACACTTTCTCAGATGAAATATCATCCCTACTTGTGTCATTGATCTTCACACCCCAAATTATGATGATGGTTATTCCCTAGATGATCTATTTTTAGGTGGTCTTGTATAGGCCCGTGATGCCAATATTATTCATTATCATTCTTATTTACTTGAGCCTTTTGATGTATCTTCTTATCTTCCTTCATTTAAAATTCCTAATTTTAGTGCTTTTCATCTTTATCATAGGGTAGATATGGTGCCAACACCTCTAAATGATTAGGAGAGAGACAGTTGGAATAGAATATTTTATTAAGATATATGTTCCATAATGTCCTTATATTTTGTGTCATTTTTGATATATTTCATCTCCCCATATTTATAAATAATCACTGACAGTTTAGGGGTGTTTAAATGGCCTATTCATCCAAATAGGGTCTAGGTTTTCCCTTGTTTCTTCACTTTAGAATTCAATGAGAAATAATTAGACCTAATTAGTTGGTCTAAGTAGTGAAAAGGGATAAATGGTGTTAGAAACCTAAGGTGAGATTATTATGTGTATATTTGATTCATTTATGAGTTTTTTCATCTATTTCTTAACCTTATAGGATTATGCTCATGGATCATGCTATGATCGGGCATTACCATTTTGCTAAGTACCTTGATCATCATAATTGGTTTACTCCTGAGATCAGTGCAACCCTCTTAGACCTTATGTAGATCCTACTCCTCCCTTATTAGATCCCTTATTAGAGCCCATTCATAATCCCTATATAGTTGATCCCATTCTTAGTCCTATTATAGTTGAGCTTGTTCCCACTCTTATTCTTTTTGAGCCTACCCCTGCTTCTAATCTCATTACTCCTTCCATTGAGCCTAGTTTCATTCCTCTTCCATCACCAACTTCCCTTGGTGATGGTTTGCTTCCCTTGACTTAGATGTCTCTATTTCCAAACAAATGGGCTAATGAGTCTTCTCTATATTCTTCCACTCTGTTATACCTCCTTCTATGAGTGTTTCTCCTAAAACCACTCACAAGTGTATCTGTTGCTTCCATGGGAAATCTAATCATTCTTCTACCCATTATCACAAGTTGTGATAATATATTGATAGTTTTCATCCTTCCTCTCTTTCCTTAGATAAATCCATGCTTCCCCTAAAGGTTCTACCAAAATACATACCTAAGTATGGTGATGTGTATTGTCTATGGGACCAATGTGAGACCAATCACATCGATCATTATTGCATACTTTAATAACACCTTAAGGATCACCTTATAATTATTATTGGACATTCTTCTATTCCTACCATAGGTTTCCCCTATATGAAGGCTTCTCCTTCTTCTCACATGGATCCACCTCCAGTGGTTCCATCCCCTCTTGTGGTCCCTTCATCACCTCCACCCATGATTCCTTCACCTATGGACCTTCCCTCACCCATGGATCCTTCTCTACTAGTGATCCTTTCATCTTCGATAGAGCCCACTCCCACACATTATCTTGAACATCCCTTGCCTAATTTCCCTCCTCAACATGATTTATCGAGCATTTCTACTTTTTTAGTTGAGAATATTATAAGAGAAGTCTTTTCCCAATTTTTATTGAAGATTGACAAGACATTAATAGCATTTTGTATCTAGCTTCATAAAGATTTATCTGATATCTTGGATAATTTGTGTGGGTAGATTTATTATTATTTATGAGCACATGCATGGTGCTTTTAAATTTACATCTTGATTAGATGTGTGCCCCAATTTTATTTTATTTCTATCTATTATATCATTTGACGCTATGTCAAATTCATATTTTTCTTATATAATGATTTTACCTTTTGTACTATATATTACTTATATTTTTATTTATATTTATGTATGATTATCTTTATTTATAATTTTTTTCTCTTTATTTCTTGAGTTTTTCTCAAAATTCCCTTCTTGCCTTCATGATTGTTTACTTTTTTATCTTTATTTTCACAATTATTTTTCATTATGACTTGGTTATACTAACCTTATTCCCTTTGGCCCTTGTTTTTTACTATAATGTGATCAGTTAGCAAAAAATGCATCTCATTATACTTTCCTTTCACCAATCCACCTTTGGATATCATTTTTCCCTACTTCCTTTTTTCCTAAACTAAACATATACACAATTGAGACTTGAGATCACATGTTCATTCATTGTTAATCCTAAGTGTCCTAGTTAGTCTTTATTTTTGGTTACTTAGATTCATTTAGCCTTAGCCTAAAGCTCATTCTTGTGTATCACCACATCTCTCATGATCGGTCATTCCAAATCCATATGGAGGAGGAATCTTAAAAATCCATAAAAATTTAAAAGCCAAATCATTTTACAAAAGGCAATGTATTTAAAGGCAAAAATATTCTTAAAATTCAAATCAAACTGAAAAACATGATTCAAAGGACATTTCCTTCCTATATTCAAATATCAAACTCCATAATTGGCCTCTCAATATAATCGAGGTCCTTTGGGGTGTGGTATGCTAGTATATTGGAAAAGGAGCATAAAAAATCTTTTAGTGCTACCTACTTTCTCATACAAGTACCCAATCTTCGTAGTAGATTGACAACTCTTTAAGGGGTCCTGAAGAATGGGGAACATGTTGTGGGAAGGTAGGTCTATTTTACTTTTCCTTTTACCAATCTACCATCATGATTTGATCTTAGTATCATGCTTATATGCCTACAAGGATTTGTGTCAACGAACAAGTTTCCTTTGTACCTTAATGGTCTCTAGTCACTTAGTGTCTTCTCATGTCCTTAGTATGTCTCTTGTCTCCTAAGGTATTCTCATAAGATTCCTAAGTCTTACTTTTTACACTCCATTTTTAATTCCCTATATCCCTTATATTTCCTCTTGAGATTTTTTTTTCTACTGATCACTCCCTTTAGGATTACATTTATGAGTTACTTTGAAAGACTGTGGGTAGGACCTGGCATTCCTCACAAATTACCACCTTTTCCTTCCTATTACCCACATCTTTTATTACCTTATTTTTCCTATTTATTCCACCCTAGTGGTTTTCTCTTTTTGAGTTTCTTCATAAGACCATGGATAGGACTCGACATTCCTCACAAAGTTTTACAATAATGCAAGTCACAAATAGAATTACATGTGTTAAATATTATATAAGATGTGATTGACTATGGAGTTACACATCATTGACATGTTTCCCAACTTGATTTAGTATGTTTTTATGCTTACTACATTTCTATTTTACTCTTATTTTCTGAGTGCATGTAAGAATACAACCATTTTTTGAATTTTTCATACTTCCCAACTTGAATTAGTGTTATCAATTTAAGACCAATCTTATTCCAATTTTGTTTTTCTCTTATACTTCCCAACATGATTTAGTATAATTAACTGAATTAATTAATTTTTTTATACCATTTATGCCTTTTTACATACCTTTAATTTTATTACATTATTTTCATAATTCCCAATGTGATTTAGTATGATTTTACATTTTTAATTTGGTGTAAAAATCTTTCACTTTGGTTTAAAAACAAATTCCTTTTTTTTAACCATCTCATTTTACCATCCCTTGGTTCTTTATACTTAGTCATTTTATTGTTATTTCACATTTCCCAAATTGAAATAGTGTGTAGTGCATTTTTGATTGACTATATTTTACCAAGTCTTTTTTGCCTATTTCTTTTTACCCATGCATGTGTTCTACATAATTCTAGAAAATAAACCACATCTCATATATTTCCTATAGCATATAAAACAATAGCTAAATACATGTGCTATAAAGAAATATATCCAAATCATCCAAAACCATAACCATGATAACAACAACATACATAATTAACATCAATATGATAAAATGATACATCATGTGTGTGTGTGTGTATGCGTGCACGCGCACGCATGTGTGCATGCGTGTGTGCATGTGTGTGATGAATTTTTTATATAAAAAGTACAACCTTATACAATGCTCTAGCTCTATGGTTGGGCTCCATCCTATCTATCTTGTGGCCTAGCCATAGTACCTACCAAGGCCTTAGTCTAACTCCTCTGAATAGCATACTATAAAAAATCCATCAAAGATCTCAATCCCTCTACCTATCCTTGGAGGTGTACTACATGCACCTATGCCTATGCCAACTAGGTTAGGATCATTGTAGGTGCCTATGTCATCTGCATCACTATAACTAAATACAAAACTTTGTCCTCTATTAGGGTTTGTTATGCTCATTTATCACCTGTACCCATCTCTATTGGTGTCTATATCCTCTCTATATGTGCTTGTATTTGCCTAAGTCTCCCCTACTAATCTAAACTAGCTTCCCTGAGTTAGGGTAGATGGTACATTGGGGTCATCTAATGCAGTAGGGTCATACAACTATAGAGTCTCATATAGGATGTCATGGAGTACTATCTTCATAAGGGACCCCATTTCTCATCCTCATCCTCAGTCATGCCTATAAAATCACACCTAGATAGATATTAAATCACTATTATATCTCATAATATCTATCTATTTCTAGTCACTATTTTAAAACATAAAAACTTAAGCAATGATTTAATCATATTTATTACCTATCTATGTCTTGACCACTATGGTCTCATCATCTATATGATCACTTGGCATAATATCTTTATCCATGTAACCTCCTAGAACCCTCTCTATAGGTCACCTCTTTCGTACAAATTTGGCTACCATGGATAGCATCTACATCAACCTACACCTGAGTGGCCTCTCTATCATCTAGCTCTCCTTAGGCTCACTTACTAGGTCATTAGGGATGGTGATAGTATTTACTCTCTCCTACTCCTCATATCTTCATGAATGTCATATCTTCAATGGTCACTACTCATATTTCTATAGAGTTGGTGGTGGTATCTCTAATACTACTACCTTCACACCCCTCTTTTTGTTATGCTCCTTATCATGCTTGCCTAGTCCATGGTCACTCATAATGTGGTCTGAGCATCAGCCTCATCATTGGTGGCCCTAGTTCCATCCTCCCCTATGTCTCTTTCACATGTCAAGACCACTACTTAAGCATTAATATCAATTCCATTAGATGAAGTAAGTCTATTTATCATAGTACTTATACCTCTAGATGTGGCTCTCTCCACTTGGTGTAGTGTCTGACCACCTCTATCCTTGTTGTAGTTGGTACAACTATGTCCCAGCTTGATCATGTAGTCATTGTGTGCCCATATGGATGCCATACTATTTATGCATCTCACTATCTATAGTTTTGGCATGTGGGGCATGGCCTATGCTACCAATACATGGGAAACCTCTCATATATCCAAGCCATTAGTAATATGATCAGTCCTATTGACTTCTAACCTTTTAACATCATTTCATACATATCATGTATAAGTTATACCTAGATGATAGAGATAATATCATATAGTACTCCCTCCTCTAGGATCATCTTTCTTAAGGCTACCACAAATAGTGGTATCTTGTCATCTGACTTGTGACATAACACTCACTATGTCACAAGCCCTATCATAGCTTTTTGTATATCTAAAATTTGTGATGTATATACATCAAACATGTTATCTCTCCTACCTACTAATATCATCTCTAAGCCTATATCCCAAATAGCTAAGGCTCTCCTCTCCTCCATGTTATATGGTATCCTTATAGTCATTAGTGATCCTACTATCGATAGCCCTAGGATGGAATGTACATCATCTAGAGTGATAGATACCTATACCACATCCCCATCTACCTCCCATCTAAAGGTGTTAGTCATTCTCAACATCCCAAGAACATGACTAACAAATTAGAACTGATGGGAATCCTGCACATATCAACTATCCCTCTTAGGCCTACAGATACTAGTCTATCGCTATCTCTAATTGTCAAATGCTCTAGTAAATTTGGTAGCCATAAGGCATCTACCAATTACCATAATTTGGGTCATCCCTAAAATTAAGAAATAACAAAATATGTATTAGATCTTTCATGTCATGTATAATCATAATACATTCTTATTACAATTTCAATAAAAAATAAGCTTAAATTGCTTTAATTTATTCATTTTTACCTATTTTTATTCTATTTGGTACTTTTTACCCTTACTTGGTCATTTTGAGACATTCTAGCCTTCTTTCAGCCTTTCTCATACATTTCCATACCATTCTAGTTCTTTAGTCAAACTAGTTTGACCAAAAGTTCCCTAATTTTGACCTAGTTGACTTAAAAATGTAAGTCAACCCTCTTCTTTTCCCCTCAGTACTGCATTGTCATTTTAAAATTTTTAGATCAGTTGGAAAAACTATACTATCTTGACAATCTATAAAACATATAGGGTCGGCACATACCTACTAGGTCGGTAGTGTGGATTTTGCTCATTTTCAGCCTACTGGGTCTATTAGGTCAACCTAGTTATTTTTCCCTATCGACCCTTTACATTTTCCTAAAAAAGTGCCTTTTGGTAGTTTTCTCCCTAATTCCTTCAAACCCATTTCCTCTCTTGGTGTTTCATACCTATAGAATCTAATTTAGCTTCATCTGACATCTATAAATGCTAAAAATTATTATTTTTAAAAATATACTTAATTCATTAAAGTACTCCAAAATTGGCTTAAGATTCATAGTTTCATACCTGTAGTGCACCCACTACTACTCCTGGAGCTCCCCCTCATCTAGCTTGTCTTCTCCTTGCCATCCTAGCTCATTTGGTCTCTAGAGCTCTTTTTCTCTCCTTCATAAGTTAAAAATACCAAATGACTTCTCTTTCTCCTTATTTAAAAATGCTTTTTAGCAATTCAAAATTTTCAGTTATTTTCAAGTAGATTTCTTATTTTGTTTATATCTTCATTTCTATTCATCCATTTTTTGAACTAAAAAATGTGTTAGAATCATGATGACATAGAGAATATTTTACACTATCATATGCCTATATTCCATTTTTTTTTTTTTTTTTTGGCTATTTTTTGCACTAACTTTTATAGGTGCACCTAGTGTTCTTCACATTAGATGGCTTCACCTTCTCTTACAGTCTACTTCTCTATCTACAACACTAAGGTAAGTAAAGGTATGTGTTTTTCAATTCTATCCTTTCCTTTATCTTATTTTCTACTTACTGCACATTACTTAGCATTAGCATTGTGTGTTATCATGTTCTATTCCTAAAGCACCATCTTGAGTAACACTTATGTGACACATGATGAGCTTCAAGTGGGGCATATGTATACACATAATATTTTCAAATTTTTATCACTTAATAATACTTTTAATCTTGTAAAAACCCATCAAGTCTTAATCTCTTTGAGTACACACCTTAAGGGGTGTATCAAGAAAGGGGTGGGTAGACCATTAATGCTTCATAAGATTGTTTTCCCTTTTGCCACTTTCCATCTACACACTTATTTCCTAAAACCATTTACCCTAAGCTTATTCTTCTCTATTGTACCCATTCCAAACATTTTTCATATTATTATCCTCCTTTTTCTAGCCTTGACCCCCTTTTGCCAATTGATTATACTAGGTTGACTGGGTCAACCTTGAACTATTTAGGGATATTTTCACTTGAGAGTTTTGTTATCCCTTCGACTGACCTAGCTTAGGACCTAGTGACTTATCTCCTAAAAACATACAAGATCAACTAGGTTGACCCTATATAACTAACATATTTGAAAGGATTTAGGGAAAGATCGACTTATATATACAAGTCCATTTCCAACCATTTGAGAATAGAGAATTGAAGAAGAATATGTATGAACGAACATCTACTTATTAACCATTTTACTTGAGGAATAAATCTTAGGGTTCCATACTTTTTTTGGAGATACAGATCTTGTTTTGTGGAGAAGTATTTTAGATGCATAGATAGGTTGTGTAGCATAGATCTAATTTGTCTTTGTTATCCTTACATACCACAATAATCTCTTATGAAGCACCTTGGCCAAGGGAGAGATTGAGTCTCAATGGGTTCATCTTCAAGGTAAGTACTCCTAAATTTATTTATCCATTGTAAGAGTAGATAGATAATGTAGTTGTGCTTTTCTCCCATGTATTAGGATTTTGTATACATTGACATGAGTATATGTCTTTTATGCATGTTTAGTTTAGTTTGTTGTGTTTCTAACCCCCACTTTGTGCCACAAGATTTGGTGAGCACTATATTAGATTTACTTTATTATTTATTAGAATTGAGTGAATAGCAAAACCTAAGACTATTTTAGGGTTGTTGCATGATTGTGTTAGATTGTAGGCTTTATAACCCTACCTATCATGGTGTATTATGATAAGTGATGCTCTAATTAGGTCTAGTAGATCCCCATATTGGTCATTCTCCCACTTAAGAAATTTATTCCCAATCAAAAGTGTAGGTATGCTCTATCTTATCTAGGCCAAGATTGATTTATAAACATGATGCATTTTTGATTGCATATAGAATTACCCTAGGCCAATTATACAAACCTAGATAGAATTGACTCATATGCACATATGCCTCTTCTTAAAATGTCTAATAATTTTACCATCTTAGCCAATGGCCTAGGATAGTATTTAACCCATGACACATTCCACATTTCTAAACTTACATAAAACCCCAAGTCCTATATAAGACCTAAAACTAGGCCACCTTACATTGAATGGAAAGGAAAAATAAAGGGCAAACTTCATAGTTTAACTCTTGTCATTTTCACACTGACCATTAGTTAAGAAGAGGACCCACTTGCCAATGATGAATCTTGGTTGTACAATGACAAAGTGGTTGATTCATACAAAAATGTAAAATATCCCATCCCTAATAGGATCATGTAGGACCAAGTCTATGAAATAGGATGCATCAAGTCAAATCAACATGGTACTCTTGAGCTAATTTATATAACTTGATACAAATGAATTTATGGTTTTGGATTTAAACCACCTAAGGGTGACCCAACATATCTTATTCATTTTCCATTGCCAACATCTAGTGATGATGATGCCAAAAATGAATCAGAGTCCAATCATAACATTTATGAAGACCTTACCAATACCAAACTATTTGACATACATACCATTTATACCATTACCCCAGTAATCTGGTGACAACCAGTGCTGAAAAATGGTGAAAACCAGTGCTTTATCCAACAGGGTTAAACTATAATATATAATAGCATTTATTATTTTTTTAAATTGCATTGGTCCAAACCTCAAGCTCACAGAAATGGAATACATACGTCTTGCCAACAGGGTTATACAAAGCTTTTAAATGATGAACAGAATCAGAATAACTTACATATATTTCTTTTTTTAAACAAACAATATCACACATGATATACAGTCCTTGCTTTTAAATAGGGCTAACATATATTTTGACAACGTGCTGGTATTGACAGACACCAAACTGAATATAGGGAATAATGGGTAGAAAGAAAATGGCAAACAAGAAATGGCATATATGTTTTAGCAAGTCGTTTGAAAGATTGAAAGCTAACGTATTGACCTGAAAAGTCTGC
Source organism: Torreya grandis (assembly GCA_037957365.1). Taxonomy (NCBI): domain Eukaryota; kingdom Viridiplantae; phylum Streptophyta; class Pinopsida; order Cupressales; family Taxaceae; genus Torreya; species Torreya grandis. The sequence goes on along the minus strand of JARHVA010000057.1, from coordinate 4,427,723 downwards.
CTACCATAGCTTGGGGAACAAAAATCCTATTTTTTTTTCTTTTTAACAATTTCTTTCTCCTTGCCGTTCCATTGTAAATCTTGAAACTCCTTTTCCAGTAATAAATGAAATACAACATAGTAGAAGCTTATTTAAAATGACAAATTTCTGTAGTTCTCCGAGACCATTTCAAACATAAAAGGAAAACAATTTCCAATCTTAAAAATTTCAATTAACATGATTGCAAGAGGGGAAACTCCCCATCCTTCACCATTGAATGTATTATCAATTCACACCATAGTAAAAAAGAATGTGATTTACGATGGCAGAAAATAAACTGGGACTAGATTTTATTCAAAACAAATACACCATATTAATATTACCAGAAACTATATGCCTGGTGTTTTTCTATGCGTTGCCATCTCCTTCCCACGCCCTTGCTTTCACCAACATACATCATCCCCTATTTTCCAACTAAAAAATCTTCCCACAGAGTAGATTTCCTTAACTTAGACATTCGATTCCATCCCAGGCTTCGAATAACAACCTCCCAAATATGACTAAAATATTTCTTTAGCATAGAAAAACTCATAACCGTTTAAAAATTTACCCAACAATCTAAATTTTTAGGCTTAAGGAATATTTAGCTAAATTTACAAATTTGAAAACTAAAGAAAAGGAGGGGAAAAAAAAATTAAATATAATTAGCATGCTAAAACTTAACCCAAGTGTGAGGATGCTCCTGCATCATAATCTAACACAACCCGCTTCCTCTATATCACCCTCAACATATAACCTAGGACCAAGAAGAATCCATAGTCCCTATAGATAAGTTTGAGAATGATGAGGCCTTTTGTGATTTTCTAGGCCTAAGAGACAATGTTCCATTCAGAGACCACAAATAAGGGTTCTCTATCAAACTAGATCCTACAACCTATTTTGGAGAATAGGTGAACACCCGTAGCCAAAAAATAAAGAATAAAAAATTGAGGTCCCAAGGAGAAAAAATCTTTGATGCACTTTTGGACTAATGTAAAAGTAAAGAAAAAGGCCAATATTTTAGTGAAAAGCTATTTAGGTACCATTAGATGTTAATGTTCACCTTTCTTCAAATGAATCTCATGAGACCACCAATAATGAACTTGATTTTGGGTTCAAGTTCAGTTCATCATAACAACATGCATTTGATCGATAGGAATCTCCTATAGTATTTGTGACATGGCCATCACTACCATTAAATATTTAGATTCATCCTATTGATAAAATCTTGATGAACCAATCCAACCAAAGGACTTTGCCATTTAGGATAATTCACATCATTGCCAACCATTCTCGAATATGGCTCAACTCTCCTCATAGAATATACTATAGAAGTCAACATTGGGATGCTAGACTACCCAAAATGGATAAAATTAGATCCATACCTCATTTAAGAGGAACATGAAGTTTTTAATCCCTTTTGAAGGAATGTTTTGACATTTTTGCATGGGCCTATTTAGACATGCTTGGTTTGGACCCCACTTTGGTTATACACCATCTTGTTGTGCATCTTGATGCCAAAACTATGAAGTTGAAATTGTGTAATATGCATCCTTATATTATTTTACTAGTAAAGAAAGAGCTAAAAAAACTCTTAAAAGTGAGATGTATCTAATCAATCGACTATTTAGAGTAGATCTCAAACATTATGCTTGTTAGTAAGAAGCTTGAAGGAATAAGAATTTGCATTGATTTTAGAGACATCAATAAGGCCTACCCTAAGGATGAATTTCCTCTACCAAATATTGACATGATATTTGACTCTACAATAGGGTATAAAATGTTTTCACTTATGGGTGAATTTTTAGGGTATAATCAGATTTGGATTGCACCTAAAGACCAACACAAGATAGCATTCACCATACCATGGGAATGTTTAATTATCAAGTTTTGCCATTTAGCCTCAAGAATGTTGGGGCCACATACCAAAGAGTCATGACCATCATATTTCATGATATTGTTGAAGATTATTTTGATGACATATTGGGTAAATCAAAGACCTATGTCGATCATTTAGCTGTGCTATGAAAAATATTTGAGAGGCTTCAGGAATACAAGGTTAGACTTAATCCTAAGAAGTGCATCTTTGGTGTCACTTCAAGTAAATTATTAGGCTTCATCATCTCTTATTGAGGCATTGAATTTGATCTTTCCAAAGTATAAGCCATTACCAAGATGCCACCACATTCTAATTTGAAGTAGCTCCATAGTTTGCAAGGAAAAATATAGTCTATCATATGCTTCATTTCATAGTTGGGCAACAAATACTACCCCTTCACTCTTGTACTGAAGAAAGGTGTTACATTTATTTGGGAAGAAAACTACCAAAAATCCTTTCATCACCTAAAGGATTATCTTTTCAATCCACCTATTTTATTACCACCAATGGTAGGGAGGCCATTTCTATTGTATCTATTTTCCATAGACAAAGCCTTGGGGCACTTATAATTTAGCATGATGAAAATGTAAAATAACATGTCATGTATTATCTAAGCCATACAATGGTTGTGTCTGAACACAACTATATGTCAATAAAAAATATTATTTAGTTATGGTCTTTGAAGCATAGAAACTATGGTATTACATGCTTAACAACAAGATCATAGTTATTTTCAAAGTAGATCCACTCAAGTATCTACTGTCCAAGATAGCTTTGCAAGGTTACATGGCTAAATGGATCATGCTTTTGAGTGATTTTGAGATCAAGTTTGTCAAATAGAAAGTTATAAAGGGATAAGTACTTATAGGTCAGCTTGTTGAATCTCTCCTTGTAGATACCAAACCCCTCATTTTTCAATTCCCAGATGAGTCCATCATAGAAACACCTCCTAAAGAGTGACATTGGAAGTTGTATTTTAATGGATCATTCACATCACATGGATTAGGCGTAAGCTTATTTTTTATTATACCATAAGTATGTATTATCCCTAAATCATTTCATATTTATTAGCTTCACTTGTACTAACAACAAGGCTGAATATGAAGCACTTATTACATCGCTTCATCAAGTAGTACAATGGAATATTCAACATCTCATGATTATGGTGATTCTCAATTAATCATCAATCAGGTTACAGACCACTTTTAAACCAAATATGATAAGTCAATTCCATACAAGGCCATGGTGGACACTCTCAAAAAATAGATTATCAACATATAGTTTGAACACATACCTCAAGCTAATAACTAGACAATGCATGCCATGGCCAATATTGGTTCATTGATCCACCACATAAACAAAGGAAAATAATATCAATTCCTTGTTAAAAATATTCTAGCATCTGATCATGAACATTTGACCATTATAATGATCTATGATATTATTGGTCCTAGATCTATTTGGTATTTATACATATATAGCTACCTTCATGATCATATCATACCCCTAGACCTATCATGTAAACAACAAAAATCCTTTATGTATCAAGCTTCTTGTTATATCCTACTTGGCCCAATCCTTTATCGTTGAAGCTTTGATGGAACTCTACTTCATTATTTAAATTTGGTAGAAGCCACATTAGTGTTGAAGTAAGTTCATGAAGGAGTATGTGGTGCCCACACTAGAGGGGATATCCTAGCCAAAAATATCTTATGTACTAGTTACTATTGGCCAACTATGGAAGTAGAAGTAGTTTCTTATGTCAAAAGGTGTGACAAATGTCAAAGTCATGCCAATTTGATTCATGTCCCTTCTAAAACCCTAAAACTAATGATTACACCATGGTCATTTGCAACATGGGGGCTTGATCTTACTAGGAAGATTAACCCTACCTAGTTTGATGGCCATAAACACATCCTTACTACTACTGAATATTTCACTAAGTGGGTTGAATCTATACCCCTCACATGTTTGGAAAATAGATTTCCAAATTCATATTTAACCACCCCATTTTCTGCTATGGTATTTGATCTGACATTGTATCACATAATGGTAGATAATTTAGGAATAATGATGTTGTAATAATTTATTTTGAGTACAACATCACCCAATGTTTTTCCATCATATATTACCCACAAGGTAATAGCCAAGTAGAGGCATATAATAAGACCATTGTCAACATCTTTAAAAATATTATCAATGATGTTGGTTGTGATTGGCACCTATAGATATTTTTCACTCTTTAGGAATATCATACTAATTACTGCACTCCAACAAGAGCTACACCATATTCCCTAGTCTATGGAATTGAGGCCATCCTTCTCATTGAGGTCGAGTTACCTTATCTATGTATCTCACTAAAACATATCATGAATGATGAGGATTATAGAGTAGCTCACCTGTAAGAGCTAGAATTAATAGATGAGAAACACATGGCCATTGTCAACAACCTTTAATCATACCAAAATAGACTTTGTGGCCAATATAATCAGTGGGTAAAAAATAAAGAGTTTGATTTTGGGGATCTTGTTCTCCAAGAAAACCAAAAGAACACCATAACTGAGAAGAAGAAGAAGAAAAGCAAGTTCAAACCCAATTAGATAGGCCCATATATCATTATTAAAAATTATGGCTCCAAAGCATACAGGCTCACTACACCATATGGAGATAAACTTGATGAGTCGATGAACACCATACACCTCAAGCATTATTTCTCTTAAAGGACCAAAGTATTGACTATGAGACATGTTTAATTTATACCATATTATCATCTTATTTGTACCATACCATATACTATTCTACCTTACCTTCACTAAAGACCTAAGTAGTTTTTACCATCCCTACCCACCCTTTTAACCTTGCTTCCATAATATTTATTCTTTAGGCACCTTTGATGAGGGGATCTAGATGAACTTTTAGCAGTTGATTTAGTATTCTAGGCAGAGGCATTATCTTGGACCAGTATGATAGTGGTTTGGCAGTTGTATCCTTCATTTGTTATTTTATTTAATCACAAGTGTTACTGATTATAACCACCTTTGGTTAAATCAGTGTCCCACTCTATGATATTAATTATAACTACCTATGGGAAAATTAGGAACAACACCTCTACCATGCATCACAGTATCACCTTGCCATTCCTATACTATATTATTTCATTTGCCTAATTTATGAACTTGTTACTACTTAGTCAGATTCCTCCACTATGAAGGAAAAACTACAATGACTTTAGGTCATAATTGGATTATTTAGGGAGTGATAAATTCATGTAGAGTTCATCTTAGTTACCTTTTTGAATTGATCATACCATTTTGTGAGCATTTTATGTTTGAACACTCTCACCATTTTGTGAGTTAGACTATTCAGTGTCTCATAATTCTTGATTGAGTTGTGTTGCTTAGAAAATTCCAAAAAACATTTGAAATAGTTTCAAAAACCCTTAAACATTTGTAATATATATATATATATATATATATATATATATATATATATATATATATATATATATATATATATATATATATATATATATATATATATATAATCCTAAAAATCATGCAAATTGGATCATAATTTCCATGGGAGATATAAATCTGTTAAATTTTTTGGGATGGGCCATTTTATTTGTTCAGTTTATTTCTAGACCATCTTGGTATTTTTCCTCCCATTTTTGGGAGAACTACATTGGGTTGAGGTCCACATAGATTATGTAGGCATCACTTAGAGAGATGGGGTGTCTTGAGTTAACTTGGCCACACCTTCCTTTCTTTTTTGACCACTTCTTTGATGTAAGTATCCTGGGAGTCCTAACTATTTCAAGTATAACCACTTGTCATTTAGTTTCCCCATCCTTGTTGGCCTTACACCTTACACTCTCACCATTTTTCAATTTGATATTATGAGCATTATGTACTCAAATTGATACACTAATGACCACTTAGATTCATTTTATGCTCTTGTTATTTTGTGAGAAACCATTTCTCACATACTCACCATTTTGTGAGACCATTACCATTTTCCTCTACATCATCAATCATGTTTTCTTATCATCAATTTTCTTCTATCCCATATCATGGGAGTTTTATATTTGGCCTAAATTTTATGTTGGGCCTTGTATCCATGGAATTATGTAGGTAATTTCCACTTGTATAGTGAATTTGGAGTTAGCTCATCTACCCCTTAATTTTCTTTTATTCCCTCTATTTTATATGTTTGTGTCATTTCTTCCCTATAGCCTGGGGGCAACCTTGTGCCATTATTCTTTCATTGTTATACCTATGTCATTACTATCTATCTTTGGGGTCACCTTATTGACAAGAGTAACTATTGGGTTTTTCTATCAACTTTTCCTTAGGGCGTTGAAGTGTCTAGTTCATAACAAGCTAATGTGTTATCATATCATGCAAGACTAAACTCTTATGTGCTCACCTGAAACACATAATAAGAAATTGGTTCCCATGGCTTATGTTACATAGTAACACATTTGTCATATGTTGGTGTTTGTTAATTTATCTAATTACTAATTACATAGAAAAATAAATACACAATTGTGGACCTTGTTTCAACTATGTAAAAAAACATGATTATAAAGATAATTGCCATGAGATTCAAAGTATTGATTATGCAAGTTCATATAATGCACATTTTATTAATTATAATCAAATACAAACCACATTTAACATAAAAAATGTACTGATAATTCAATGTTATAACTTAACTAACAATTGTAGCAGAACATAGTAACTAATAGTAACTTCTATGATTTTGTTATTACCACAATCAATCATGACATAATACCAATGTTCAACAACATTACAAATATCTAGACAGGTGTATTTATACTTGTTTTCCCTGACAAAGTTGTTACATTATTTATGACTCTTTGGTGACTAGCCAATAATATCTAGTAGACTAAGAGTCATGGTATTCATTTACTTATTTTTCTCTAAGGATTTGAGCCTTAACACCCCTATATTCTCATTTGGTGTTGAATCTTTATTTCCAAATATACTCTATCATGTGGGGTGGTGAAAAACTTGTGTATCAATAAAGTCTATTTTATCCTTGAGAATCACTCCTCAACCATTTCTAGATTCCTTCACTCTCTCCAAGTCTTTCATTTATATACTGAGTCCTTCATTCTCAATTACTCTATTTGTTATACCTCTCCTTTGACTGGGTCTTCCCACACCATGGTATTCCTACCATTATCTTCTATACCATGGTCTTTCTGTGCCATGTTGGTTTTGTACCATGCTGGTCCCACACCAAAATACAAAATACTTAGTCAAACTTAGGGGTCTAACATCACCCCACACTATGCTCTTAGTCCATCTTAGACTAAGCCCTAGTTTTAGTCTCAACCAAAAATTTAAGGAACCCCTATTCAATTTGCTTTTGGACACTTACTAATGTGACAAGGAGTTGATCAACTTTATTGTTATTTATTTGATCACCACTTTCAAATTTTTAGTCTCCTCAAGTTGATCGGGACACTCTCTTGCCTTATTGACCAATTGGTCTAGGGATGTGGAAGAATCCTTTTAGACCTCTTCAAGTGTAGTGACCTCATTCACAACCTATCCTCAGAGTGACACAAAGTTGGAATTTATTTGATATTGATGTCCATTTAATGTTTCTTCCATGGTTTTGACATCCTTAAATTATTTAGCATGCTCAATGTGGTCTTTTATAAATAGGGTAACGTACACCAATTTCTATTGTTGAGACTCCTCTGCTTGGAGTCAGGCCTCCAAAATTTTACTAGGCTATACCAGTTTCTCAAAAATCCAATTTAGGATGGGGATCACTTCCCCAACCCTTTATAAGGTACACCTACAAAATCCACTACTTTGGTAAACTATTAATTTTCCCATAATGTTTCATTTCTAGGCACATGATGCTCCTTACACTGATTTAATATGAGGTTTACAAGGGTCTATGATTTATCAACAACTTGTCCCTCTAAAGGGACCTCATCTACCAATGTTGGTTCTTGGCCCAAAATAGTTTTAGATAAATTTAATTTTTTAAATTTTTTTGCTCTGGCTTCTTCCAATTGGTTTTTTAGCACAACCACTTCTTCTTCAAGTGTCTTCTAGGTAGCAAATTCTTTAGCATAAATCTCCACCACCTTGCCATGTTTTACAATGCACATATCAGAATATGAAAGAACATTTTGTCATGCAAATTCAAAGTCCATTTTAAAAAATGCAATGCTATTTTGGAGAGGAGAAAGCTATTGGGGTTCAACCCAAATAGGAGTGGGAAACACCATTGATTTAGAATCTAAAATTAGGATACTAATGGGTATTTCAAAATGTCATTCTTCATTAAACATATCTAATAAAAATGACATCTGATGTTTGGTGTCGATAGTTGCATCCTCTAAATGAAAATGGAATTATAAATACATCAACCTATAAATAACACCTATCTAGTATTGGCTACACAAGTTAGTGGTTGCATCGACCATAGGTGGTTGAACTTCAGAGTCAACCAGCTACTTCCTTTTCAGGGGATCCCACTCAAAGATCTTGACATCCATATATAGTGATAATAAAGTGATACCAATCTCCATGCCACTTAGTTCTTCTATGTTAAAACCATCCCTTACATTTCCAAGTGGATTTTCCATATCCAAATACACCTCTTTAAGGGTGGTCTTATCCTCTTCCATTAGGGAGGATTTTTTTTATGAGTCTGACTCCTCTAATTCTTCCCTATGACCCTCAAGATTTTCCTATTCCAATGGAGTGGTTCATGGTGATATAACTAAACCCTCTGATTATATTATTAGTGTATCTTGTTTGGGTGAAGACCTTGGTGGTGGTGCCTAGGCAATCCTTTACCTTTTTAGTGGTTCTAACCATGAACTTGTACTGGCATCATGCCTAGTATGCTTCTTCTTATCAATTAGTGGTAATGGAGGAAGATTTTCTCTCTCATGATCTGTGAATCTTGAAACTTTCTTCTTAGGTTGCAATATATAAAATAAATTATGAATTGTTTGTCTGACCATGGTTTGGTGAACCTTGATGTCAATTCTTTTGGTCTCATGATTTTTTTTTACATGGTTTCTTACCAGGATATCCATACATTTTAAAAAGAGTATGAATATTTGAGTCAATTCATTTTACTTCAAGGGTGAAGGGTTGTAAATCATATATATGATTCATAGAGTTGACAAAGTACCATACTATGAAATCATAGGCAATCTTCAACCAAGCAGAGAGCTCTCTAGAGGGGGCCATCCTGATATACACCATAGAAAAACGTTTCTTGATGGAAAATTTGGCTTATTCACCAACCTATAATATTAAGTCCTTGGGAATGTGCCATTCATTTCCAAATGCTTCCTTCATTCCATCATACCATAACTTCATCTTGATTTTGAAAGTTAGAGTGATATAACTAGGGCATGTGAACACCTTGTAGTTCTCCATAAGGGACTTATGCTTTGGTGGGTACAAACACTTAAATTATCTATAGGTGTAATCAAGTACACCAATTTCATCAAACACCATTAACAAAATAAATACACTCCTTATGAACCTATGTCTAGGTATCTAGTGGGTCCTCTTTGTATCTATTATAATTTTATTATAAAAATACATTGTACAGTTATGCTTTAGCACCTAGTTACATAGTGAGAGACATATAGGTGGGCCATGTACACCTCTTTTCATCAATCAGTGCCACCAACTTTGGTCATAATGATGCACACTTATACTCAGAGGGTAGGGTCTTGTAAGTTCTTAATGTGCATGGCATAGCCTTTCTTTTAGTATTCCATCACTGTGGAAGTCTTCTCTATTTCATATAAATCCTAAAAATTAAATTCAAGGTCAATGTTGGACATTATAACCCTAACACCTTGATGATTCTTTTAGCTGTAATATTCATATGGTGCCCAATAAAAAATATATATAGTCCTTATAGATGCACAAAAGTAGAAATTTTTTGCTTCTACTAGTTTTACAAAATATGGGAGGTTAAAAAGTTATAATATCCCTACAAATTCTAAGGCATTGAATATTTTTAAATCATACACCAATTCAATCCTAGTGTTTTGGTGTTCAACCTAGTAATCATTCTGAAGCTCAAATTCATTTCTAGGTTGGCAGTGGTTATAGTTTAAAATAGTACATGTGGGTACATTTGATACCTAATTATTTGTACACAACACAATTTTGGGTACTTTATCTCCTCTATTAGAAAAGGTGAATGTGGAGGCACTTGGGATTTCTTCTTAGTTAGTCATGTCATCTTGTTTCTTTTCCTTTTGCACACTCAATCTATTCTTCAGGTGTTTCTTCTCTAATTAATACTACTTCCCCCCAACACTTAGATCCTCTTCCTCTAGACTAGCTAACAATGGCTCACTTATTTGGGCCTTTTTCTTAGGCCTCATCACCCTTCATGGATCCAAAATTTTGAGGTGAAACCACCCAATATTCCCAAAATAATACATGTTTTCTTTGTGTCTCAAATCTCCTACTTCAATGTTTGTTAATGGTAGACACCAACCTATACAACATGTAATCACTAAATTCCCTCTACATGCTTTTAGTTTAGCGATATTTAACTTTATTACTCAAACAATAACCTATTTAAATGATCAATGAATGATAAATTGATACTATGCACTTGTCCTAAAATTTCCTAAACTCAGTTGTTTGCTCTTCAGCTCTATAAAATCACATTCAAAGTAAAGGTAAAGTTTAAAATGAGCCCCAAAATGTCTTTTTATAGATTTGAGGGGGTAAATTTCATTTACTACCCCCTTCTCTTCAATCATCACTTCTTAAAATCAATGCAATTTAATGGTCTCATTTCTTTGAATATCACCTTTTACCATAGATGTGATTAACAGTATCATCATAAGACAATATTGGTATGCTTATCCTAACCACTATCTATTTATATTAATGACATGTCTTGTCTTACACTTTTTTTAGAGTGCATGATAGTTATAAAACCATTTGAATATTCATACCATTTGGTAGGAATCTCTATCCTTAGACCTCTTTACTTGTGTACGCATCCTTATGGACCATTTCTTAACACGTGTAACATGCTTTAACCTGCATTAAATGTGTGTCATGGTCCTCCATAAAAACAGAAGTACTAAGTTAAAAAAAAGTAAATAATAGAAAGGGGCACATAACTAAGGCAAGTTTTTATTAAAAAAATAACTCCTAAACTAATAACATATGCCTTATTGATACAATTGAAACTAAACTTTAAGTAGAGAAATATGGTTGTACCCAACTACCATTATAATGACTAGGAAGAAATTGGCCATCCAAATTTTTTAAATAACATGCACCAGTAGTATGAATACTATGAACAATAAAAATATTATCCCAATGAACATAAATATTCCTAGAGTGGCACATGAACTAGGAGTCATAGAGTAAAACTTTCATTCCTAAGGTAAATGTTGTATGTTAAGGTGACAATCATGCCATGCCTTATATTTGCATTTCTACACATCTTGAATCTAATGAACAAGGAAAACTACTTCATCTAACTATAAAAAAACATCTTAATGTGCTTTCAATGATGATTCATCATCTAATTATCCAATGTGTGCAATGCAAATAGAAGGTACTAGGAATTCAATCAAAACAACTGTAATATCCCCTCCAAAATAGGAAATATAGCAACACAAAAAAACTCTGAACCAAGATATAACTTTGGTTGAATAAATTCAGAATGATCACAATAATATAGTCTTTGAATAGCAAATTACAAATCTTATCACTTGTCCTTTTAAACTATTACAATTGCAGTCCTTTCTCATGCATATAAATATGAAATACAGTCTTAAAAACCCTGGCTTATCAAAACTGGAAGTGAAAATTGAATTCTGGAAGGTCTCGGCCCTTCTGTGTCGACACACAGTCCCCGTCGTCGGTCGATATCTCACCGACATCGGTCTCTGTCGGTCAGATTTCTGCCGACGTCGGTCTTCAGTCGACCAATGTCGGTCACTGAAAACCCTCTGTCTGCCAAGGTTGGTTCCTGAGTTGACCTGTACGGACTTTGTACGGCCGCCAATTAAGCACGCTTCCCTGTTTTCAACCCCTTATCTGAAAATATACATTTCTAGCACAGAAGATCTCTAGCTGTATAATTTATTGAATCAAAACAAGAATAAAGAAATACCTGGAATATCTGTAATAAATTTTGTGTGAAGTTATCTCTCAAACCTGAAATTCTGTGATAACTTCTGGATGAAGCTATCTCTCACTTTGGCAATAGATCAGCTGATATTCCACAGCCTCTTAATTGTACACACTGAAGAGGGAACGTTCTCCAATGCAAAGGGAATCCTTGAACCCTAGGCTCAGTCTTCACAGAAGAAATTCTCAAAATCAATATCAATAATCAATAGCATAATGAACAATGGCCTCCATGAGAAACCCTTATACCCTCAAAAAGATATGCTTGCCCTAATTAGGGTTTCTTAAATTAGAATTAGGGTTTTTAATTAAAAATAGGCTAAATAATTAATATTTGATTAAATCAATCAAATATTAATATCTCCCTCAATACATGTCGGATCCACGAACCGATCGAAGCTAGTGAATCGAGGAGTGATTCCGCACATAACCATACCACAATAAAGGTGCTCCGCTGCATATCAAATATCCCTAAAAAGTAGGAGCTTAGGCCAAATGTATCTGAAATACCCTGAATGAAAATCAAATGTAGAAATATTGTGAATCAAAGTTGAGCCAAGCTCCATTATGACCCTCTATCCATCTTATTAGCCTACGAAGTTCGCATAATAGGCTAACCATGAACTCAAAACATGTCAATTAAAAAGGGGACATGACAATCTGCCCCTCCTAGAATTGCTTGCCCTCAAGTAATCACTGAATGACAAATCAATCAACCCACCTGGATCCCAAATGTAGTTAGGGTCTCCACCACTGTCAATTAACATGAATCCCATGCCATGTCCATCCCAACTCTCATGTAATGGCGTCACATCATCTCTAGTACTAAGATAAGCACCCCAACATCCAATCCATAAATGAAAATCAACAAGTAAACTCCGTACCTCAAGACCAAGCTCATCCTCGTACCTCTCCTGTGTTGGTGCCAATGTGCTCTCATCATCACCCTCTATCATGTTATGTGGTATAGGTACCTCCATCCGATGAAAAAACATATATCTGAAGCTGCTGCCCCGTATTGCCTTAAGAATATGTGTCATCCCATCAACATTAAAGAGAACCTCCATGTCCTTGAGACAAAGAGTAACTTCCTCAAATGAATGAAGCCACTTCATACCCAAGACTAAGTCTATATCCCCCATGTTTACCACATAATAATCAGCCTTGAACTCATAGTTGTTCAAGCGCAATGGGAGGTCTCTAATCATACACTCACACTTAAGAGTGTGACCATCGGCTACCTTAACACTGATGCCCTCAAAGTCTACGATAGTGATCCCACACTTCTCCACAAATCTAGCATCTATGAAATTATGTGTGGCTCCTGTATCAAGAAGGGTGATAACCTTCTGCCCTGCCAAAACTCCACGGAGCCTGAATGACTCATCTGACTGAATACTGGATATGCGTGCCTCCTAAATGTGAAGCTCTAACTCTACTTCTACATTAGGCCCTGAAGCCTCTGCCTCTGCCCCCTCAGAACTGTTCTGCTGCTCAGAATCCTCAGAATCAGAATCCTCATAGTATACCCACATCATACGATTCGCCTTGCCCTTAGGCCTCAAAGGACAATCGTGATGGATATCATATGGTCCTTTGCAGTAGAAGCAAAGCTTCTTCTTGCGTAAATCATTAAGCGCCTCACGATCCAAAGGTGGTGCTGCCAGATTGGCTTTTGAATCATTTTTAACCCTAGATTTATCTATGTTAAAATCCGGTCTCTCTGTATCCCCGTGGGAGTGCTTATGGTCTCTAGATGAAGAAGCACCCCTGGAGTTAAATTTATTGGACGGGGATGCCATCTCCATACTCCGTGCCTTCTTCATAGCTACCTGTAAAGAAGGAGGATCAAAGGCTTTGATCCAACCTCTCAATGGCTCTGACAATCCCTCTATGAAGAGAACTACCAATCTACGCTCTGAAATATTGGGCACCATGACTGCCAATCTCTGAAACTCACCAATGAAGGACTCCAAGTTACCTATTTGTCTCAACTATGCCAGATCTCGAAAGTAAACCTCAGGATCCTTCTTGTCAAACCACTCAACCAATCTATCCACAAAGTCCTGGTACTCTGTTACCTGATTATGCTGAAGTGTTACCATACCATGGTACCACCAATCATGTGCTACTCCATCCAAGTGCAAAGTGGCGTATTTGATGGCATCTATCTCTGACATTGGTCTCAATGCCAAAAAGGTGTCAAGCTTATGAACCCAAGCTTGAGCTGTCATCTTACCGCTGCCGTCAAAAATAGTCAAAGAAAGCTTACCAGTAGCCTTCTGCAGCTCACTGAATTGAACTCTAGGCTTCCTGTCCTGTCTAACCAATCTGTAGTGCTCTCTCCTAAGATTGAAAAAATGATCAAAGGTCATCCTCTCTTAGACATGAAGAGGTAATAAGTCCCACTCATCATTTGTAGCCACATAAACATCTGCAAATGGGTTATTCCCTGCTTCCTTTGCTGGTGCCTCTGGTTCTTCTTGAACAAAAGTAGGACGTGTAGGTCTATCAGCTGTTTTGGAGTGAGTCCATTGGTGCCTCTGATTAACCGTAGCACTCCTGTCATCTCTTTGGTCCCCATTCTATCCATCAGGTGTGTTCATTCTCTCTATCATGGTCATAAGTGCCTATAGTGTCTGAGCCATCTGTTGTTGGCTTGTCATCATAGCACGCTGAAATTCTCTGGTGGCCTGATCAGCATCATACCTGTGGCCCCTGGGTGGGCTGCCCTCACGTCTATCACTCATGATGGTCGGTGGCTGATCTAACACCTGAGTACCTTCAAGCAAGGCTCAGCTGCGTGTGTTATACTTGTGTGGTCCCAACTCTTGTGGCTGCATAAGATCTATACACCCTCAGGCTAGCAGGATTTAGCTCTGATACCACTGTAATATCCCCTTCTAATAGGGATATATGAAAGACACAAAGCTCTGATACCACTGTAATATCCCCTTCTAATAGGGATATATGAAAGACACAAAGCTCTGATACCACTGTAATATCCCCTCCAAAATAGGAAATATAGCAACACAAAAAAACTCTGAACCAAGATATAACTTTGGTTGAATAAATTTAGAATGATCACAATAATATAGTCTCTGAATAGCAAATTACAAATCTTATCACTTGTCCTTTTAAACTATTACAATTGCAGTCCTTTCTCATGCATATAAATATGAAATACAGTCTTAAAAACCCTGGCTTATCAAAACTGGAAGTGAAAATTAAATTCTGGAAGGTCTCGGCCCTTCTGTGTCGACACACAGTCACTGTCGTTAGTCGATATCTCACCGACGTCGGTCTCTGTCGGTCGGATTTCTACCGACGTCGGTCTTCAGTCGACCGATGACGGTCACTGAAAACCCTCTGTCTGCCAAGGTCGGTTCCTGAGTTGATCTGTACGGACCTGTACGGACTTTGTACGGCCGCCAATTAAGCACGCTTCCCTATTTTCAACCCCTGATCTAAAAATATACGTTTCTAGCACAGAAGATCTCTAGCTGTATAATTTATTGAATCAAAACAAGAATAAAGAAATACCTGGAATATCTGTAATAACTTCTGTGTGAAGTTATCTCTCAAACCTAAAATTTTGTGATAACTTCTGGATGAAGCTATCTCTCACTTTGGCAATAGATCAGCTGATATTCCACAGCCTCTTAATTGCACACACTGAAGAGGGAACGTTCTCCAATGCAAAGGGAATCCTTGAACCCTAGGCTCAGTCTTCACAGAAGAAATTCTCAAAATCAATATCAATAATCAATAGCATAATGAACAATGGCCTCCATGAGAAACCCTTCTACCCTCAAAAAGATATGCTTGCCCTAATTAGGGTTTCTTAAATTAGAATTAGGGTTTCTAATTAAAAATAGGCTAAATAATTAATATTTGATTAAATCAATCAAATATTAATATCTCCCTCAATACATGTCGGATCCACGAACCGATCGAAGCTAGTGAATCGAGGAGTGATTCCGCACATAACCATACCACAATAAAGGTGCTCCGCTGCATATCAAATATCCCTAAAAAGTAGGAGCTCAGGCCAAATGTATCTGAAATACCCTGAATGAAAATCAAATGTAGAAATCCTGTGAATCAAAGTCGAGCCAAGCTCCATTATGACCCTCTATCCATCTTATTAGCCTACGAAGGTCGCATAATAGGCTAACCATGAACTCAGAACATGTCAATTAAAAAGGGGACATGACAACAACTACATTAGTTTTAAACACTAGATTGAAGGATGCACTTTTATTGAGGTACTTGTACATTGTCCAGTAATCCCAAAGTACTATAGAACTTGATCATCCCAATCAGCGCATGTCTAATATTAAAAAAACATTTAAGTGTTGTGCACAAGATTTTGTTAAATGTTTTAGCAGTTTCATTATCCTGTAGATGATACAGTGTTGTCCTCTGATGGGTAATCATGAATTTAGTGAGTAATACATAGATATTCTCATTGATGAAGTGTGTAATATGATCAATATTAAAACTTAATTGATATCCAAATCATTTAATAATATGTTACCATATAACATGCATGGTATTTGTTATAGTACAATCCCTTATTAATGTGGCCTCAACCCAACATGTGAGATAATCAGTTGTTGTGATGATATAACAAGAACCTATACATTATCTAGCTAGGTTGATGGGGTTGATAAAATAAATAGACCATTTATCAAATTATTATGATAGAGTAGGATGTAATGGTATGGCATCCCAAAAATTTGGTTTCCCCATGTACTAGAAAATATCATATTATTTGACATGTAGCTTGACATCTTAGAAAAGCATAGGCCACCATAGTCTAACTAATAAAACTTTGTGTGTGGTAGCCTCACTAGCATAGTGTTCATTAGCAATTCTTTCATGAACTTCATGGAGTATTTTAGGATACTTATGTTTCCTGACATAATGTCAAAGGATTTCATCTCACCCAAGCTTGTATAGGTCCCCTCCAATGAGATGGAAGGGTATGGTGCAGATGGCTAATTACTTCTTAGCCTATGGGCTCAAATGATCTAGTGATGTCCCAATTATTAATAAAGCTACTAAATCTTCTAGCTCCTTAAGAACATGTGAGACATGAAACAATTATACATTAGGTAAGTCATCCTCAATAGCTTATGATGATTCACTAGAATCAATTTTAGAGAGATGGTCAGGACTGTAATTGGTATTACCTAGTTTGACCACGATAAAAAATTGGAATTCTTAGAATAACATAATAGAGTAAAAGATGTAACTAATCACATAGGTTTATTAACCATATATTTCAAAGCTTCATGGTTTGTATAGAATATAAAATGAGTCACTAATAGATACTATTAAAAATTTTATAAAGAAAAAACCATGGAAAGTGCTTTACGCTTCATTGGGGTATAGTTTATCTCAACTGGAGTAAGCTTTCTACTTAAAAATTATATGGGGTGATCAGTTTAACCTTCCTTAGGATGCATAAGTATTACACTAATGGCCATACCAAAAGTATCAACATGGATATGGAATGGTTTAATCCAATTAGGGAACTAGAGAATTGAGAATTGGTGCAACAATGAGCTTGTCTTTCAAGGCTTCAAAGGTTTATTGGAAAGAGTGGGTCCAAATAAAGTGTTATTTATGTTTCAAGAGCTCTTCTAATGGTGCATAAATCCTTGCATAACCTCAGATGAATTTTTTATAGTACCTAGTATGACCTAGAAAAGTGTAAACCATGCATTAGGATAATAGTGTTGGTAGATGGAGGATGATAGTTACCTTATTAGGGTCCACCAAAATCCCATCTTGGCATATAATGTGACCAAGGAGAACACTAAATGGTGTAGCAAAAAGACATTTCTTTAAATTGAGCTAAATTTGAAGTAATCAACAATGCTCAAACATAAGTCATGGGTTAAAACAATGGCCTTTCACTAGGTTGTATACTATCCAATCCTCCAAATAAAACTGAAGGAATTTATGGATGAAATATTTAAAGGCCTCAATGGCTATTCAGAAGAATACAATGGGTGCATTTTTCAACCCAAATGATATGAAGGTATATGTAAAATCCCCACAATAAATATCAAATGTAGTCTTAGGTCTATCCTCCTCTATGAACTGGACCTAATGGTACCCAAAAAATCCATTTCTGAAAGTGTAAATTTCACATCCTATGACACCTTCGAATATTTCTTCTATGAATGACATAGGAAAAATATCAATAAAACATGATGTATTAAGTATTCAATAATAAAAACAAATTCTAATACACCCATCTTTATTTATACTTATTACCATGGGGATGACCCAATCAAACTCATCAATTAGAGTTATAACTCTGGAGCACAACATACTATCAATTTCATCTTTCACTCATGTATGTAAATTTGAATTCATCTTATATGGTCGTTTCTTGATTGGGTGAGCTCCTTCAACTAGTTTAATATGTATTTTGCCTAAGGATGGATGAACACATTTAATTTCACTATAATTACTTATAAAAACATCTTGGTACTCTTTTAGCAACTCAAATACTTTAGAAATCTCAGTATTGGACTAGTAGTTACCCATAGTAGCTATCTTTGGTGCTTCTTCCATTCGAATTTTGTGCTAGATGGTTTGAATATATTTTGAGTACATGTGGTTTGCATCAGGACCAATATCATGAATAGTTTGAGCACCATAGTCTATGAAGACATCCAAATGATTTGTTAATGGGTTAGGTGGTTCACACCCTTCAACATCATCAACGATAAAGACTAGTTTTTTATTTATTTTTTGAATTTATTCATGTCATGTTTGATTGAGGATAGGATCTGGTGTGGGGGAGGACTACATAGTTGGATCATTAAAAATAACCAAGCCTTATTTTGGTACACCATGTATATTTCATAACCAATCTTTGATAGGACTGGGGTCACCAAAAACTACTTGACACATGGCTTAGAGTGTGAAGCACAAGTCCATCCTTGGGTATGAATAACATAGCGCTAAGATCATGTTATTTTTAAACAAATGCCAAAATGGGTACCTAAATTTCATTATTCATGAACCTACCATGATATCACCCAAGTACGCAAAGTTACATAAAAGGTATGTAGCCACAAGTACTCTAGCATAAGGATTCTTCAACCAACCATATTGTTTCACAATCTTTCAAGTCTAGTTTTGGTGCTTGGACTCCACTATAGCTAATTGTACCCCAAACACATCTTTCATGATGAAATTGGTGATGTAAAGGAGATCATACTTGGTCCTAATTAAGGAGATTCTATTATGAGTTTCCCACCATCTTGTGGTTGTGCCATCAAAATTATAAACTAGTGAATGCATATAATTAGTATCAGAGTCATAAAAGGCTTCAAGTCACTAGATGAAGTCATAAAATTCCATTTTCCCATGAAACTATAGAATTTATCAAGTATTTCTAGTTGTGTATCCATAATTTGTCTTTGTATCACTTTTCCAATAATAATACAAAAAATATATGGTGCTTGTAATACTGGTGTGGAATACCTTAAAAATTATCCATGGAACTACACACTCTTCTAGTGAGGTCATAGTCACTATGGGCCTAATAATTACAATAATTACTTAGAGTATCAGAAAGGGACTATGTGTCCATCCATTGGAGGATGCCATTAGAACTAAGATCATGATGCTCACTATCTCTAGTTGTGACATTATAGATATGATTAATATCCTCATCTATGCTAATAGGTTCTACACATAGTGTCCCATGTGCTTGGTCCAATGGGATGCAGACTCACTGATCAGTATTTTCAAAACTGATATATCATTTTTTGAAGCTTAAATCAACATTGTTTTCATAACACCAAGGATGACCTAATAGGGCTAGAAAATCATCAGCTTCAATGAATTTGATAACTTCAAAGTCATCCTTGAAATGTACCCCAAGGATATTCATAATTTCATTTTAAATAATGAAAATTGGTAGAGAATGAGTTTTATTAGCCATAAACAACACATGAGATGATGGTTATAATGCTAGGCTAGCCATTTTTTGCCATGCATCCTTTGTGAGGACATTGAACTTAGTGCTAGTGTTGACTAAAATGTTTTGGATCACCCATTTGTTGATGGTTGCATTCACCAATATTTCATTATCCTCTTGAGGGATAAGATGAACATGAGTATCTTGTTATCGAGCATGGTTTAATTGATGATCTTTAATTTCCCTTAGCACCTGACGTTTAAGCTAATTATTCAACTATACAATACTATCTTCTTCTAATAAGCACTTGCAAAGTTATTAGAAATTAACTTGCATCACATTTTAAGGTTTCATGGCTTTTTACAAATTAGCACATTGGGTAGATTATCAATCTTTAAGAAACTAAATTTCCCCTTGTAGTTCCCATACCAAGGTCATATTATCCTAGAGCACATCTTTTTGTTGTTGGGCATCAGGTTACTTCATTGCATGAGACTCTTCATGTTTTATTTTCTTAATGGATGAAATAAATATAGATTGGGAATATCCTCCACTGTGTGTGGTGATATTAACTTTTTGGGCCATTAGAGTGCTAGAGCATGGTCACTAGTGTGGTTTCTCAATGAAAATAATACTAGCACCTTTTTCATTTCTTTCTTTTATGATGTGTACAAATTAGGTCATTCCTCTAACCCATGCTCCTTTTAATAAAAAAACACACTTTAGATGGATTGGACAATCTCATTGATAGTTATCTAGAGATCCACACTTATAACACATTTGTGGTGTAAAAATCCCACCTCCTTATCCTTGTCCTTGGCATCATCCATGATATCCATCATTATCTTGATTGTTTGAGATAGAGGTTTGACATGTACCATGTGTGTAGGACTCATGTATATCATTAATCAGGTGATAGTCATTTATATCATGGGTATAGGCATCCATATCTTGCAATAATTAGACACTTTAGAATGTGTAGCCCATTGTAATAGAGGACAAGAGCGAACATCATGCTCTTCATGGAAAATGTCACAAGAATAATTTAGTACCACACAAATGTTCTTTTGAGGGTAGTTGCTTCTATTATGACCTTCAAACTCATAATTGATACACCAAATACCGTTATGAGTGTCATAAGCATTATTTGTAATCAAATTTTCTAACTGTGATGCCATTGAAGCTATTTTATCTTTCATAAAAGGACTAATTACAATGTTGATTCTACCAATAAATTTAACATAAATGTCAACTTCCAAGGCCTCATGTGGGATGGTAAAGGTCCTTTGAGATAACGTTTATCTAAAGGGAAGAAACAAACCTCCCATGAACCATTGGTCATGTCAAACAACATTAATCTTGAATGAGAACTTAGATAAGAGTGTTTTGAATCATGAATTATACTCACATACACTTTTAGTTAGCTCTTATTTTATATCCTTTAGCATAGTAATACTTTGTTTCTCAATTATAGAATATCAAACTTTTGAAGAAATATTATTTTGAGATGGTCATAGTCAATTAATGCTTGTTGAGGGTCATACTTCCTATACCACTTGTGTGCTCTTTTCATAATTATGGTTGAAAATTATGTTTTTGAGGGTCTAATCACATAAAACATATATACTATTTTCAATTGAAACAAATAAGAAATAAACTTATAAATACCAAAAGTAATGAATCTTATCTCCTTGGAAAGTGGACCCTTGCTCATCCTTGGATTCATGTTTGAATCAACTCAGTCTTATAATGCTATTTTAACACATAGAATGAAAGACTAATTTGTTGTGAGTCTTCTTGTATTAAAAATAACCAAACTTACAATATCTATGTATCTCTATATGTCTATAGATCCAACAAGGATACGTCTTTTTATTATATGTAAAAGAAACTAACTATCTTATAAACTAGGCAACAACTCAACCAACTTAGAATAAGAAGATATTTAGAGAGATTGGGTAATATAAATAAAATAGAGAAAACATTGTAATAATATCTACATGAAATCAAAAATATCCATGTGATATTAAAACTGCTATGTTTAGCTATATCTAACCACCAAATTTGTACATACAATATATCCATATTTTCTGACTCTAGAGTTGTAACCTATAACAACAACTTCCATAAATGGAAGACCATACAAAAATAGGAATCTATATATAGACATGTATAGAAATAAAAAGTATCAAAAGGAGTCTTTAGATTGTGATGGAAAAGGTGTAAAATCTTCTTGAATGCTTTTAGAACATGTTGTGGCCAAATCTGAAGCAGACTGTGAGAATCTATAATACAACTATCATAATCTGTAGATGACTATTGCAATCTATATCTGACTGACATAATCTATAGCTAACTAATAGAATCCATAGCTATGCTTCAAATGATTAGTTCTTGGTCATGGCACATCCTTCTCTTCATGATATCTTATCAAAACTCTTATTTAGATGCTATTATACTTGTACATATCAAAATATGAATACTAAACATGCAAATAGTTAGAACATCATGCAAAGAAAGATAAATTAGACTCACATGAGCTTATAGAGATTAAAGCATCCACTTTTTACCTTAGGCTAGTGATAAACCCTATAATTACTGTTGACGACTGGAGATTACACCCAGTTGGCAGGAAAGCAGATTCTTGCCCTCTCCCCGCAACATGGAAACTCCTCTCTCGCCTGTGGGATGGCGAAGCAGGAGAGGAGAGTCTCTAGGTATGGGCTAGTTCCCTTTGAAGTATCTTGTTTGTTTCAGGCAGTGCAAAATACAGATATATAAATATACTAGGGGGGATGAAAAGGAAGAAGAAAATATAGGAAAACAAATAGCCTACTCTAAAGAGGTGATACACCAAAAAATGAAAGGTTGACCTTCCACATCCACTCTCAGAATCAAGAAAAATGCAAATATACTCTACACATCTAGCAAAAGAACTAGACTGCTAAGACTAACAGGGAGGCTATAATGGAAAATACATAACATAGATTTACCAAGGTGTTGTGGAATGCACACTTGTAAGAAACTTCCTCTATTATGTCCTTCTCAAATATTGCTCTTCTCCTTTCAGCTCCAGAACCGGTGCCTTGTAGATGGCTGGTCTATTGGCATTAACCTGTGCAAGCATCAGAGATAATGACTAAACACAAATAATACTCATAACATACACAGACAATCTATCCAAGATGGAGGCAAAAACTGTATTTTATTGATTTAGGTGGAGAATTTGGAGAGCTGTGCTCTTTACAAAATTGGAGAAGATCCTTTAAAATGGCAAGTCTACCAATTTATATGGAAAAGCCAAGAGGAGTCTCATTGGGAAGAGTGAAAAACACTGTAGCTGATGTCATAAAACTGTTGGGACCATGCTTGATGCCTCGTTTTGCATGCAGCCTACTCCTCTGCCCGTTGGGCGAGCCTTTTTCTATGTTCTGTAGGCCTTTTTTTGCCGCCTAATGTTGTGAGCGGCAATTTTACTGCCCAATGTCGTGGATTGCACGTGGGACTTTTGCCGACGTCGGTTGATTTGGCTGTCGAGCGTGGCAATTTTGCCGATGTCGGCCGAGTAGGCTGCCGAGAGCGGCAATTTTGCCGATGTCGGTCGAGTTTGTGGCCTTTTCCTTTTCTCCGCTTGTGTTGTGAGTGACAATTTTGCTGCTGACTGCATCTATTTTCGGTCTCTTTTTACCTGCTAGTGTTGTGGGCGGCAATTTTTCCGTCGACTGCATTGTTCTTGTAAACGTCTGCCCTCCTTTTGCCTTAGTGTTAAATGCCCCGGCTTTTTCTTCTCCTCTTTTGTGAACGTTTGAAGACTCTACCTTATGCTGTCGTGAATGCCAACGAATGAGGCCAATGAGCCAATGCTTTGAAACGGAGCTATTAAACCCTGAAGGTGGACCTTGCAACCCGAAATTAACTGGCCATGCAAAGCGAGTGCAGAAGGTGACCGAGATTTCGCCTGTGGGCAAAATTGGTCAACAATTACATGTAATGCTCAATTCAAATGGCAAGTTTGAGGCTATGAAAGATGATAAATCATGGAGATAATGAGTCATAATGTAGACTCATCATTTCCCCCATACCTTACCTTTTGTAAGTCCCATTGTAAACTAACTCTCCCTATCCTTGTAATTATGAACCCTCTACTCCAGCTTGAGACTTAGATCATATATGGAAAATAGATCTTGAAATATTCTTTGATGGTGAGGAGTAAATACCATATATTTATTTACAAAGTGAATCCAAATAGTGAACTACTCATCAGCTTGAGTTCTTATATTCTACCATGGAGACATAGGGGAGAGTAATAGAGAAGGCCTGAATCTCATCCCTATCTATGGTTTTTTCCTCCTCCTTAAAGTACATCAATAATTATTTGAGTGATGATATTATCCCTTCTAATATTCTATTTGATAGTGGTAGGGGACATAACTTATTTTTATCTTAAAGTGACTGGTAACATATGGCAACATTGTCTGTAGGAAATCACCACTTGGTCAAAGAAATGTTGAACAAACAATTCAAAATTGATAATTCCATCTTGAAAAGTATAAAGATAATGGTCATGAATCCTAGATTGTTGATAAAAACTTTGGAATTTTTTCAATATCTGTTGTGCATCACTGAACTGGGGTCTAATGCATAAACCAACATCCCTTATAGTGTTTATATGATAATCATATCTTTCTTGCCATGCAATCTTATTCCTATATTTAGAAAGAAGAGACCTCAACTATAATTTTCCATTAAACAAATTCACCAAGAAATTATTTGCATTCCCAAAAATGATATCACATAGATAGAATTCACATAACAAATCTTGATTATCAGGGGTATTATTTTGAAAAACTATCAAGAATTCATTACTTGTATTAATTTCATGGGGTAAGCCTGTAGACACTAGAAAAATGCAACTACAGTCCTAGATGTCAAAATACCTCTGGATGCCCAACCTACCATCCACACCCTTTTGAACATAAACATGAGTCAAAACACTCTTTTAATAACTCACCTTATAAACCACCTTGACCAAACTTGACATTTCACCTTTTCCACCAAAGTTAACCTTCAACCACTAGTGGTCAACACTTCAGCCACTGATGGTCAACACTTTAACCATCAAAAGTTATAACTCTAACTATTGATGGTCAACACTGTAACCACCAACAATCAGTACTCTAACCACTGACAGTCACTCTAACCATTGATGGTCATATATTTAACCTACTTTAGCACATCACCAGATGTGAATAAGATAAGCATTGCATAAAAACTAGTAACTTCCTTGTGTGAAGCAAGCTAGCTTTAAAACATTCTTAATTAGCATCTTTTTCCCTATCTAATTAGCAACTTCCTTTTCCCTAATTAGTAACTTATTCCATCTCAATTAGTAACTTCATCCTATAAAATAATAATAGTAAGAAGGAAAAGGGATCCACAAATCTCATGTATAGGATATCATATTTTCTTGTGTAGGTTCAACAAGAACCCAAACCTATGACAAAATTCCTCCAGGCTTCACCAACATCTTCAATCAAATTCACTAACAAAGCTAAGTATCTATTTTTCATGTATTTAGTTACTTTATTTTCATTTTGATACCTCTACCTGAACTAGACCATTTCTAACCAGCTACCTCTGACCTCTTGACCAGTCAATCAACCTCTAATAACCTAATATGTGATTCCATTTAACCTCTAACCTATAGATCCAACCTTTTACCTTAACTAGACCCATCAATAGTAACTACTAATAGTCGACCGTCTAATTGGTAACAATCATCTTAACCACCGATGATCAACTATCAAACTGTTGTCAATACCCTGATCACCAATGGTGAGCTATCAAATTGTTTTAATCCCATTATTATTGATGGTTAGCTATCAAACTATCGATGGTTACTCTAATAATTGATGGTTAGCCTGATCATTTCCAGTCACTATGTGAACCAAACTAGCTACCAAACTAGCAAGAAACTATATCCCACCAAACCTTAACCAAAACCTATTTTCTTGACCTTTATCACCTCACAGACTAGAAACAACCTGATTAGACCTAAACACTTTAATAATTTATCATTTAATTTAGTGTTATTTTATTAGATCACTAGCATCTTATTTGGAAAGTATTTATTTATTTATATCTAGTACTTTCATGTTATGCAACTTTCCTTTTTATCAAACATTAACTTGTATCAAGAAGGTGGATTGACAGCCTTCCAGATAGTTTATGCTATCTTGGATCTAGATCTCGCTAGGCAATCCACCCATCTACCTGTCTAACAAAAAAGTTTTCTTTAGTCTTGTGTTAGTTTAGGTATTCTTCCCTAGCTAAAGAAGAGTTCTCACATCATCTAGATCACACATGCACTTTCTACCAGGTATTTATTTACACACCCCTCTTTCAGTTTTACCTTTCTTCTATAATAGATAAAAAAAAAATTGAATAAATATTCTAGCACACCTAGTAGGACCCTACCCTTCTTTTCATAATTAGCATTCATATGTTCTCTCTCTCTATTTTTTCTCATTTAAACAAATCTAAATTTATTTTGGGTTTAAAATTTGAATGCATATATTGTTTGCTTACAATTTTAGTACATCTAGCTAATTTAGCAAGTAATCTATCATAGTTCCACTTTTGCTATCACACACAAAAATTGAATCACTTTCATAATCAACATATCAAAAAAATACTTGAGACAAGGCCTGACTAGGATTTAATCACCTAGCAGCAACCTTACCCCTTCCTAGCTATCCCACTTAGATTTCACCACCAAGGGGAGAACCAACTTAGTTATCTGGTTGAGTATAAACTTTGAACTCGATATATTCTGGCTAATCCCCTGACACTCTTACCACTATGGGACCATGAAATGAAGGGGTAGGCCCCAATACCAAGCCATGTAATGGATTTCATCATATATTTTCTCTCTTGAACACCTAAACAACCTAAAACCAACCTTAGATTTTCTCTTTAGTACCTGATTTACAAACCAAATTTCTTATTCACATTTTCTAAGCTAGAAGCCAAAAGTGATCTAAAAATAATCCTAAGTTTAAACACACTTTTAGTATATGTTTGATTGCCTTGAATTATTTTTTTTCTTGTTTTTTATTTGAGGTGTGAGTTTCATCATTTCCTATTTCCTCTCATGGTCTTTACTAGACAACAATTTAGGAATCAAACCAACCTAGAACCTACCTCCACCATCTTGTCTCCATTACTTTGTTTAATGGAGAGCCTCCCTATAGTCATCCATAAAGATCCTAGATTTTCTAGAATTCTTAAAGACAACCCTCTTCCCTTAAAGCACTACCTTGCATCATGAGCCACTCATGTTCCCAATATCACCTAAAATCAACCCAACCACATATAACCAATCAAATTTCAACTTTAACCAACCAACAAACTATCAACTACCACTTGAGTTGGTTACAATGTTAATGGACTAGATCATTAAAGTAGAATCATCTATTTATGGTACATATGACCCATCAACCTTCACTTGTAACCAACCAAAAACCTATTAATAACCATTTGACCATCATCCTAACCAACCAATAACTTACCAACATATATCATATCAATCACCCCAAACCTTTGGCCACCTACATCAACCATTATATCTATTACCCCAGCCAAACTTATCAATCTCAACTTACCAACCAACCCATCAACCCACTTATCAACCCGTCAATCCCTTAACCTATAGTCCAACCAATCTATCAATCTATCAATCCAACCAAGCCAATCAAGCCAACCCGTCTTATCAACCTAACCATCATATCAATTACATAGACCCACCTTATCAACCTCTCAACCAACCTACTAACCTCTTAATATGTCAACCTTACCAACCTATCAACCATATCAAATCCAACCCACAACTACAAACCAAACCTATCTAACTTATCATACCTACCTATATTATCAAACTCGTTAAACGTATCAAACCAACAAACCTCATCAAACCAACTAATTATCTCACAAACTCAAGAGCCATTTGTATACCCTCTTCTTAGGAAGTACACCCCATTGGGGGAATCATATGCCTCAATCCTTGATAAAATCTTGGAGCCTTTTATCATTAATCTTCCTCAAATAAAACCTATCAATAGTTCTCTTTCAAAGCCAACTTGGTTTATAGAGAATGAATTTTTTGCATATCATCAAACACATAGACATGACATCAACAGATGTGGCTCTTTTAAGATTCTCATCCAAAACCTAATCGATCACAAGGAGGTTCAAAGTATATTATCCATGTTCCCCTAACCTAGCCTTGAATATCTTCAAACAATCAATCATTGAACCTCTTCCTTCAGTCCTTGTTGAAGAAACCCATGACCAAAGCCCTCAACACAATGAGGTTCATCCATCATATTTGGTTCTTATTCAATCTATAACTAAGGAAACCAAAATGTAACCCTTAACCAAACCACTAGTTAACTGAGTGGAACCTTCTCAACTTTCCTTTGAAATCACAATTAAAGAAATTAACCAACCTCTTCTAGTTACCCATGTGGAACCAACCAACCAACATTTTCCATTGACCCATGTGGAACCAACCAACCAACATTCTCCATTGACCCATGTGGAACCAACCAACCAACCTCTTCCACTCACCCATGTGGAACCAACCAATAAACCTCTTCCACTTACCCATGTGGAACCAACCAACCAACATTTTCCACTCACCCATGTGAAACTAACCAACCAACATTTTATACTCACCCATGTGGAACTAGCCAACCAACCAACCTCTTCCATTCACCCATGTGGAACTAGCCAACCAATATTTTCCACTTACCTATGTGGAACCAACCGACCAAGATTTTCCACTAACCCATATGGAACCAACCAACCAACCTCTTCCACCTACCCATGTGGAACCAACCAACCTACCTATTTCACTTACCAATTTTGTGAAACCAACCATCAAACTGACCTTAAAAACCATTAACACTACCTCACCTACCATTAACCTGACTTTACCTATCATTAACCTAACCTTACCCACCATCAACTCAAACTTACCAACTATCAACCCAAATCAAAACCAATCCATCAAATCAAACAAACCTTTCTAGCCTACCCTTGCCTCACCAAAGCTCCCTCCTTGGGACAATTGAACACTCTTGTCTAACCTACCTTTATTTTGGGCTAGTTTTGGAAAACCTACCAAACCTACCATTAACCTAGACAAACTTACCATCTACCATTCTTACCTATAACTATCCACCCAACTCTATCCCAACCTATACACCAAATCAATCAACCACAATCAACTTACCTTTTAATTCAACCATAACCACCCTCTCTAACCACCCAGACCAATATCAACCCATCAAACCTACGAACCCTATTCTAACCTACTTAAATCAGATCTAATATGATTTTCTTAGCCTTGGTGCAATAGAGGAAATCCCCCCTGAACCACCACCTATAAACTTGAATTAGCTAACCACTAACCAACTAACCACTAAACAACTAATTACTAATCACCAACACCTTCACCCCTTTCAAACCTTCTTATTAACCCACACTTCACTTTGGGATCCTTTTTCCCATCTTCAATTATCCATGGAAAGAGCAAACTAGGAGAAATTTTTCTCCATAAAGATTTGACTATTTATCAACCTAAACCATACCTTAATGATTAACCAAACTAACCCTTGAAATTTTTTCCTAAACCTATTAGCCAAACTTATCAACTAACCAATCGCAAACTATCAGAGATTTCCTTTCTCCTTCACCCAACCCAAAACTTATTAGAGAACCACCTTACGTTAACCTTGACACCTTTGGAGACTACCCTTATCTACCTAACAAACCCAACCTCACCTACAATCATTCAAACCTCATCTATAACCAACCAACAACCTATCGACCATTTGATCATTATCACACCCCAACCAACAACCTATTGACTATTTGATCATTATCACACTCCAAGTAAAAACCTATCAACAACTATTTGATTATTATCATACCCAACCAATAACCTATCAACATCAATCATATCAATTACCCCAACCTTTTCAAAACTTGAGTCACTTACCCCAACCATCATATCAATTACCTTAACCCACCTTATCATCTCAATCAACCTTACCTAAACAAACTAACCAACTAATCTATCAACCTATCAATCTATCGATCCTATCAATTACCTTAACACTCCAAGTAAAAACCTATCAACAACTATTTGATTATTATCATACCCAACCAATAACCTATCAACATCAATCATATCAATTACCCCAACCTTTTCAAAACTTGAGTCACTTACCCCAACCATCATATCAATTACCTTAACCCACCTTATCATCTCAATCAACCTTACCTAAACAAACTAACCAACTAATCTATCAACCTATCAATCTATCGATCCTACCAACCTTATCTAACTTATCAACCTTACTAAATCTAACTAATAACTACCAACAAAACTTACCTAACTTATCAAAGTTATCAAACCAACAAACCTCATCAACCTAGCCTAAACTAACTTCCCAATAATTACAAGTTGCTTAAAACTAGACTACTCCCTTAAAGGACAGCTATAAAATGCTAATTTAAGACCAATCCCTTAAAGGATGGCTAAGTTCAATAATCATTTAAAGTTTCTCGCATTTATCAGCTTCACCCACTTATCAAATCAACAAAATCAATAAACAACCCTATGCCCAAATCAAACCAAAAAATTTGTATTCAGCTCTTATATGTGACATTTATAGAATTCTCACATTGATCAGTCAATATACTTTATTAAAACATGGACTTGTCAATTATGGTTCTTTGGTCACCTATAGAAGGGGCAAGCTAACCCACATCAAGTTACCATCTCACCCATTTCTCATTCAACCATCTACCTATCACCCACTTTCCCTTCACACCCTCTCCACAATCAAGGGACTATAAGCTTACTTGATGAAAAGTGATCAAGGCACCTTATTTTTTAATCGAAGCATGCTCATGCAAAAAATTCAATAGGCTTATGTTCACTAAGTCAATCCAAGTATGGTTTCCTTTTTTTAGGTCCTTTCCAACCAAAAACATCATGCCTTTTCCTTTCCCTCTATTCATTAAGTTCATGTGGACATATGTCTCATGATTCTTATCTCTTTCTCACATTTAGTTTGTTACCTATGTCTACTTTATGTTCTTTCATTATGTTCCCCTATCATATAAAAACATTTAAACATCATTCTCATCAACATGAACATAACATTATGAACCCAAACCATATCCTAACCATAAATCCAAGAAACATCAATCATAAATAATCACATCACAAAATTATAGCATCATGACATCATGTTATCATCATCAAACATCATCAACATCATCCCTATAAGAAGTCCAAAACATCATCATATAAAATATTATCTATGAACAATATTATCAATAAACAATGCTTACATCATCTATCACATAAACATCTTCCAATCTATAAGACACAATATAATCATAAACAACATCATAAAAAACCATCTATCACATATTCATGATCATGAACAAACACATCATCAATTCTATATGAACCAACCATCATTTACACTATATAATAAAAATCATGTTTTCATCACATCATCATATAACCATCTTATAAACATCACATGATTAAAGCTATTGAGTCTATATCTCATAAGCATAAATCATAAACCAACCTTATCCACTTCACCTTCTAGTGGATCAATCTCAACTCAACCAACCTTATCAACCTTAACCAATCAAACCAACCAACTTAATTATCACCCTATCAATCTATCAACCTATCAACCAACCTATTCCACTTCAACTATCACTAGATAAACCTATAAATAATAAATCCTCACCCAAGGTCAACCTAACCTCAACCATAGTCAAGGATACCAAATTTTTGATAGCTACCTTATGGCATTACCTTTGGTTTGATCCCCACTAAGAACATGTCACAATTTTTCCATCTTACCTTACCCAATAAACCAAGCAACCAACCCAACCAAGCAAGCAAACCAAATCAACCATTTATCTTACCTATTTCAACCAAGCAATCAAACCAAACCAATTCAACCATTTATCTTACCTATTTCAACCAAGCAAACAACCCAACTAAGCAAGCGAACTAAATCAACCATTTATCTTACCTATTTCAATCAACCATAACCAACTTATCAATTAACCCAAACCAACATCAACTCAATATTTCACCTGAACCACCACCTTTAAATTAACCTCTTCACCCATTAACAACTAACATCTAACAACTAATAGCTCTTTGGGCATAGCTAAATTCATATTCATCCCTCTTTGCTACCTAGTGCCTTTACTTTGGGATCTTTTTCTCACCCCTACCACCTATTAGGGAGTATCCTATTCTCTCTTAAACATCTAACATTTGGAGATCACCCTTTCTCCACAAACCTTAGACCAAGAAAACCTCTAATCTTTTGAGAGAACTACATTTGGCCTGAAGTTCTTTTCAGATATTACACCCATAGAACTATGTAGGCTATATCCACTTGCCTAGTGTATATGGAGTCAGCTCAGTCATCCCTTACCAACCCATACCCAACCACCCATTGGAGAGAACTTATTCTCCATAAAAAAAACCATGAACTATTGGAGAATACCCTCTCCAACCAACCAACAAACCATCCAACCACATCCACCTTGATGTTGGCTATTTTTGACCCAAACTATTCACATATTTTATGACAACCTTGCCTTGGTCCTTTTGACTACATCAAGTACCTTGCCATGTTGAAAATTTGAATTTACACTAGCTCATGCACAACCAATAATTTTGTGTCTTCCCAAGAGCACTTCTTACCTTGGATACCTTGAGACACTGACCTTATCTAATAGACTTATAAAGTAACCTAATTAGCTATACCTAATGTTGGGGCATGGTTACCCTATCACTTATCTTTTAAGCATTGACCTTATTTTTACCAACTATGGCAACTTAGTCTATGCATGATCTTGACTATCACACTTATTCATATTTTGTGCACATATTTATGCCTTAGTGCCCAAGCTCACTAACCACCCTTATCACCTACTTTTTCACCCACATAATCACTCATCGAACCCAAAACTAATTTTGCTTCACCTTATCAACTCTCATTTTGAGGGGGATCACCTCCTCCCATACTCAGGGTAATTGAACATTTGACCCAAAATCTATTTTTATTTTACTAGTTGATACAAATTGCATAATAAAAAGGGGGAAAATATAAACACTAGAAAACTACACACTATGGTCTTAGATGTCAAAATACCTATGGATGCCTAACCTACTATCTGCACCCCTTTCGATCATAAACCTGAGTCAAAACACTCTTTGAACAATTCACCTTCTAACCTACCTTGACCAAACTTTACCATTTCACCTTTTCAACCAAACTTAACCTTTAATTATTGATGGTCAGCACTTTAACCACTGGTGGTCAACACTCTAACCACCGATGATCAACACTCTAACTATTGATGATCAGTACTCTAACTATTAATGGTCAACACTCTATCCACCAACTGTCATCACTCTAATCACTGACAGTCTCTCTAATTGCTGAAAGTCATGTCTTCAACCTAATTTAACACATCACCAACTATGAATGAGATAAGAATTACATAAAATTAAGTAACTTCCTTGTGCAAAGCAATATAACTTTAAAGCATTCTTAATTAGCATCTTTTTCCCTATCTAATTAGTAACTATCTTTTGCCTAATTAATAACTTCTTCCATCTTAATTAGCAATTTCATCCTATAAAATAAAAATGGTAGGAAGGAAAAGGGATCCATAAATCTCATGTCCAGACTATCATATTTTATTGTATAGGTACAATAGAGACTCAAAATGCTACTAAAATTACTCCAAGCTTCACCAACATCTTCAATCAAATTCACTAATAAAGATAAGTATCTATGTTGCATGTATTTAATTACTTTGTTTTCATTTTGATACCTCTATCTAAACCAAACCAATTATAACTAGATACCTTTGACCTCTCGACCAATCAACTAACCTCCAACAACCTAATATGTGATGCTCTCTAACCTATGGATCCAACCTTTTACCTTAAGTAGACCTATCAATAATAACTACTAATAGTCTACTATATAACCATTGACAGTCATCCTGACCATCAACAGTCAACTATCAAACTACTATCAATCACCCTGACCACTGATGGTGAGTTGTTAAACTACTATTAGTCCCCTAACTACTAACGATCAACTATCAAACCCCTGATGGTTACTCCAATTATCGATGGTCAACCTAACCACCACCAGTCACTATGTGAACCAAACCATCAAGTAACTATAACCCACCAAAACCTATTTTCATGACCTTTATCACCTCATAGACCAAAAATAGCAACTTGACTAGACCTAAACACTTTTTTAATAATTAAGCATTTACCTTAATGTCATTTTATTAAAACACTAGCATTTTATTTGAAAAGTATTTATTTTTTTAGATCTAGTACTTTCATGTTATGTAACTTTCTTTTTTATCAAACATTAACTTGCATTGAGAAGGTGGATTGATAGCCTTCCAAATCGTTCATGCTATCTTAGATCTATCTCCCGTTAGGAAATCCACCCATCTATTTATCTAACAAACAAGTTTTCTTTATTCTTGTCTTATTGCAGGTGTTCTTCCCTAGCCAAAAAAGAGTTCTCACATCATCTAGATCATGTGCGCACTTTATATTAGGTATTTCTTTACACACACCTCTTTTAGTTAATAATAGATTAAAAAAAAATTGAATAAAACAAAACCACAAGAAGTGTAGAGTAACTGCCATCTAAAAAATTTCTCATACAAGAATAGACTATAGGAAGAAGAAGGGCTCCTACAAGTTAATAATTTTTCACCAAGTTGATAGGTGAACTAAAGGGTTTATCTAGCTTGTTCTTCCTTTTGTTGTGTTTGTGCCAAATATTCTTACAATTGGTGTTTCTCTTTCACAAGAAGTTTGTTTTGCCTCTTCAACTCCTCAAGTTTAGAACGAACGTGCTCCTAGTGGTTTCTAACATTAGGATAGGACAGAGTGGTCTAGAAACCCTATTCTATCATGACTTTAGGAATCACATTAAAAGAGCTAGAAGTTATTTGAGCTTTCAAATTATCATTTTTTTTCAAATTTTTGAATATTTCTTCTCAAAAAGATATTATCTTCTTCAAGTGTTTTAGTATAGCTTGACAAATCAATAATGTGATTTTTTTATTCATCTAATTTCTTCAAGGATTGAATTTTAATGTTTTCTATTTGTTTAAATAAAAGATAAATAACAACTTCCTTACTCTAGGATAAATATATTAACTCAAAAATATCTTCTACATTTTGCTTGACTATGGCCTCCAACTGAGATAATGTTAAAACATCTTGTAGTTTCACATCATCTACTTCTTTAAAATGTTAAACTTCTTCATCAATCATTAGAGCCTTACCTTTGTCAATTGATTTATGTGTAGAGGGAGTAGGAACAATCTCAAGAATAGTCTCTACAAATTTATCCTATAGAAAAGGGGTTTCTACTTCCTCTTTGTCTTGTGTTCCACTAATAGTGTCAATGGTTTCTTGCCTTAGACTATCCAAAATTTTTGTATCCATTATTTCATCATTATCAATCACTAATATCAATTTTATCCTTATCTTCTAAGGGAGAGAAAGAATCTCTGCATATGAGGCTTCTTTAGGTATAGGATGTAAAATATGGTTTTCTAAATATTCATCCTCAATGATTTGAATACGTTCCTATTCAAGGGTAGTTTGGAAATATTTCTTTGGGTTCCTGGTGGAAGACCTAAGCCTTAATTTTTTTCTTGGCTCATATGGTGGAATCACATTAAGAGGACTTAGTTTAGGTATAACAGAACTAACTATGGATCATGTAGTTTGAGTTGACTTAGGAATAACTAATTTAGAGGAAGAAATCCCAGGTGGATCCTTAGAACCTGAGGCATGAGGGTCTCATGGTATTTGCTTAGCAAGTTTGGGTTTTTTTTTTTAAATCCTTCACAGAAGGCAATCTAGGCTTCTATACCTTATTCCTAATATAGAAAATGGTGTTGGATTATTAATTGAATAAGCCCATGGTGGTGAATGGTAAATGGGTTTTTTTGGTATCTCATAACCATGACTTGAATGGATCCTAACAATAATGAGGGTAAATTAATTTGGTGTTGGGATTGTTGTATGCCATACCTCTGATAAATTAGTATCCTCATTACAATACAACTTAAGACACTACATTGACCCTCACATGTTAGTTATTTGATAATCCATAAATATACTAACCTCCAAGATTTAGGGAAAGAATCCATGTTGATACATTTGATTTTGCCTTTGACATCTTGAACATACAATGACATTGGTTCTCCTTCTCTACTAAAGATACATATGAGGTCATTAAAGGAGGATCTTCCTAAAATTGTTGCCCCTCATTTGGAATTTTGGATAACTCACTAAGAACCTGATTGGAGAATGGAATTTGCACACCTTGAATAGTAGAAAATTCTATCTTCAAATGGAGGATGAAGTCTATAACAAGTGTCTCATCAAAACCCTAGAATTTCAAGAGAAATTTAAGCCACCCTGTTGCTATAAACACTTGTTTCACTAGTTCATCTCATAAAAGACCATTTATAGACTCATTTTGATATTTTTTATTATGTCCCATTTTGAGTTCCAATTTTACACAAAATAAAGTCACTCCAAAGCTCTGCTCAAGAAATAAATATGCTTTTCCAAAAATCAATGGATAGTAATGGTATCTCTTATATTTAATTTCTATAGATAAAACCTGGAGCCTTCAATCATGTCAAGTGATAATAATAATACCAATCGAATTAATAATGACTATGGATTTTTACCCTTTTTATTTATTTATACTTATTATGTCGTTAAATCTTTAGAAATTGCTTTATCCACATGAATGTAATATGATGACAAAGATAAGTCATCATAAAGTGATTTATAACTTGAGAGGATAATGTTAGTAGCATATAATCAATTGTTTAAAATGTGACTTTTTGGAAAGATTCCCTATTGACATGGTGGGAATATTCTTCTTGAAACACTTATGGGAATTTTTGCCAAAGATTTGACTATATGCATGCAAACTCAGAAATTCAAAAATTAGCTTTTAGTAAAATAATATATACTATACCTTACAAACCCATGATATTGTCCTTGTTTGACCTTCTTCACCTATTTTAACAAAGGAAATTACATGAATTAGTTTTAAGGAATAGTACATAAAATAATAAAATCAATGTTTATTGCTTTGGATCAAGGAGAATCAACCACTACTTAATTTATAAACTCACTTTAAAAAAAAAAAAAAAAAATTTCCCTAACCAGCCATTTACTAGTTTTTTAATCAAGGCTCATCAAGTTTTTTGGCTATGACTATCAATAACATCCCTAAATATTTTCATTTCCAAATTTTTTTAATTTTTAATTTATTTTTTATACATTTATTTATTTTTTGAATTTTTAGAGGAGGTGGATCCTCTTCCTTTATTAAATCCATCTTGTCTTCAAAGATTAATATCCATGAAAGATTTGAGTTATTTCATGGGGCCAAACTCATTTTGTACCAGCTAGATGAATTATTCTTTACTCAAAGGCTTTTGGTATAGCATCAACTGATGTCCATTAGCAAGGAGAGTCTTCTAATTACCATTTATAGGTAGTAATTGTATTGAACCATTATCAAAAATATTTTCTATCTAAAATGGTCCTAACTATCTAATTCTTAACTTAATTTTAAAGTGTTGATACTTAGAATCATACAAAAGTGCCCAATTTCCTTCTTTAAACTATCTTTCCTTGATGTGCAAATCATGCCTTTGTTTCCTCTAGTACTACTTCATCTCTACCTACTATAAATATTATGTTCTCATTTCATCCAGCTCATTCAATTGTAAAATTATCTCTCTATGATTCATCCAAGTCAATTCCTACTTCTAGTGCAGTCCTTAAAGTTTGCATCTCAAATTCAATTTAAAGGAGAAGTTTCTTACCAAATACCAATTCATATGGTAAAAAAATAGTAGTAGTCTTCCATGTGGTGTTATATGCCCATATAGTTTTTGGAAGTTTGGTTTCCCAATTAGTTTTATTTCTATTGACTATTTTGGTAAGGATATTCTCTAACTCTCTATTGGTAACCTCTACCTATCCATTTTCTTGAGGGTAGTATGGAGAATAATTTATATGGTTGAATTGGTAGATCTCTGTGAATGCTTGGATCATTTTGGACATGAAATGAGGTTCCTAATAAAAAACTATCTCTCTTGATACTCCAAAATGCTACATGATCTTGGAATATAAGAATTTTGCTACTACCTCTTCTCTTACAAAGGAAAGAGCTTGTACTTTAGCCCATTTAGTCACATAATCCATACATACCAAAAAGTATTCCTTGCCTTGAGAATGTGGATCTATGGGCTCAACAATTTCATGCCCCACTTCTTGAAATGTTCTAGAAATACTTGAGGATGGAGGGGCATCTCAGAAGACAATTTAGGTTTAACCATTCTCTAACATGGATCATATTTTATGCTTTGACTTGCTTATGAAGAGTTGGGTAAAAGTAACCAGCTCTAAGGATATTATGTATTATCTTTTTAACTAAGCAGTGTCTTCCATCATATTCATTATGACAAGCATGAATGATGTCATACATTTCATTCTCCTTTACACACCTATGGAAAACATGATCTGATCTATGCTTAAACAATATACCATTAATCTATTTATAACAAGAACTAAATTTAATCAAACATTTCTTTTCCTTTTTGGTAAACTAAAAACGAAACTTCCATGTAGCCAAAAAAAATTTATATCAGCAAACCAAGGTGATTGTGTTGAAACAACAAATAGTTGTTCATTTGGAAAACTATCTTCTACAATTTCTTCATCTGCATTGTTCAATCTAGAAAAAAAATTGGCAACCACATTGAATTTACCTAGTTTATCAACAATTATTATATCAAATTCCTATAACAGTAATAACCACTTGATAATTCTTCTTCCTACCACTGGTTTGTTCATCAAATATCTCTTAGTTACATTATCAGTATATACAAATATTTTATACCCAATAATATAGTGTCTTAACTGATTTATCGCATAAATTACAATAATAAATTATTTCTCAGTGGTTCTGTAGTTTCTTTTAGTTGAAGTCAAGTTATTGATAATGTAGTATATGGCATACATCTGTCTAGCTTCATAGTTTTGTCCCAAAATAGCTCCCATAGCATAATTATATACATCAATATAAATATGGAAGGGATGTGACCAATTGTATCCTTTTAAGACAAGTGTAGAACTTAGTTTTTCCTTGATGGTCTCAAAGACTTGTTGGCAGTCTGGATTCCAGACAAACTCACTCTCTTTATCAACAAAGTAAACATTGGAGCAACAATTTTGATGAAATCTTGTATAAACCTTTTGTAGTATCTTATATGGTCTAATAAGCTTTTAATATCAGTCTGATTTTAAGGGATAGGTAAGTTTGAAATGACTTCAATTTTTTTTGATCTACTTGGATTCTTTTTGCATAAATATTATGTCCAAAACTATTCCTTCCTATACCATAATCAAACACTTTTCATGGCTTAAGGATAGATGGTGTTCTCACATATTTTTAGTAATTACCTATGATTGCTTAAACTTTTATCAATATATTATCCATGAACAATAAAATCTACCATGTAAATCTCCACACAGTCATTAGTTAAATCTGAAAATATGGCTAAGACTACTCATTGGAAAGTGATAGGTGCCTTACATAAACCAAACGGTAAGACCCTATATGAAAAATCTCCCCATGGACAAGTGAAATTTGTTTTGTATTGATCTTCAAGTGCCACTTGTATCTAGTTGTACCCACTAAATCCATCCATGAAAGAAAATATCTTTTCCCTACCAAGTTCTCAAGTACTTGGTCAATAAAGGGTAAAGGGAATCAATC
This sequence comes from Torreya grandis, assembly GCA_037957365.1. Classification (NCBI taxonomy): domain Eukaryota; kingdom Viridiplantae; phylum Streptophyta; class Pinopsida; order Cupressales; family Taxaceae; genus Torreya; species Torreya grandis. The sequence goes on along the minus strand of JARHVA010000057.1, from coordinate 4,387,694 downwards.
TATCATGGTTGCTTGATTCAATTCCTTGTAGTATACGCATACTCTCTATTTAAAAATTTTATTAGGAACAATAACCAAAAAAGAGACCCATTGGCTATAAAAAATAGGATAAATGAATCCCACTTCTAGCAACTTTTCTATTTTAGTTTTCATAATGTTTCTTAAGGTGGGATTAATTCTTCTTTGAGGTTGCCTTATTGGTTTAATGTTATTTGTGTAGATATGGTGTGTACATATGCTTAGATGGATTCCATTTATGTCTTGATATTCTACAACAAAATCTTGAGTATGATCTCTGAGTACATCAAAGACTTTCACTTCTTGGTCATCCGTCAACCAACTATTTATGTTGAGCATCTTTCCTAGTGCTACTGTGATTTGTTTAGTGCCTAGATGGGAAGAATATATTTGTTTGAATTCACTCATCAAATATTTGAGAGGATAAGGATGTCATAATAATGTATGTAATGTGATTGTATCTTTGAAAATTTTATCTCCTATAGAAATCACTCCAGCTAAAGGACAATAGAAGGCTGTTAAAAATGAATTTTGGCATTCATGTGCCCACTGCATAACACTATATTGAATGTCTTTATGGTCATACAAAATGTTAGAAGAGGTTGAAAAGGATGGTTATTTTGAAGGATATGAAATTCAATCATGATAGAATCCTCTATCAAAATCCTTAGTTGGACTGACAAGATCCATAGCTAGACTATCAAGATTCATAGCTAGATTGTCAAGATCTAGAGCTAGACTATCAAGATCCTTAGTAGTTCTGATACTTATTAAGAACTCATATTATACTTCTTCCACATTATTATTTATTGTGAAAATAGCTAGAGAGGAGATACTATCACATATTTTTTATGTTGATCTACCCATAACTGTTTGATAGGATTGGTTGATGGTTGAGCAGGTGGATATAAAGAAATATGTTTTGCTTTAAGACCATTTGATATGGTCATATCCCATGATCTATAATAAATCAATCTTGCTAAAATTTCTAACCAAGGTTTTCCTAAAATCAATGAGTATAATTTGTTTATTTTTAATCTGGAGGACAATAAAATCAATAGGGTATTCCCATGATTTTATAGTCAATGTTATATCCTCAATGACACCTTCTAGTTTGGTAATGGAATGATATACCATTTATAAGATTTTGGTAATGGGTTGTATATCTTTTAGAGATATATTTTACATGGTGTCTATAGTCATTACATTAATATCAGATCCCAAATCCACCAATACATTTGGTATCTCCTGCTTTTCAATCTTTATAGAAATGATAGGACTCCTTGGGTCCCCATATTTAGGCAAAAGTAGTTTACTTGATAATAAATAAGCAAGCTTTCCATCTACCTATATAGTCTTGGGATATTGTCTTTTTCTACTATGTGTCTTGATACAAAAACTTTTGATCATCCTATTTAGTTTTGGAATGTCCCTAATGGATTGTAATAATGAAATTTATATGTTGAGCTTCCTGAGTTCTTGAATTAATTAAAATTCCTTGTTGTCTTCCACTTCCTTCAATCATTCTAGAAAAGGAATAGATGGAGTTATGATGACTTCCTCTATTTTTACAGGTTGCTCTCTTAACTTGTATTCTTTCTTTGGTTGAGTCTATTGACTTATTTTTTTATGAAGTACTTATGTGATGATGATATGAGGTTCTTGTAATATTTTTCATGACCTAAGATGTATGTCTGCACATTTAATAACACCTACCCCTATGTTTTTACCTTGATCATTTACATAAACATATTTATTCTTTAGATTTTCTACATGTTGAGTATGTAGTTGAGGCTGGTTTACTTGATTTCTTTGAGGATCCATTAATATTTGTTGTTATTGTTATGGAAACCTTATTTGTTGTTGTTGGTTATAGTTTGGACTAGGATTCTAATGCTGATTTATCAATGGTTGTTGGTGACCTTGGGGTATCCAAGTTTGTTGAAAAATTTAGGACATCATCCATTATTTTGGCATCCATTCATGGGTACCCCATTATGGTGGTACTTCTCACACTTGTGGAGGTGCATGACATTTTGGAAAAAGAATCCTTGAGCCAAACTATAGTGGTTGATTTTGTTGCAATGTATTTCCTTTTCTTTTAACATAGTTTATTTTTTCTATGGTCTATACATTCTATTTGAATTATTTCTTAAGATTAGGAAGGTGACTATAATTTTTTGTGTCATGATCTTGAGCATCACATATTCCATAGATTTCTATTTTGTCTAGAGGACAATCCCTAAGTGCATGTTTAATCTACACTTTGGACAATAAAATTCCAATGGTTTAGTGTTAGGTTTAGCCTTAGCTTGAAATCCATCTAATGTTGTGTTTAGTTAAACTAGTATGTTTATTTTGAAGTTTGCTAGTTCCTCCATGAGTTGGCTTACATCACTAGATTTCTCTAGTTTCCCTCTTCTACTACTTGGTTGTATCTTAAAGTAGTTGGTACATAAACATGTAATCTCTTGGAAGTCTAGTTTAGTACTATCTACCTTACCCATGAGATTCAAAGAATCCCTGGAGGATTCATCCAATAAATTAATTAAAATAGTTTTGATCACTTCTTTGGATAGATCATATCCACATCTATTATGGGAAAAAGGGAAAAAGCAAATAAATCAAGGTAATCTTCAAGGGTTTCATCTTTATTTTGGTTGATTTTGAATTTTTTTTTTCTATCCTTGACCCTGTGGCAATCTTGGTATTTGTTCAATAATATTGTTTCCATCTCTCTCCAAGTGTTAATAGAGTTTCCTAATAATCCCATGAACCACCTCATTGCTCTTTCCTTCATATTATAAGGAAAGAGATTCAAATTTTGATTGTCGGAAGTGTAATCATAGGTTTGGCAGAGGACTTTGAACTTAAAAAGAAATAAGTCTGGGTATTCATTGGGCATACCTCTAAAGGTAGGTAGATTGGATGGGGAAATATTTTTTATTTTTGTTCAATCATCATTATCAAATACAATAGGATAAGATAAATTATTCTCAAGAGGATTCCTGCAAGAATTTTATACATGGCTTATATTTTCTCCCATTATAAATAGAGTTCTATTGAGAGGAGAAGATTTTGGTTGTTCAATGTTTGATAGTTTAACTCTTATAGAGGAATATTCCTCTAGATATCAAGAGGTACTTCTAAAAGACCTACTTATTTATTTTTGAAAATTTTCTATCTTTTCTAAGAATGTTTTGATTCTTTCCTCTAAAGGATAAGGATCTTTTAGAACAAACCTTCCTTGAGAATCCATTTTCCTATTCATATACATGTATTTGACAAGAGTGTAATTTATTCTATTTTTTTGGTTTTTATATTTTGACTGTTAGCTTGAGTGTTTACCTTACTAACACTTTTAAATAATTCCCTAGAAATGACACCAAAAATGATGGGTGTCATTGTTACCCCTTCATTTAACTAATCTATGTTGGTGTCAATTCTTACCAGGACTAGTGTCCAAGGTTGTTTGTAGTAAGGTACTTATTGGTTTCAACAAACATTACTATTTAGGGTTTTTTTTGGAGTTTTACTAACCTAATAGCTATTTTTAAGAATCTAAACTAATGCTAAAAAGAAACACTCTTGCATGAAATGTAAACAAACCAAACTACTGAATTGAATAATCTAGAAATAATCACACAATGATGCAAAATAAACTCACTGAAACCAAATCTCAAATTCACACTTGAAAAATGAAAGTTATAGGAATTAAAGGAATGATAAATGCTTATTCAAATTTGAAAGTAAACACATCAATATATATTTTATCCTACATGTTACAAGTCTAATCACATAAAACATATATACTATTTTCAATTGAAACAAATAATAAATAAACTTATCAATACCAAAAGTAACGTCTCCTATCTCCTTGGGGAGTGGACCCTTGCTCACCTTTGGATTTAGGTTTGAGTCAACTCAGTCTTAGAATGTTATCTTAACACATATAATGAAAGAGTAATCTATTGTGAGTCTTCTTGTATTCAATAAAACAAAACTTACAATATTTGTGTATCTCTATATGTCTACCGATCAACCATGGATCTATCCTTTTATTATATGCAAAAGAAACTAACTATTCTAAAAACTAGGCAACAACTTAACTGACTTAGAATAAGAATATATTTAGAGAGATTGGGTGATATAACCAAAATAGAGAAAAAATTGTAATAAGATCTACATAGAATCATAAAGATCCATGTGAGATTATAACTACTATGTCTAGATATATCTAACTACCAAATTTGTATATACAATATATCCATATCTTCTAAATCTAGAGTTACAACCTGTAATAATAAATTCCATAAATAGAAGACCATACATGAATAATAATCTATATATAAAGATGTATATAGATAGAAAGTATCAAAAGGAGTCTTTAGATCATCATGGAAAAGGTGGAAAAGCTTCTTGAATGCTTTTAGAACATGTTTTGGCCAAATCTAAAGTGAACTATGAGAATTCGTAGCACAACTATCATAATCTATAACTGACTATTGTAATTTGTAGTTGATTGACAAAATCCATATATATGCTTCAAATGATCAGTTCTTGGTCATGACACATCTTTATCTTCATGAGATATTAGCAAAAACCTTATTTAGATGCTATTATAACTATACATATCAAAATATGAAGACTAAACATGCAAATGGTTATAACATCATGCAAAGAAAGCTAACTTAGACTACATGAGATTATAAAGATAAAATCATCCAATATCTACCTTAGGCTAATTATAAACCCTAATACTATATGCAATGCTCAATTCAAATGGTAAGTTTAAGGCTATAAAAGATGATATATCATAAAAAGAATGAGTCATAATGTGGACTCATCATTTTTTTCTCAGAAGAAGTTATACCACACACCCTCCAAATGAGTTCACACTTATGAACATGCTTTACATCATTCTCCATGCCTCAATATTTTGGTAAATGGATTGTCATTTCATAATACACAGTTGATAGTTGAGGTACTTATAATGGTTATTGTGTAGAACTCTTAAGTCCTATTCTTACGGGTGGAATTCCACCACTTCCTCCTAATTTACCTCTTAGTCCACCTCTCATTCCTCTAGCAGCAATACTTGAGATGTTGGGTGCATTAGCAATTTGATTTATAATTCTTGGACTAGTGCTCTACCAACTACTAATGTCAGATCCACTAGGCATACCAAGTTTCATAATAAAAAAATGTTGAAGAGGAAAAGAGAGTATCAATTTACTATGAGTTAAAACTTTCTTAGCAATAGGTTCTCTTACAGGGTCAGTCTTTGACTATACACTGTCTATATCCCAATTATGTATAATTAAACTATCTAGCTCAAAAACATGAGTGTGCACTATGGTTTGGGAACTGGGTTGATTTAAATATGGTTCTTCAGTCTCCACCATCTAGATAGGTTCTCCCACATATGACAAATATGGAGTTGGATGTGGTCCAAAAGTTATTGAGTCCTTATAATTTTTTAATTTATTACATATCCTAACATCACTTCCTGAGTCTTCTCCTCTCCTTTCCACTCTGCTTCCACATGTAATCATTTGTTGAGCTTCATCATATTTATAATTTTACAACTCCCACTAACTAGATACCATTTCAAACCAACAATCCTTCACCAACACCCTTGCATTCCCTTCCCAATTGTGTTGTTCATGTAAGGATGAGTTTATCCCTTCATAGGGAGAGTTTTAAGTCCAAAATCAATAAACAACTTCTTTACTTCTAGTGGGAAATGTCTAATAGACCAACCACATGGTTCTTAGATAAATTGAAATGTTGCTTCTTCAGGACAAGAGTAAGTAGATACATCACACTCTAAGATGGAGGTATTCAACGCCCCTTTCCATAATATATGAACAAATCATGTCCACAGTTTTCTCAAACTGGCTAAATCCCTCTGATGCTCTATTGTCCAAGATTTCCTCCTAAACTTTCATGACTGGTATTGAACATATGCTGAGATCCAATCATGAAAATGAATAGGGACTTTGACGAAGAAATTTTCATATAAATAGTTGTAGAGATGTTATTCAACCCATGCACATGCAAAAACTCCTACTTCAAAATAAGGAATTGAAAAATTATCCTCGACCTCGGTAAGCCATTGTTTAATATTATCAATGGAAAAATGTTCAAGCATTTTCCATTACTATACAATAAGCACTATGGGTCCTGATAATAGAACCAAGATGTTGGGTTTTTATATCAACTTTTCCTTAGGGCACTGAAGTGTCTATATCCCAACAAGATAACACACAGGAATTTCATGTAATACTAAACTCTTACACACTAACTTGAATCACACAATAAGAAATCAGTTCCTATGTGTTATGTTGCGTAGTAACACACTTTTCATATATTGGTATTTGTTTATGTATCTAATTACTGATTACATAGAAAAATAAATAAACTATTTGGACTTTGTTTTGACTATGTAAATAAACATGATTATGAAGATAACTAACATGAGATTCAAAGTATTGATTATGCAAGTTCATCTAATGCACATTCTATTCATTATAGTCAAATACAAATGACATGTTACATAACAAATGCACTGATAATTCAATGTTAAAACTTAACTAAAAAATGTAGCATAACACTAGAACTAATAATAGATTCCATGATTTTGTTATTACCATAATCTATCATTACAAAATACTAATGCTCAATAGCATTACAAATCTCTACACATGGGTATTTATACTTGTTTTTCCTAACCACGTTATTAGATTATTTATGACACTTTGGTGACTAGCCAATGATCTCTAGTAGATTGAAAGTAGTGGTAGTCATTTACTTATTTTTCCTTAAGGACCTAGGCCTTAGCCTCACTATATTCTCATTTGATGTTGGATCCTTGCTTCCAAATGTCATCCTTTGTGCAGGATGGTGCCAAACTTGTGTTTGAATAAATTTTGTTCTATCCTTGAGAATCACTCCTTAATCATTACCTGCTTCCTTCATGTTCCCCAAGTTTTTCAATGATACACTAAATCTGTTGCTCTCATGTCCTCAATTTTTTATACCTCTCCTTTGACTGTTTCTTCTCATGCCAAGATATTCCACACCATTATCTTTTGTGCCATGGCTTTTCCATGTCATACTAGTTTCATGCCATGATGGTCTCATGCCAAAAGCCAAAATACTTAGTCAAAATTAGGGTCCAATAGTAACACCTCTATTACACATGCATAAATAACTTATTTTTTATTTGTGCTGACATTGTGATTAACCATTATTTATATTTTTTCATGTTTTTTATTTCACTTTTAGTTTATTAATGTTTTTTCCTTTCTATTGTGTTTGTTTGTTTACCTATTTATTTGCTTTCATTGTTGTGCCTTTACTTAGTATATATGTGTTCATTGGGTGATTCCTTATGCATTATAGTTAAGTCTATCCATATTCATATGCCAACATTTTCATCATGGTTCTTATCATTGGTGCATTATTTTTTATTGTTTATTGGATTGAGTGTCAGTCTTTATGCATATTTCAGCTAAGTTATTATGGTGTTTTATATCATGGTGCATATTGTTAAGTGTTACAATAAAAATTATCTCAAGAAATATTACAATAAATGATACCATGATACTTCTCCTTGGTCACCTAAAAAATCCTTAATTTATCTAATTATTTCCCAAATACAGAGTAATTCAATCATGAAATAATTTTAATCCTTGCTAGTTAGGGCATGTATCTCCATACTAGCAGGTATTTGAAATTCATGCCTATCCTATGTACCAGCGTACTGTTACTCTATGAATTCATATCAAACCCATAATCCCCCTTTTTCAAATTTTCATAATATCCAAAACCATAGTGCCAATGATTATAACTGCTTTTGGGTAAATCATTGTGTTTCACTCTACTTGGATGCTAATGATTATAACCATATTTGGGTGAATCAGTATCATTATCCTACCCTGTAGGGGCATGTTTTCATTGCGATAATGATTATAATTTCCTTTGGGAAAATAATTATCTCTATCCACCCAACTAGGGCATGTTTTTATTTTTATAATTATTATAACCACCTTTAAGAAAACCATTATCTTTTTACCTTGCTACATTGATGATTATAACTGCCTTTGGGAAAATCATCCTTTTTATCTACCTAGCTAGGGCATCTCACTATGTTTTTTATTATAACCACCTTTGGGCAAATCATTCTTTTCCACCTCATTTACCTTTAGGTCCCATTATTTTTATTCTTCTTCAGGGAATGATCACCGATCTTTTTTACTACTCACTCCCTCGAGGGGGCATCTAAGGCTTATCCATCACCTGTTGAGGCATTAGGCATTAAGTACCTTTTCATTATTTGAGAATACATTACTATGATTATAACTTGTAATACCTTCCTAAATAGGGGTAAATTATAGACACCCCATTTTGGCCATAACTAACTTTCGATCGAACTTTAGACTGATTTCTACCAAACATTGAAAATTAAGCCTAAGAATCATTGAATGTCCCAATTTTGTCCACACACCATTCATTACTGATTATAATCAGGTTTAAGCATCCATGTTTTGGATATTATCCAATACATAATAATAACCTCTCATAGATTCATCTTCAGTCACATTGTGACCTAACAACTAGCAATTTGGTTTATGGACCCATTAAGTAGAGCACTTAAACAATTCCTAAAAGATATAAAATGATAATCAAAATGAATCAACTAATTAAACCAAATTAAATATTTAGATTAATAATCCATTTCAAATTAATGAATATCTAAAAATGGAAATTTGAAAATTTGAAATATGAAGCTTCTTCATATTGCTTTTATGAGTTGTCAAGCTCTCACAAAATATCTAATTTGTAAGACATGCCTATTAAATGAAAATCATAATTACATGCCACCTCCTTAACTCAATTTGAGTTAAACTCAACTCACGTAGGTTTGGTTTGAACTCATTCCATGCTTAAAAACCTAACCTAATTCAACTTAGGTGAGAGTTAACTTTAGAGGCTATTAATACAAGGCCTTACCTATTTATCCTAAATCTCTTTTGATGTAAATTTATTATGCTCAGATATATGCAAAAATACTTTCTAATAGTGCTACCATGCCAATTTCATAAGCCAAACCAAGGTGCCAAGGAGAGGTAGAGTAATAAAGCTTCATTGACAAGTATTTCTTGAGCACATAGCCAAGCAAGCCAATTCAATAAGCCATTTTAGAGCTAAAAGGAAGGTAAAAGGATGATATATTTTATTTTATAGTTGTGTTTTCATTTGTATGCATGTTACCTATGCTCTCCCTAGTGTCTAGGCTAGATGTGTTAGTGTTTAGTGTGTTTGTTTTGATTATATTTTCTTGACTAACACTATACTAATCTCCCCTCTATGGATTCCGTGTTCATAGCTATCACCCTTTTTAGGGTTATCAGGAGGAAAAAGTTATTTCTTAGCCATAATAAACATGATTTTAGAAAAATTAATTCTAATTTTTGATATACATTGTAAAAATTTAGATATTAGGAAAATAAAAAAAAACTCTAGAGCACACTAGGAGTTGAAAAGAAGACACATAGGTCATGTTCACCAAATATTTAACCCTAAAATATATATTAAAGGAATCTAGGGTTAATTGGGTAAAGATAGCCTAGGGTACAAGGATGGTAGACTATCTCTAGAGTAGGATAATTATTTGTGAAGCTCAAATAGAACATATACTAAATTTATTATGTTGAGATGCTAAAGATAGAAAGTAAAACTATAATATATATTTAATGAGAAAGAAAATAAGATACCTAACTAGTTATGATGATAATATATATATGGATTTAGAACATATATAAATTGGATTGAATTTAGCTTTTGGAATAATCACCTATTTTATAAATTGTTCCTCTATAGCCAAGAACACTTATGTTGACCTAGGACAATTACATTGATGTTATTATTTGACTTGGATGTAGGTGTCCAGTATAAAATACCTACTAAAATAGGATGAGATCACTTGGATGCTTCTGGGTTCTATGTCACCTTCAATTTGGTATATTCAAATTTAGGTCATGAACTGTCACTCCTTATCAAATAATAAAACCCTATTTCTTGATCTTCATATTAGTTATGAAAAATAGGGTTAGTGGGTAGATAGTATCGATCTACTACAAAGACCCCATGTCAATGAGCATTGCCTACATAGTGAATACTCTAAATATCGCCTTAAACTTATGTATTTTTCTTTTATGTCTTGGCTTGTATCTAAATCATGTAATGTGTGATAAGTAAGTACAATAATGACTAGCTTGTAACCTGGAAAATATATCTCTTGGGTTGCTCTTTTAGTACTTCAGATCTTTAGATGTGTTGTATCTATGTTTGATATAGAAATAGGAAAAAATAGGGGATTTTTTATCACTTGAGTGCTTGATATAATGCTTTCAATAAGTTGCTTTGGTCTCTTTAGGTCTTTTCTAGGTTTTGCTAGGTGAGGAATGAATGAGGTTTAATATTGTATTTATACTAATCCCTTTGGAGAATGTCTCAATTAAATCACTTCGACCAACCTTCAGGATACATTTCATTTTTAAATTGGATGATGTTAAGGCCATATAAAATTATGTTAAGGTAGGACACTTGCATTGATGCAAGCTTTTGACTAGGACGTAAGTGACTAAGAAGTTGGAAAATAGGTGTAGGTCCAAAACTTTAGAGATGGAAGATAAGCATGTTTACAACATTATAGGAAATATAATAGTTCTGAGTCATTAGAATACATAGGATGATCTAAGAGATAAGTAATTAGGAATAAAGAGATAGTGTATGCAAATATTTTAGTAGTGGTAAAGGTTTAGAAGTTGAAGGTACATCCATTATATGTATTTTTCAAGTGTATAAGATTAAGGTGCTATGTAATTTATAAATAGTGTCTACAACAAAATGGATTACCAATGACCACCATATTTTCAAGAAGGAGGCAAAAGTTTTTCCATTTCATTTTTTGGTATGGTATAAGTCAACCATGGTCAATTCCTACTCAACATTGAATGAAAATTGGTGTAAAAATCTTTTGGATAAATCTTCAAAGGTAGTGATTTATATTTTGGTTAAATGAAGGAACCACTATAGGGATTAAGCCCTTAGACTATGCAAAAATAGTCCTAATAAACATTCATTATTATAGGTGATGTTTTCACAAGCCAAAAATCTTTAAGATGTTCCCTAGGATCATACTTACATTTGTATTTATTAAACTTAGGGAGTTCAAAGTGTGTAGGAAAAGGTGCTAATGTGTTATTAATATCAAATGGGTAGGGGTAGATTTCCTCAAACTTTTATTATTTTTGTCTAAAAAAGGTATTGTGTTACAAGCCTTGGATTTTATCCTTCATGTTTTCCACTCTTAAATGAAGTATGGTGAGAATTGATTGCCTTGGCTTCAAGAGGGAAATTTGTTAGATGTTTGACCCATAAACGGGTTTAGATTGGTGTTGGCTTATGAACATGAATATTGATTATGAGATGAGTTGATTTGATAAATTGATTGGGAAGTGTATTGAAATGAGGATTTGGATTTCTTGATTGTGTGAATAGGTTTATGTTTGTTGAAATGGTGGAGAAGTTGGGATTTGTTTGATTTATGAATATATTTAGATTGGTGATGTTTGTAAAAAGATTTGGATTGGTTTGGTTTGTAAAAGGAATTGGGTAAGTTTTATTTGGGGATGGATTTGGGTTAGTTTAAATTGTAAAAGGATTTAAGTTGGTTTGATTTAGGGATAGATTGATAAACACATTTTGGTTCAAGTTTGAATTTGGAAAATTTTGAGTTGGATGAGTGTTGGAGTTAAAAGGTTGATGTTGATTGAAGACTAAATTGATGTTGAATAATGATCTTGGATTCATGGGTGTTTGATTTTGATGTGATGGTGTTAAACCTATAAAATAATTTGGATTGGTAAAACTTGAAATTGATTTGATGTAATTCCTAAATCAAAAAATTGATGTTCGTTGATGGGTAAACTTGAATAAGAATTCAATTTTGGATTTGGATTTGATTGATTGTTGATAGGTGAACTAGAATGAGTTTTCAAGTTTAGATTTTGATTTTGATTTACATGGTTGATTGGTGAACTATGGAAGTTTAGATTTTGATTGATTGAGAGACTTGAATAAGCATTAAATTTTTTATTTGATTGATTGATTATTGATAAACTTCAATAAGCGTTCACGTTTGGATTCCATTAATTGATGATTGATAAACTTGAATAAGCATTCAAGTTTAGATTTCATTAATTGATGATTGGTAAACTTGAATAATCATTCATGTTTGGATTTGATTGATTGATGATTGGTGATGTTGAATGGACATTCAAGTTTTGATTTGGATTGGTTTTATTATTGATAGGTAAAATAAAATGTGCATTCAAACTTGGATTTGGATTGATTAATGAGGGTAAATTTGGATTCACACTCAAACTTGGATTTTGGTTGGAACTTTGGTCAAACAAAGGATTATTTATCTTATTGGATTGGTGTTTTGAAATATCTTGATTTATTTGATGGGCATGGGATTCCATAGAAAACCCATGGTTTTCTTAAGATGATTCATCACTGAGGATAGATTTTCCTTTATCTTGGGAGACTTGGGAATTGGAATTGGATGAACTAATGACAATCTTGATAGTTTATAAATAGCCTTATGATTTAGATTGATCTTGGATGGGTGATGAGGCCTCTCTTCTATCAAGTAAGTGGTGTAGGTTTTGAACATCAAAATATGATGAAAGTTTTGTCCCTAGACTCAAGGCTTGGAGTAAAAATTCATTATTGTTAGATAAGATATATTGAGTGAATGTGGAAGAAGCTAAGATGGCCATAGGGCTACATTTATCTTGATAATGTCCTTATTCTTCTTCGTTGTCATGGATTTCATGTATTTTGACATGGTGTCCTTGATTTTCTTGACTATTAAATGAAAGGGGTCATTAATAAAAGGTTCTACCCTCAAACCAGGATTGTTTAACATAGCCATGTGCCTTTTGATATGTGGCATTGCTAATAAAAAGTATTTGACTAAAAAAAAGTAAAAATATAGATATTTGAATCTAATAAAGTGAAAGACCAAAATGACTAAAATCAAATTGATCGATAACAAGGTTCTTTGAGTTTTGACTTTAGGACTAAAATTTGTGATTGTAAAGATTTAGTTGATGAATTGATTTCTTGGTTTCAATACTCAAAATATTTTTGGTTTAAATTAAAATATTTTAGCACATGTTTTTCATAAGGAATCAAACAAATAAGTTCTACTTTAAACACACATGAATTGAATAAAAAAGGATTAAACTAGGATGAATGATTTAAAAAACTTTTAGGCTTTCAATGATAATTGCTTGTTTATTGAATAGTGTCATCCTAATATTTGATAGTTTTGACTATGGAGGAAGTGTCATTCTCATAACCTACTAGACCTAGTTTCAAGGGTACGTGGAAAGTAACTTCTCAGTGCTAATCGCTAACCACTGCATCAAAGTTGAATTTAAAAAAAGGTTCACTTAGACTTAAGGTTTTTAAAATATTATCTAATCAAAATTCTATAAATACCATTTAGTATGTGAAGCCTAAAACCATGAAAGAATATAATTGATGCACACAAATGGATATAGTCCCAATGTGCCCAAACCAGCCATAAGTTTTTAATAGGTTGATATTGGAAAAATCAAATTTTTAGGCTACAGTTAAAACCCTGGATATTGGAGAATGAAATCCCCTCACGTCATGATATGCTTGAAACACAACACTACTTAGGCCTTTGAAATAATTGATATACCCCACCAATACATGGGGTTTGGCCTACCACATGGTAATAAAATACGTGGTCGATAGAGCACATAGAAAATTAAAAAAAAGACTTATACAAGTATCACTACCAATGTGATGCCAAGAGAAGAGCATACATGTAAGTAGGTATTGGGTCAAAAAAGTTTTTAAATATTATTTCTATTTTTTTTTAGTATTGTCACCAATGTAACACCACAAAAAAGAACATACACAACAAGAGACACACAAATAAATGCTTGAAAACTAAAGTTAGTTAACTCTAAAAACTAAAAGATGATCTAAGTTACTATTGAAAATAAAAATGTTGAAATGGAAAATGGTAGAAAACTTGAAATAAAAGGAATTGCTTAGCTTAAAACCAAAATATGAGGCAAGAACCTAAACACAAAAATAAAATTTGATTTAGCTAGCTTTCTTTAGTTTATCTTGGACTAATAACCTCCAAGAAAACTGTTAAAATTATTTGTATGGCTAAAAGAGTAAGGCACTCTACAAAATTTAGATAAAAAAGTGACAAAAGATGAAAAATGACAAAAATGATTAATGTCCTAGAATGATTTCATTATTACACAATAATACCAAATAATGAATTTGTTAAGAGTTCAAAAATCCATAAAACAGAGAAAATAAAAAATGGAAACTTATAGAATGATTTCGTTACTACTTGTGATAATTTTACTAAAGTTATGCATAATTTAAAAGAAGTTGACTACAAATTTTTTATAGTAAAAAAAATTCATTGTTAATCGAGAAGGCAAAAATAGAGAAAATAGAAGACAAAAGTAGAAAGGATCAAAATAGAAGATTGACAACAAAGGAAAAAGATAGAGAGACCTTGAGAAAATTGGAAAATATGAAAATATACCTTAAAATACCCTCAAATGATTTTTCTACTACCCTCGATGAATTTTTTGAAGTTAGATATGCTTTTGCTACTCTATCGAAAATGGTTAAACCAAAAATTGAAAGTATAAAATGGAATAAAATAAAAACTAAAGACTGTTAAAAATGAAAAACTACAAAAAAAAAAAAAAAAAACCAAACATGAATGATTTCTATATTTTTTGCAATGATTTCACTAATTTTTTCTATGAATTTGATATTAAATAGATGTACACACAACAAGCTCAAAAACTTAGACAATAGACCTATAGCTGAAAAAAAAACTTCCAAAACTAATATTAACTATATGTGCACAAAGAAATAAGTTAAAAACAATAGAATTATTCTCTTAAATACACCTATGATGTCTATGATATTTTGTTGGTGTAGGCTTTTTCCCACTTTAAGTCTTACCTACACAATTGTTAGTCAGCTTGCTTAGGGTTGTTAAAGTTATTAGGGGAAAATACACTTAATGTATTTTCTAATAGTGAGTTGAGGTGTTACTTTTTTTGTGACATAAGATTTCATTATGTAATGTACCAATTTTGTATTTTTTGGCTAATCAATGAATGGAGATTTTGATGCATTTGATACAACTTGTGTTGTGGCAATCTTGTTCTCATCTACTCTTAGGGTTTTCATGAAATATTAGATGTTCAAATATCTTGGATCAATCCAATATGGTATTAGATCTGATCTAATGACTATTTTTCCATTTTTTAAATCCTTAGTGATATCTTTCTTACATGCATTCTTGTTGGTTTTCTTGATTTTTTATGTTTTCAAAGGTTTAGTGGGATTTCATGAAAATCTATATAAACTATATAGCTAAAGTCTCTAATCTCAAAACAAAAAACACCATCAGTTTTAGAAGGCATCAAAACTTTACAATAAATTATAAACATGACCTAGATTCATGACAACCATTTTCAACTAATTTTAGAGGATTTTAGGGACTTTTTATGGTCTTTACACATATATGTATAATGGGGTTATCATATCAGGTAAATATCTCTATTTTTTGGGGTTTTAAAGTTTCAAATGGGTCTTTCCTAGTTTTTAAATTTGTCATATTATTTTCTATAGATTTAGGTTTCTCTATGTAGACTTGATGCCTTTACAGAGTCTTTAGTAGATTTTGGGAGTTTGGTAGACATTTACATGTGCTCATGCACATTGTGGATCTTGACCCCCTTGCCAACAAATTTTACCTTTTTTAGAGTTTTCAAGGCCTTCAGACATTTTGGTGGTGTGCTCATCAGCCCTTCAGGCTCTAGCCTACTCCTAAACACACTCTACATTCCCCTTACTTAGTAGACATCCTTCATCATAAATATCTAGACCCACAGACATTTGGGTCTTTATGTGTAGGGTTGCCAAAACCTAGCACTTGCTTAATCAAGGTTAGAGTCTTGATAATGTATCAAGCACTCCCTTAGATCTTGACACCATTCTAAACACCATTAAAGCCTACTCTTTCTCCACACACACTTAGATCCCACCAATGCTCCCCACACGCTTGTAATCTAACCCATACATGCACATACAATAGAATTTGATCCCTATTTGAGCACTTCGTAGACTCCCACCACATTTTTTGCATGTTGTGATGTTCAAGAGTCCATCAAATTTAAGCAAGTGAAAATTACTACTATTTATTAAAAATTTGGAGGCATTTTATGAGTAACATCACTCCCCTAGTCACATCATAGTGAAAAGTGGCATCATCAACATGACCTAGATTCATGACAACCATTTTCAACTAATTTTAGAGGATTTTAGGGACTTTTTATGGTCTTTACACATATATGTATAATGGGGTTATCATATCAAGTAAATATCTCTATTTTTTGGGGGTTTTTTTAAGTTTTCAAATGGGTCTTTCCTAGTTTTTAAATTTTTCATATTATTTTCTATAGATTTAGGTTTCTCTATGTAGACTTGATGCCTTTATAGAGTCTTTAGTAGATTCTGGGAGTTTGGTAGACATTTACATGTGCTCATGCACATTATGGATCTTGACCCCCTTGCCAACAAATTTTACCTTTTCTAGAGTTTTCAAGGCCTTTAGACATTTTGGTGGAGTGCTCATCAGCCCTTCAGGCTCCAACCTACTCCTAAACACACTCTACATTCCCCTTACTTAGCAGACATCCTTCATCATAAATATCTAGACCCACAGACATTTGGGTCTTTATGTGTAGGGTTGGCAAAACCTAACACCTGCTTAATCAAGGTTAGGGTCTTGATAATATATCAAGCACTCCCTTAGATCCTGACACCATTCTAAACACCATCAAAGCCTACTCTTTCTCCACACACACTTAGATCCTACCAATGCTCCCCACACGCTTGTAATCTAACCCATACATGCACATATAATAGAATTTGATCCCTATTTGAGCACTTCGTAGACTCCCACCACATTTTTTGCATGTTGTGATGTTCAAGAGTCCATCAAATTTAATCAAGTGAAAATTACTACTATTTATTTAAAATTTGAAGGCATTTTATGAGTAACATCACTCCCCTAGTCACATCACAGTGAAAAGTGGCATCATCAAAGGGGAACACTCATAAAAGGTCTTAGCCCCTGGTCATATGGAAGTTAAGCCCTTAGTCACTTCCAAACTAATAGTTCTTAACTTTTTATCTAAAGAGCATTAAGTTTTTTTTGGGAAGTTGATTCAAAATTTTCTCCCAAATTTTTTATGCAAGTAAAATTTTCAAACATGCATATATTTTGATTGGTAGCTTTGATTTGAGTCTCATATTTTTCAAACGTACTTATTTTTCATACTCTATACATTAGTCATCCTCTTGGATCCACTACAACTTTATTCAAAACAAAGTTTTTACTCTAATGGATGCACTATCGGTTAATCCTGATGTCCCTCTAGTCCCTTTACTTATACACTAATCACTCAAGATGCATTCTTGACTGTGCCCAATGTTTATACAAGTGTGCTTGTATTTAAAAATTTAAGGGGGGTCACTCTAATAATTTAAATGGATACTATATGGTTTTGTACAATTTTATTTTCTAAATTTCTTCTTTAGTTTCTAAAACAACCACTTTTCTACACTATGGATTCAAGTTCATTAAATCCTCTCACACCATTTAATTATCACGAATGGAAATTATTTTGTCATCAAAGGGTTTTCATCTAATTAAAATGGGTAAAGAGACTGAACCTAGAATAAAAGAAAATAAATTTAAATGGTTTAACCATTGTGATAAAGTTTGTGGACTATTGTGTCTTTCTATCTCTCTTGATCTACTCTTTCACATATAATCTATGACAACACCTAATGAAGTATAGACCACACTGTAAAATCTCTTTAGGAAGTAGGATGTGATGAGAGGTCATGAACTAAAGAATGAGCTTGTTAATTTGAGTTCAATTAACTTTGACATACTATAATATTTCTTCACCAAGTTTAGATCTCTGAGGTTGTAGTTAAAATAATGTGGAATAGATAAGAAAGATGATCAACTTGTTATATCTGTACTCTCCAAATTGGGTCCAAATTATTTTATGTTTGTGTCCACTTTCCATGCCATAAAAAATCCTCTTGGATCTGCATGAAATATGCCTTTTTTATATAACTTTGTTTCTAACTTGATTTGAGAGAAAGATAAATTGATACAAATGGGTACAATGAAGTCCTCACAATCTCATGCATTTTTGCTAAGAAAGAAACGGCTTCCATTAATAGAGAGAAGAAATACAACAAAAAGGATAAAGAGAAGGATGAAAATCCTCCCACCTACTAATAAAACAATGAGACATCTTATTCCAATGTTAATACTAAGAAATACATAATCAAATTAGGTTTTTCTTAGGAAAGCATGATGAAATTAAATGTTTGAAGAAGTAGATTGATCACCTCACTAGCATTCTTGAGAAGTACAATATAGGTGTTCCTGAATCTATCAAGCTATCTTCATCAAACCATATATACTCTAAGGAAAATTATAATGGTAAATAAAAGACAAAATATAAATAAGGGGAAAGTAAAGGGCAAGTCCCTAGTTGTAGTTATGTTGTCATGAAATTTTACATTTAATGACAACACCCCTAATTGTGCTTATATAGAAATTAGAGCTATTTTAAGAATAGGGACAATAATTTTTTTAAAATGGGACATCAAATCCATAACCCACTGGAAAAGGATTTTCTATAATATTAAATTTTTCACTATATTTAGAGATTCTAAATGGTAAGACATTGATTGGTTTTCAAAGTAGCATTATTGATGAATGTGCATTTTAGGAGAATATTTTGGTTAGCCATAATTTAAAAGTTCTAAGTCACAAAGTTGGATATGTTGATGACTTCCATGGGGAATCATATAAGGATGTTTGATGCTTAATAAAGCTACATACAGGTTTTCTAGCATTAAATGTATAAATGAGAATTCACAAAGGTTGATACAATCAATAAAGCACAATTACCTCTTACACATGGAACAAAAATCATATTAGATAAATCATACGAGATAATAAACTCATTATTAATCCTTGGATCAAATATTATTTTGAGTGGAATCAAGCTATGGTTGATAGGACTATAAGAAACTTGCATTTTTTGATACTAGGTCAAGTGATTGTGATGATTTTTTAAATACAGTCATTAGAAGTGAGGTCAAAGTGTTGAATGACTCATAAATGATTCAAGGAAAAAATATTCACAATTGTTATTAAATTATAGACTTAAATAGTTTATCAAATATTATTTATAATTTAAAGTATGCAAAGGGAATATAATAAAGGGAAGTAAAAAGGTGAACATAATCTTCCTTGCTCAAACTTGAAATGCCTTACCTCAGAAAGTTCCTCAATAGGTTCTAAAAGAATCAAGGAAGAATAAAAGTTTCCTAAGTCTTTTTAATGTTAGAATCTGACACCTATACAAGTATAAGGGTTAGAATTTGACACCCTTACAAATAGAAGGGTCAGAATCTGACACCTTAGTAAGCAGAAATTGTCAAAACAAGGTCTAATCTCCCTTGGGCCATAACTTTCTTATGCAAACTCTATTTTGGCTCTCATTCAATAAGTTATAAAGAAAATTTTATGAAGAAATTTTTTACTTAAGGATACATGATGATAAAATTTAATCTTTAACTTCTAAAATCAAGGGGGAAAAACACATTTGTGAAAACAAGGTGGACTTCTAGATTGTCAAACTTGAAATGCCTTACCTCAAAAAGTTCCTCAATAGGATTTATAAGAATAAAGGAAGAATAAAAAGTTTCCTATGTCCATTTTTTGTCATAATATAGCACCCTTGAAAGCATAGGGGTTATAATATGACACACATTCAAGCAAAGAGGTCATAATCTAACACCCCTACAAGCATAGGGGTCAAAATTTGACACCTCAATAAACAAAACTTGTTAAAACAAGGTCTAATCTACCTTGCTCCATAACTTTCACATATGAACTCTGGTTTGGATATTGTTCAATGCATTTTGAATATAATTTGATGAATAAAAGTTTAAATTAAGGACACATGATTCAAAAAATTCATCTTTAACTTATAAAATCAAGGGTGAGAATCATAACTATTCAAGCAAGGTAGAATTTTAGATGTGTCCAAGCAGGGTCCAATCTCCCTCAGACCATAACTTTCACATCTAAACTCTGATTTGGATTTCATTAGATGAGTTATAAATATAATTTGATGAATTATTTTTACATCAAATATTTGTGGTGAAATTTTTCATTTTAAACTTATGAAATCATGGAAAGTATCATAGTGTAGAAATAGGGCGAAGTTCACAATTTTCAAGTTGTGCAAAATTATCAAGTCACTTTTGCAAGATATATAAATTGGTCATTGCACTTTTAAAAGTTGTAAAAAAACACCAATGCACTTTTACAAGTGAAAATTGGTCACTACACTTTTGAAACTTGTACAAATATGTCAACACACTTTTACAAGTTTTAAGTCATGCAAAAATACCAATGCACTTTTATAAGTCAAGTAAATTAGTCATTGCAATATTACAAGTTGTAAAAATTTGTCAATGCAGTTTTTCAGATTTCAAGTCATGAAAATTTCTTAACACACTTTTTTAAGTTGTGAGAATATGAAAACATAATTTTTCAAGTTTTGAGTTGTGAAAATTTACCAATGTAATTTTACAAGTCATGCAAAAACACCAACACACTTTTACAAGTTGTGCAAATTGGTCATATAACTTTTAAAACTTGTGTAAATTAGTCAATGCATTTTTAAAAGTTTTTAAGCTATGAATGTTTAATAAATTTATTTTTCAAGATCCTAAAAATGCATAAAAGATGGTTATAAAGTGTAACCACCTATTATAACCCATAAATAAGAGTTTGGGGCTCATTTGTAAAGTTAGTTTCAACTAAGGTTAGATTGTTTTTTTGCAAGATATTTTTTGATAGTATGAGAACTTTTGAAAATATGGAAGGAAGTATTTTTTATGTATAAACCTATGAAGTATCAATACATAAATGATTTACAGGACTTTGTGCCCCAAGTTTTTTTGAATGAATGATATGCATGAGTTGTCAATCCATTTTGATTCTCATTCTTTCATTTTGCTAAAATGCTATTCTTAGATAGTCAATGAATGAAAAAAATTTAGTGTAGAAATTTTTTTCAAATATAAATTAGGAATTCTTTCCATTTTGAAGCCTTGGTGGGATTAAGAATATAATTATATGCCTATTTTTATTAGAAAATATAGGGTTGTTGAATATCTTTCTTTGTAAAGCTATCCAATATCCTTGGTGTATGTATCCTATTATTATGTCTATAATGTGTCTTTCCCATCCCATTTTTATGATAAAGGATTCCCATGTTATAGTTTTAAATTTTAGGTTATTCTAGTGAGTCTCTGTGTTTAACTACCTAGGGTTGTCCTTTATGTTTTCTAAGGTTATCATAATAACTTATATGTTTAACTAGCTATAAAAATCCCATTATTCATTTATCCTTTCCTTTCCCATTTCCCCATTTTTTCCATCATTCTCTTTCTATCTCCTTTCTATACTTTCTGGTTAAAAATATGAAGCCCCAATAGAAAACATTTTTGTTGGAAATAGTTGTGAATAGCCCTTTCACTACTTTCCCTTTTTGGTTTTCAATCAAGGTAGCTTTGACTGATAATAGGAGAGGGAATTTGGCTCCACGTTGTTGAATGACAAAGGGACTTTATCCCCATTTTTTTGACTAAAATTACACATTTATCCCCTAGACAAATTTTTTAGCCAAAATATTTTGGTGACTCCGCTAGGGATCGATGTGTTTTACACACACAATTTTTAGACATTTCAAGGAACTTCCCTTGGAATGGATGTTGTTGACTAAATTTTTATGAATTACTTAGTACATATATTTATTTGATTGAATAAGTGGTTTTGGTCCACCCCAACCCCAATGTTTCCTATGTCCCATGGGGAAAACATCTTGGACTGTTGGCTTTAACCTAGTATAATGAGTTACCTTTAGGCTAAGGAAGATATTTCCAAAGTTTTTGGTGAAAATGTTCAACATGTAGATAATCATATCTTGTATTTCACAATTTATTTGAGCATTTTTGGATTTATGCATGAAGATGTCACTATGATAATTTTTGTTAAAAACTCTCACTAGCCCTATTGTTGAGTGGTTCTGACACCTTGAAAGATGAATGTATTATGAATTGGGACTCATTGAAGAATAAATTATTAAATATATTCAAATCAAATATTTACTTATTTACATTATTTTTATACTTATTCCAAATTTATAAATAACAAGATAAGTAGATGAGAGATTTCATAGGATGCTTCAATAAATTATTAAGACTAATTCTTTAGGTAGATCAGCCAAGTCCCAATAATCAAATTTGTGTCTTCATTGGTTATTTAAACCCAAAGATCAAATTCATATTGATGAAGAAAAAGGTAAATAACTTGGAAGATATGAAAAAAAAACCTATCAAAATTGAATATGACATGATTATGTCGGGAATGTTGAAGAAAGAAGCTTTAAAACATGCTACAACTACTATTAGTGGTGATGAAGTGGCTCCACTTGATATAATCAAGATCCCTCGATATTTAGAAAAGAGATTTCAAAGACAGATCCTTGATCAAGCATATTAAAACATCAATAGATAAAAAATAAATTAATTATTATCACATATGATTATTTTAGCTTCACAATTGTGGAAGAAGGTGAATGAAATGAACTAATGATCGATCAGAGAACATATGAAGAATTTGGATTCCCTTTGGCAAATCTCACAGTCTTAAGAGAAAATGTGTTATTTTATGAATAAATGATTGAACCAAAAACAAAGATAATCAATAATTAATAATGAAATCTAATTATTTTTAAAAGTGAATATAGCATGTAACTAGTTTTTTATAAATAGGAAGATTCCTCTTGTATCAGAATAGAAGATTCAATGATCTAAAGTGAAGATTATCTTGAAAATTCATTTTTATGTTCCACTATAGAATATTTTTATGAAGTATTATAATCCAAAGTAGTTAATAATAAAAAAATTAAAATCATAACCATGTCAAGGATGAAATCAAACAAGATGTGAACGTGATGCAAAATGAATAGTGTCTAATTTTTATTTCAAGTGAAATAGAAATTATCAAAGCAAAGGAAATTGGCAAAGATGATGATGATGAATCATTCAATTATGAATTATTTTTTTAAATGAGAAATAATGTGAAAAATAATATATGCACTCAATTTATTCTGGAATATATCCCTATTATTTTTCCAAATTAGAAAGAAACATGCAGCACACTTATCTCTAATTCAAATTTTGTATCTAGCACACATGCATCTAAAGTCATTCAAGAATATATTGAATATGCATAGTAATACTTAATAATGTTCATAAAATATTGGAAATTTCACAAGGATTACATTCCAAAACTTGAAGACACCGTTAATCTATATATTCATGACTATCTTAGTATGCATAGTGATTGTAAGTTCATTCTCTTCCCACCTACTTGGTCACTATCATTGAATGTGTTTAGAAATCATAATTTAAATACATTGTTACATAATGGTAGGTAATTATCCCATATATTTATTGGTTTTTTATAGTCTTTTATTTTTCCTCTACTCCCTGTAAATAATTTTATTTTCCCTATTTTGGCTTGTTTCCTTTTCCTATTTATGTTTTAGTGTGTGTGTGTTGTTTTTCAATAAATGCAGTAGGTTGTCTATCATTCCTTCCTCTCCATGTATTTGTTATTTTAATTTAACATGTTCATATCTATGATTTCTACCTGGGAACTATTAATAAGACATCTCTGATCCCATGTCAATTCTATAGTGCAAAAGTTTCTTCAATTTCTAGAATAACATGCAAAAAAAAGCCATTAAAGCATTTTAGTTAAGTGGGTCTCCAAGAAAACATTTGACATTGTATTCATAAGATAAATTTTATATTTATGAGAATTATGATATGAATTTTGTTCCTAAATTTAAATAATGCATAGGCTTTTCATGGATCTCTTCAAGTGAACAAGCAAACATGCAAAATTTTCATAGTGGGAGATCAAGCTCAGTAATGTATTTTCATTTCTCATAATTTCACTCTTCTTATTTCTTACTCTCCTTTTTGAGATCCCATTCATTTATTTCATCCCCATATGCCCTCTTGAGTGGGAATCATGGGTCGCTAATTATTTATTCATCTAATTTTTCAAACTTAATCTTAATGAATTTTTCATTCTTTTCGAATACATTGCTTCATCTTGTCTCGCAACACCTTCTCAAACAGGGGTAAAATGTACACTCAATTCTCACCACTCTCATGTAAAAATTACAATCAAAATAATTTATAACAATAGCACATAAATCACTAAAACATCCAAATTATTCCTTGCGCTTGACGTGCATCTTCTAAAATGTACTGGGACATCCCTAATTAAGGAAATACATTATATGTAATTGTCAACTTCACTTAATTCATCTCGAGTCAAATTATGACTTTGCAAGAGACATTTTGGGATAAATTATGTCAAATGGTTATTTGACTTTCAAAACATACCACTTTTCGTTAATTTAATTAAACTCATTTAATTAGCCTAATCTTCTTCTAATAGGAAAATCCATAGCTTTTATAATTTTTTATTTTCTAAATTCATTAATTGGATTTATTCCTGAAATCTCATGACAAGTTGCCAAGTGGATCATGACATCATAATAAATATCAAGAATAATGACATCATCAAAAATTTGTCTAGCACTAAAAAATGAATGCAAATAATTATCTAATTTTGAAAGTCATGCTTAATAAATACAATATTAATTGTAACTTTAATGGAATTAGCCTCCAAAATTGAACCAATCTTGAGAAACACATATTGATCTTGAGATGGATAATCAATATCATTTCATCCAAGCTATAAATATAAGGGCTTCAATGGACAATCATCAAGTTTATTATTGCAAAGGCATAATACAAAATTCATCCCAGAAGCTTTAACCTTTCTTTCAAATTGCCTCAAGCAAGAACCATACCAAGTTAGTGTTTGAAGAGATGATCATGGTGATTCCTACATGACATTTTTAGAGACTTTTAATGATATATCTAGGCACAAACATGATTATTGACCATCTTAAAGGAGCGTTGTATTGGGAAGGTATTGTTTGTCATGTTTTTCTTATTTATTTATTGTTTTCATCGATCTAACCCACACGAGGGACTAAGCTTGAAGTGTTATGTTTTGTGATTTTGTTTGTAATTTAATACTAACATAGGAACTAAGCCTTCTCATAATATTATTATATAGTAGGAATATCATCAATTTTCACCATTTTATTATTCAAATAAAGACAAGTTGTAATCAAAGGAATTTGAATCAAACCAATATTTATTATAATTGATATAATTTTTTTCATAATATGTGTATTCAATCTAACTTTCTTAATTGTAATAAAATTGAAGTATTGAGAGCATGCAATAATATAGGGATAATAATATTACAATAATAAAATAAAACCTAGATAAATCATTTATGAAACAACCCTAATAACAAACCCTAGAGGGAAATAGAGAATGAAACACTAAGGTTAGATATTCAATAACTAGGGTTCACCAACATATTTTGTAGATGGCATACATGTGTTAAAAACACTACACTAAACACATAATTCATACATAATTTAAATACCAAAAAAAATAGTAAATGAAGATCTAAATGATTAATTATTGATTGAAATTACTTTAACTTTTGATAATTAAAATCATAAATAAAGAGATAGAGAAACATGTGCCCAATGTGTTACCTAGATTATGACTCTAAAATATTACAAAAGACACTCCAAAAAAATGAAAATGATATCAAGTAGTGACTAATTTTATAATTTTCAAAAAAAATAGACTAGATAATTGATGCCATGACAATGACAATCATCTTGCAAATGAACAAGTTTCTCTAAAAATAGCTTATAAATGTTTAGGTTCTAGAAATTTCTAAACCCATTTATCAAAAATAGTTATCTAGAAAATTATCTTTTTGTAGGTACTATTTATGAATTATATAGCACCTCAGTCTTGTACACCTGGAAAATATAGACCTTGGATGTTCCTCTTAGTTCTAGACTTTTGTCATTGATGAAAGGCTCACGTTTGTTATCTCTTTGTGCTCATTGCTTATCTCTTAGTCTGACCAATGCCATTCTGATGACCCAAGCCTTATAACTTTCCCAAAATGTTGTAACCTACTTATCTTCCATCTCTAAAAGTTTTTGAATTGTACCTACTTTTTAAATTCTCAGACACTTGCATCCTAGTCAGATGCCTATGTCGATGCAAGTGTCTAGTACCCTAAAGTCATTCCATTTTAAAAATAAATGTATACTTATGGTTGGACTAAGTGATTTTATGCGATATATTATCCAAATGGATTGGTATAAATATAATATCAACCCTCATTATTTCTTCACCTAGAAAAGACATAACACAAACCTAAAAACTCATAAGGTAGTTTACCAAAGTTACCCAATCAAGCATTCAAGTGATCAAAGTTTTCATATGTATTCCTATTTCAATATCAATCATAGGGATAACCCATCTAAAGGTATGAACTAATAAAGGAGCATTCCATGAGCCACATTTTCTAAGTTATAAGTTAGGCCATTTTTGTACTTGCTTATCATACATTACATGATTCACACACAAGCTAACATGTATAAGATAATTGCATAAGTCTAAGTCCATCTTCAGAGTAATAAATATGTAGATAGTGCTCATTAATAAAAGAGTCTTTTTATAAGCTTGACATCATGTGCCCACTAAACCATTTTTCCCATAATCACTATAAAAAATTAATAATTGGGATTTTTTCATTTGACAAAGAGTGACAGTCTATGACTAAGATTTGAATTCACCAGAGTGAATGTGACACATAACCTAGAAACATCTAGGCGGTCACATCTAATTTTAATAGGTATTATGTACTGTATACTTGCATCTAATCTAGATAGAAGTGTCGATACAACTGTCCCAGGTTGATGCAAGTGTCCACAACTACAAAGGGTATTTTTTCAAAATCTAATTATTAATATAAAATCTAGATATAGTCTCTTTCTAGACCATTCCAAATCTAGATATATGTTAACATCAAAAATAACTATCTTATTTCCATTATCATT
This sequence comes from Torreya grandis, assembly GCA_037957365.1. Taxonomy (NCBI): domain Eukaryota; kingdom Viridiplantae; phylum Streptophyta; class Pinopsida; order Cupressales; family Taxaceae; genus Torreya; species Torreya grandis. Next base: position 4,360,308 of record JARHVA010000057.1, on the reverse strand, counting down.
ACCATATCTAGTATAGATATATTTTCCATTTTTAGCATATCTTAGTATAATAAATTCAATATATGTTTTATCTGAGTTTTGTAATTAATTGGCATGTTATAGAGATAGTTTATCACCCTTATGTCTTAGTCTATATCTATCCCCTTTAACCTTAGATTTATTAATATAAATTTTAAGCTTAAAAATTTAGTGACCTCAACATACCACTAGTTTATTTCATCAGGTTCACAATGGGGAGATACCTATGAGCATCCTTTGGAGAAGATTATAAGGTAGTCTCTTTTCCTCTCAAGTATTCCAAAAATACCCCAAAAAATTTAAAAAAATCAAAATCCAAAATTATTTTACGTATTTACCTATTCTATTAGCTCCTTGGAGTATATGTTGTTAGTTCTATGTTAGTGGATAACATATCATTTATTTCTATATACACATGTGTTTCATTCATATTTTGTGTGATACAGGCATACAGAGATGCATGATCTATGCACTTTCATATGTTGGACCTTCCCTCTACTCATGACATGTGGACATTGGGGGCATCCACTTATTTGACCATGATACATCTAGGTTATATCATTCTATATTCATTTTACATTATCATGTTTGAGATTGTGTACTTACACATGCCTTTTATCCATGCTTATATTTTCTATAATATAATTTATATACTATGTATTTAACAAGTTTTACTAAGACATAATCTACGGACTAGTATGTTATGTTTATGCTAGTTGCTTATGCTTTCACTCATGCACTTCCTTGAGTGTCTTTATTTTCTATTTTGTTTTATTTGATTAATCATTTGAATATGCTTCTTTTTTTTTGTCTGTCATGCCTTTGTTTGCCTCTTTAACATTTGAATATGCCATTTCTTATTGTGTGGATACTTGAATATGTCATTCTTGATTTGGTGGACATTTGACTAAATTGTGTCCTTTCGATTGTGTGGCATTTGAATATGTCTCTTGCTTGAGGTCTCCTTGGACCATTATCTTTTGACTTGATTTTGAGTGCTCTTATGTCTGTGCTTGGTTGCTTGTTGATCTTGTACTATTACTTTTTATACATTTCCATGATTTACATCATGCATCGTAGGACTTGGTGTGATCATATTTTTCATGCTTCAATGATATATCTATCTAGACATGTTATTTATATATGCTACATGATTCATACATAGATTATATAGTTATCTTATTATTTTGAGGTAAGGTAAATACTAATTGCTAATTCTCCTCACCTCAAAAGGGAGGAATATTACTAGGGGCATGCAATAGAGGCATGCCTTCCATATTATTTCATAGATTTTGATTGTAGTGGGAGCATGTTTCATAAATATGTTCTTCACACTTATTCAATATTCAACATACCCATATTATAGTGGGGTCATGTTGAGGAAACATGTCCTCAACATTGACACTTATATCAATTTTTAAATTTCTCCATATATAGTGAGGACATGTTATGATAAGCACGTCCTTCACACTTGTTCAAATTCAAAATTAGCAAAATTCATAGTTATATGATTCAGATACACATTTTTGGTAGTGCTATATACATTGGCACTATTTTTATACATAGGTTCATCATGAGACATATCTAAGGTGCATATGTTATAAAATGTGTACCTAATGTTTTAAAATTAGATTAGTTTTAGATTTTAGATGCTTTTATGGACTATCATTCCCCACTAGGTTGGACTTTTATAGATTGTATTGAGCCAATCTACTGTAGTATTTGAATCACTTTTGGTGTAGTTAAGGTGATTAAATCACTCAATATTTCCAATTTTATAGGTTGAAATTGATTAAATCATCCTAATTCACTAGATTTATAGTGTGAGTTGACTTGGTTCACTCATGCTCACCAAGTTATAAATATGATTAGGTTTCATAGTTGAGCTAATCTCAACTATCAAATGGTGACTCACATTTTCTTCAAGGTTGGGGGCATGTGTCCTCCAATATTCCTCTATCCTTATATATATTCTCACCTCTTTAGGTTTTACATTCTTCCTAATCTCAGCTCTATGTTCATAATGCTACATCTTTTCAAATCAAATTCTTAAAAGGAAAGGTAGTTGCATTGATACACATGTGCACGCTAAACCTTGTTCTTTAAATTTCAATAATTTAAAATGATTTCAAATTTAAATTATATGCACTAATTATATACTATAACACATTATTGGTTTAAGGTCAGTCACTAAAAAAGCACTCAAGTTGGGCTCATCCAAAGGAAAGGTGTGATATACACACCTAGGTACACATTTCTTCTCTTTTAAGCTAGAAATTTTATTACTAGATTAAAGGGAGGGATGTAGACATTATTTATGAATTATATAGCACCTCAATTTTAAAAACTTGTAAACTACAAACCTTGGTTTTTCCTTCTTAGTTCTATACCTTTCATACTATTGAAAGTCTCGCATCTGCTATCTCTTTGTGCTCATTATTTATCTCTTAGTCCAACCAATGTCATCCTGATGACCCAGACCTTCTATCTTACCAAAAATGTTGTAAACTTGCTTATATTCCATTTCTACAAGTTTTAGACCTATACCTACTTTTCTTCTTCCCAGATACTTGCATCCCAATTACACGCCCATATTAAGGCAAGTGTCTTGACCCAACACAAGTGTCTAGTTCCCTAAATTTACTCAATTTACAAATGAAATGTATACCTATGGTTGGCCTAAGTGATTTTATGTGAGATATTCTCCAAAATATTGGAATAAATATAAGATCAACCCTCATTCATTCTTCACCTAGAAAATACCTAACACAAACCTAAAATCTCATAAAGCAACTTACCAAAGGTACCCAATCAAGCATTAAAATGAGAAAGGTTTCCCTGTTCATTCATATTTCAATAACAATCATAGGGATAATCCATCTATAGGTCTAAAATATTGAATGAGGATTTCATGAACCACATTTGCCAAGTTACAAGCTAGATCATTGTTATACTTATTTATCCCACATTACATGATTCACACACAAGCCAATATGTAGGGGAAAACTACATAAGTTTGAGGCCCTCTTTATATTATTGTCTATGTAGGCAATGCTCATTTATAGAGGGGTATTTGGGGTAAATCAACACAATGTGCCCACTAACTCATTTTTTCCATAACCACTATGAAGATGAAGAACCAGGGTTTTCTTATTTGACAAAGAGTGATAATCTATGACTCATATTTGAATGTATTAGAGTGAAGGTGACATAGAAATAGAAGCATCTAGGTGGTCACATATAGTTCCAGTGGGTATTTTATAGGACACCTACATCTAATCTAGTCAGAAGTGTCGATATAACCATCCTAGGTTGATGTATACATAGGGAGATCTTTGAATTCATATCGGAACACATCCATGCATAGGTCAACCATGGAAAGTCATAAAATCCAATAATTAAAGTATGGAAAAACATGAAATGGTGGCACAAATGACCCATAAATAAATTTCTTAGTTTAATTATGTTCAGAAATAGGTCAATGCCACTTTCAAACTATTTTGAAAAAAGGTTAAGGTAAAAAACCAATGAAATAAAGATCAAACCAAATTGTGGAAAAATGAGATAAATTGATGTAGACAAATAATAGATTTGAAAATGTTTATAAATATTTATAGATAGTGAAAGACTATAAAGGGTTGAATGTGAAGAAGTATATTAATACAAGCATTATATAAATCAATAAATTAAAATGTACAAAAACATTACAAATATATTGTAACTACATGGATTGTAATAAAATCATATGTTTATGTTAATACCACTTAATTTAATAATGGATTAAAAAACAAATAAATGAGTTCTAACCTCTTAAAAGGAGGATGAAATAAAATAAAAGTTCTTTTTTTTTTTAGAGGATCCTCCTACAACAATTAATAAAAATGCACAAAATAACAAGAATTAAAAACACAAACTAACAGATTTAGATAATTAGCAGAACACTTGAAAAGATTGAATTGATCCCCAGCCACTTCAAGGGCAACCACTTTTGAGCAAGCTCAATACAATAAATTCATGGATGCCTTCCTTGGCATCAACACTTATTTATATATTAAGTCTAATATAAGCAACTACTACTTCCCCTAAATGTGGGATAAAATAAAATGCTCACAGGATGAATTACAAAGCATATGCATCCATAAAAACTATTGCACTAAAAAAATAAAGAGAAGGGGTAGCATAGGTTCCTAACATCCACTCCCTCTTAGAAAAATCTTTGTCTTTAAAGCTTTAGATGTGAGAATTGATGCTAAATCTGAAATAGTGATTCCCATGTTGCATCCTTTAGTTGTATTCCATGCCATTGAATTAAAACCTATATGATGGAGCAGGAGCAAAGTTGGCATGTGCCCCTGTTTAGGATTACTTCCAATTTGAGGAGGATGGACCCTTCATTATCAAGTTCTGGTAAAATAGTTTTCACTTTGATGTTTACGCCAAGAACTTTCTTCAAACAAGAGACATGAAATACTAGGTGAACGTGGGAAGAAGGTGGTAGATCCAACTTATGATCAGCCAACCCAATCTTCTAGAGAACCTCATAGGGCCCATATAAATTGGGAACCAGCTTATGATGCCCTTTGATTTTTAGGGAGGATTGTTTGTATGGTTACAAGCGAAGAAAACCATATCACTTACTTGAAAAGTATGCTCCAAATAGTGTTGATTAGCCTATTTTTTATTTGATTTTATGCCATATGAAGATTATCCTATAGGGTGTTAGGATCTAATCCCAAATGTAGAGAATCACATCGCCCACTTGAATTGATGAACTACTAGGGGTGTATGGTAGGAGCACTGATGGTATTTGACAATAGAGTACTTCATATGGAGTAATTTTCATTGAAGTGTGGTAAGAGGTATTGTACCACCATTCAGCAAGGGGGAGCCACTTGACCCACTGATGTTGTTGTTTTGAGGTGAAACAATGAAAAAATAAAAGTTTCCAAGCATTTTTTGATAATTTCAGTTTGCCCATCCATTTGGGGATGATACCCAGAACTCATCTTTAGTTGGGTGTTGGTGTGGAAAAATAATTCTATCCAAAAATGGTTGGTGAAATTTGCATCATGATCTAAGACAATGGATGAAGGAATTCTATGAAGATAGAAAATTTGGTCCAAGAAACTTTGTGTAACTGTGAAGAGGGTATAAGGATGGTTGAGGGAACAAAAATGACTATATTTGGAGAGGCGATCAACCAAAAACAAGATCAATATTTTTCCTCCAAATTTCGGGAGCCTCTCAATGAAATCCATATAAATATCGATCCAAATCTTGGTAGGGATGGGTAAGGGTTTGAGAAACCCAAAGATGAGTGTTGTTTCACCCTTATTGCATTGACAGGTATTACATTTAGCCACCATCTATTGAATTGCCTTTTTATTCCTTTCCAAAATAAGTTGTGTCATGAAAAAAACATGTGAAGACAGGGATGGCAGAGAGTAGCAGAACGGATGTTGCAGGCTTGGGTGAGGGTTTGGGCAAAGGAAATCAAGCACGTAAGGATGAGGCCAAGGGGAAGGAGGCCATTTATACTAGCAAACATCTCAGGTTAAACAGAGTAAATGGCTGCCTCCTGAGAAGACAGGATCGGCTAATACTGGTAATTTCTCTAGAGGCCGTGAAGGAAGATGTAGAATATTTGTCGGCTCATGCTCTGATATGCAAGTTTTTGGGCATTAGGATTCCCTTGACAGCTTTGGAAGCATGGATTCATCGTACTTGTCAAGTTGAAGGGGATTTAGATATTATGCTGGCTGGCAATAGTTATTTTTTGGTTAACTTCTCCTCTGTATCTGATAGAAATCAGATTTTTGAGGGAGGACCATACTTCTATGATCAGATCGGCTTGTTTCTCAAACCCTGGCATGCAGGCTTTAATTGTATAGAGGATTTTCCAGCCTATGTGCCTATTTGGGTGCATCTCCCGAGACTTTCACTGGAATTCTGGAGTGAGGATATATTGCACCAAATAGCTTCTATGCTTGGAACACCTACGGCAATAGCACATCAAACTCTGGATAAAAAGTTCATCACTTATGCTCATATATGTGTTGAAATGGATTTAAATAACCCACTGCCAGATTCTTTGGAAATTTGTATGGGTGCCTCTTCATGGATCCAACAAATCGATTACGAATCGATCCCTTTTCACTGTCGAATTTTCCATGTTTATGGTCATCTTCACTGCCAATGCCCTCATGCGGCTAGGAGTAAGGGGATGGATGCCAATGGAGGCAAAGGAACAGACCAATCGATCCCTATGGAGAACACAAATGGGAAACTTGGCAGTGCATCAAAAGAGAAAGCTCTGTTAAATGCTATTTGTACATCTCTTGGCCTACCTATTTTTAACAACCCAAACAAAGATGGTTTCACCCAAATTCGCCGACGGACAAAGGGACGGGGACAGAAGTGCATGAATCCAAACTGGTTTATGGATCAGAGTTTTAATCATTTCAAAATTTTAGATAACATGACCATTGAAGATGGTATCCCGCACGAAGAAATAGGAGGGCCTTCAGTAGGGGAAGAGAAGTGCTTTCTCCTCAATGAGTCTAAAGATATGGACACTCAACCGATTCAGCAGGTTTTCCCTTCCGTCGAAGAGGGGACCTTATAGTACACCTAGCTCAGCAAGACAAGGATGCTAGTTGGGTAGATTTGTTAAAAGACATAGAGGCCTTTAGGAAGGAGAAAGGATCTTCTTCAACATTGGGCTTAATGTAAAGACCTTTCAAAAAAGCTTCCTTCACCACTCCATCCAGAGTGGGCCGCAGGAAGGATCATGATAAAATCAAACTCACAGGAGATTTATTGGTAGAGTCAGGGGTGGTTAAGACCCTGGATGAGCACTTCACCCACTCTACCCAATGATTGTGCTATCTTGAAATGTGAGGGGGCTGCATAGTTCTCCCAGACAAAAAGCTATGCGGAAGCTAGTCGCTGATCACTCCCCTGATATCCTTTGTATTCAAGAAACAAAGCTTTTGGTTGATGCTATGGAGAGTTATATGTCCAAATTTTGGGTCTTTGGGCAATGTCAGTGTGTGGGCACTCTTGGAAGTGTTGGAGGTATAGCAATCTGCTGGGAGTTGAGAAAGGTCACACCACTCCATTGGCTGGCTAGTCCCTCGACGCTCTCCATGGTTACGTCCTTTCTTGAATCAAGAGAGTTGATATTGGTCACCATGGTTTATGCACCTATGGACATCTCTGGGTAGCAAAAGCTATGGGAACACCTTCAGCACGTAAGAACCTATTATCCCTACCTTCCTTGGATAATGGGCAGAGACTATAACGTTGTCCTTAGCCTGGGAGAAAAAATGGGTGGAGTGGCACGCTTAGATCCTACGTCTAAGCTTCTTAGACATAATGTGGACCTATTGTGCCTTTCAGATGTCAAACCCTTGAATGGAATCTTCACGTGGAATAATAGAAGATCAGGTAAGGCAGCCATCTCTGAATGATTAGATAGATTTTTTGTTTCTAGTTATTGGCTGTCTAGTGTAATTTCCCTTTCTTCAAAAATTTTGGATTGGAATGGGTCCGACCATTGGCCCATTAAGCTCTCCACTAGTCTTATTGTTGGGCCCAAGAAATTTCCCTTTAAGTTTTAGATAATGTGGTTCTAGGATGCATCTCTTCATGGCTTAATGACCCAGTGGTGGAGGCAGGGAAGGCCAGATTATGGAAAGGCTATGTTCTTCTTTGCCAAGAAGCTTCAGTATGTGAAGTGAAAGTTACAAGATTGGAATAGGAACAGCTTTGGCAATATTCATTCTATGAAGAAAAGAGCCCAAGACCAGCTAGATAATGTCACCAGGCAGATTCGTGACTCAGGTTTGTCAGAGGATCTTCACAAGGCAGAATTACTTGCGTTGAATGCATTGGCGGAATGGGAACTTAGAGAAGAAATCTTTTGGAAATAGAAGGCCCGTATTGACTGGCTCTAGGAAGGTGACAAGAACATAGCCTTCTTTCACAAGTTGGTACAGGCATGATGCAACAAGAATTATATTTCCTCCCTTATCAACTCAGATGGAACTCGCTTAAAGGCCTCCCAGGCCATATCAGAGGAAGCTGTTTGTTTTTATTCTAACTTGTTAAGAGGTAACCCAATTCTAGCTGAAAGGGAGGTTAACACTGTCTTGTTCTACATTCCTCCTATTGTAACACTAGAAATGAATGAGGCACTCATGAGGCTGATTGCCAAAGAGGAAGTGGAGAAAGTCATCTTTAGCATGCGCAAAGGCAAAGCCCTTGGGCCGGATGGCTTTCCAGCCAAATTTTACCAAGAATTTTGGGATATTCTCAGTAAGGATCTCTTGGATGTGGTGTAGGAATCTTACTTCAGTAAAGAAATTCTTAGGGCGCTTAATGCCACCTTCCTTGTTTTGATCCCAAAGAAAGAACAGGCAAATCGTTTTGACCACTTCAGGCCTATTGCACTATGTAATATGATTTATAAAATAATCACAAAAATTTTGGTAGAACGGCTCAAAGTTTGGATACCCAAGGTCATCTTAGAAGAATAGGGACGCTTTTTTGCTGGGAAACAAATTTTGGATGGGGTGGTTATTGCCTTTGAAGGAATCCACTCAATGAGCTTGTCCCAGGAGCGCTCTATGTTTATAAAGCTTGACTTGGCTAAGGCTTATGACAGAGCCGATTGGAACTTCTTGGAAAGAATCCTTTTGGCATTTGGATTTAATTAGGAATGGGTGTGTTGGGTCCTCAGTTGTGTAACCACACCGTCCTACTTAGTCCTTATCAATGGAGAGCTAACTAGGCTTTTTGGCACATCTAGGGGTCTTCGTCAGGGAGATCCGCTCTCTCCATACTTGTTTATCATTTTGGCTGAAGGGCTTAGTCGTCTCATCAAATTTCAGGCTTCCTGGAATGTGATTCATGGATGGCAGTGGAAAGAGGGCCTTGCCAATTTGACTCATCTCCAATTTATGGATGACACTATTTTAGCAGGAAGAGCCAAGATTAGAGAAGCGCAGGCCGTTCGGAGTACCTTGGATATGTATTTAGCTACGTCTAGATAGGAAATAAATGAGCACAAATCCTCTATTTTCTTCTTCAACACATCAGAACCTATCCAAAGGAGGATTTCCACTACCCTGAGATTTCAGATCCAAGCTCTCCCAGTGATTTATTTGGGGGTTCCCATTGTTGTTGGTAGACAGCCTAGGATTTTTTGGCAGAATATTCTTGACAAATTAAGGTAGAGAATAAACCATTGGACTCACCGATGGCTCTCCACTGCTAGGAGGGTGACTTTACTACAATTCATGATCTAAGCCTTGCCTATATACTGTTGTATGGTCCAGGCAGCCCCGATGTATTTTCTTAAAGAATATGAGGCTCTTTCCAGGCGGTTTCTTTGGAGCAGCAATTTACAAAACTCCAAATGGAGTCTCGTCAATTGGGATACAGTGTGCAGGCCTAAGAGGGAAGGTGGCCTTGGCTTGAGATCGGCTATCTTGTCTAGTCAAGCTCTCGCTGCCAAGCTCTATTGGCATTGGTGCTCCAACCAATCCCACCTGTGGGCTCATATCATGTCAGCCAAGTATTTTTTGGGGATTGCTCCTTATGATATTCCCAGGCTTCTTATTGAGGGAAGAGGGTCTATGGTATGGAACACCCTCAAGCTCGAAGCTCATCTGGTGCAGCATAGCCTTTTTTGGATCTATAATAGTGGTGCGGAGATGCTCTTTTGGGAAGATTCCTAGGATGGAGCTCCTCCCCTACTATCCTCTCACCCTCATCTACAGGACCTTTGTAATTCCTTTCTAGCAGCTGGCTGGGACACAGTGCAACATTACAAAGAAGATTTCAATCTTGGAGAGACTATGGCGTATCGATGGAAGAATCCTTTTGTCTGGCTGTCAGGAGGGACTGAGGAGAACCGGATGGAATTATTATAGATTATCACTGCTAGAAGATGCAACCTCCTATGAGGGAGAGATGTTTTGGCATGGGGAGGCAACTCTACTGGACAGTACTCAGTTTCCTCTAGCTACCTAGAGTTGACCAAGCAACGGTTTGGAGAGATTGAGTTCTTATGGGCAAAGAAAATATGGAACAATATGTCATGGCCAAAATGTAATTTTTTCTATGGGTGCTCACTTATAACCGTTGTTTGACATGGGATAATCTCTGTAGAAGAGGATTTCAAGGCTCGTCTGTATATGTTATGTTGCAGAAGTGACGAGTCTGGGTCTCACCTTTTCTTTCAATGTCCCTTTGCTAGAAAGATATGGCACCTTTGGTGGGAGGCATGGGGACTCCCCTGCTGGCACATTCTCTCTCTGGCTAAATTTTGGGAATGCTTGGGAAGTTCTCCTACCAAGACATCTATTCTCTAGGTAGTGTGGGCAATTGGCCCCTCCTTCATCCTCTAGAACCTGTGGCTGGAATAGAACAGAAGAATATTTCAAAATAAACTTTTGGATTGCAAAGCTTTGTGGTTGAAAATCCTCAGTGCACTCCAAGAAACTATCCTGGTCAAAAATGATAGTTCTACTATTTTGACTACAGCTGAGGCGTTGATTATGGCGTGCCTATCCCCTGTTTTTCCCCCTGCGTCTACCTTCGCCCCTTACACGTGGCCCTTGAAGTCGACCAGACAACAGCTGAGACCGGTCAACCGTATGGGTCGTTGGACTCTCCCTGTAGCTGGTTGGTTAAAAATTAATACCGACGGCTCTTCATTAGGGAATCTTGGTGAAGCTAGTATTGGTGGCATTGGAAGAGGCAGCTCTGGTGAGATTTTGTTCTTGTTTTCCATTTATAAAGGCCACCATTCGAACAATCTTATGGAGGCCATGGCTATTCTTGAGGCAGTGCAAACCTGCTGTCAGCAATGCTAGCACAACATTATTTGTGAGTCGGATTCGTAGGTGGTAGTCAATTTATTGAATAATCACATTTCAGACAAAGTCAATTGGCAACTTGGAATGGTTGTCCAGCAGATTCTTCAGATCAGTACCTCTTTGGAGCCAGTTTCCTTTAAGTATATTCCCCGTGAGTGGAATGGAGTGGTAGACTGTTTGGCCAAATGGGCCTCTGAGTCTGGACCGAATTGGGCTATTCATGACCAGAAAATGCTTTCCTTGAGTTTATCCCTAAAGCTATCTCATCTTCTTGAGCAAGATATGACTGTGTAATTTTCCCATTTTTGGGTCTTTCTTAATAAAATTTTTACCCCATTTAGTTAAAAAAAAGTTGTGTCATGCCCTCTCATAAATTCTAAGGGACCTTGAGTGCCCTATTGATGGAGAAGCATGGAGTTCATAAAATACAGTCTGTTGAAGATATATGCTTTGGGGAAGCACTAGACGACCCTTGTATCATAAAGAAGCACCATCTCAAGAATAATGTGACAAAATAGAAGGGTTAGTGGTCAACTATTAAATGATTTGAGATAATGAGAAGTCATTGACATACCCTTATTATATAGTGTCCAACCAATTTTGAATAGGCATAGAAATAGCTGAAAGGGAGACTTGGTTTGTAAATATGCGAGATAGATCATCATCCACAATATTGTCCTTACCCTTCTTGTAAGCGATCTCATAGTCATAACCCATGAATTTATTGACTCATTTATGTTGTGATGGGGTAGATACCCATTGTTTTATGAAATATTTTAGACTCTAGTGATCAGTTTTGATGTAAAAATGATTCTCCAGTAGGTATGGCTACCACTTCTATACTACATGTAAAATAGACATCATTTCCTTCTCATAAATAGAGAGTGCCAAATTATTTCCAAAAAGGGCTTTGTTAGTGAATGCAATGGGGTGTCCTTCTTAGAATATAACATCACCAAGTTCATTTCCATTAGCATCACTCTTGATAGTGAAGGTCTTGATAAAATATGGCATAACTAGAATAGGTGTAGTACACATAGCTTGTTTCAATTTTGCAAATGCACACTCAGTAGATTGTGTCTATGTAAAAGCATATTTTTTCAACGTCGTTATTAATAGAGGTGTAATCTTCCCGTAATCCTTGATAAATTTGTGATAGTATCCAGTCAATCCCAAAAAACTATGGAGGCTCTTGAGTATCTCAGGATGAGGCTAATTTTTCATGGCAGCTATTTTTTTAGGATCCACCCGAACCCCTTGGGCTGAAATAATATGCCTGAGATACTCCAATTCATTCTAGCCAAAAGCAAATTTGGATTATTTTGTACAAATATAATGGTCAGAGAGAAGTTTCAATGTGAGCTCCAAATGTTGGATATGCTTAGACCATGTTTTACTATAGATGAGGATATCAATGAAGAAGACTCGAATGAATTTACGTAGATAGGGCTGAAATATTTTATTCATCAATACCTAGAATGTTGAAGGAGCATTAGTGAGGCCAAAGGACATGACCAAAAACTCATAGTGGCCATCATACGTATGAAAAGTTGTCTTAGGGATACCCTCCTCATGAAGTCAGATCTGGTGATATCCAGAGCAAACATCCAACTTGGAGAAAAAATGAACACCATGAAGCTCATCAATAACATGGATCAAGAACCTATCTTTGATTGTGATGTGATTAAGTGCGTAGAAGTTAATGTAGAAGCACCATGACCCATATTTTTTTGAACAAGAATTGGGGAAGAATATGGGCTGGTACTGGGGTGAATAATGCCTTACTTTAGTAAGTCTCAAATGGGCATCTTGATCTCAATTTTTTACTGAAATGGGTAGTGGTAGGGTTGGATGTTGGGAGGAATGCTTACAAGAAGGAGCTAAATATAGTGGTCTTATGGTCATGAAGATGATAATCTCATGGGTTTGATAAAAACACCTACAGACCTATGCATAACAGTTTGTATATCAGAAGGAGTAGTGGAGACCATTGATGCTTTCACTTAAATAGAATGGAGTTGGGCAATGACATTGTGAATTCTTCTTAAGAAGATTTTACATTCGATGTGAAATTATGATGCTGAGAGACCCCAATTGTAATCCTTTCAATGTATGTTTTTGCCCATTGTCTAAAAATTGCATCTAAAGTTTAGCAAAATCTCATAAAATGGGTTCAAGTGTGTGTAACCATTGAACTCCCAAAATAACATCACATCCATTTAAGGGTAAGGCAAACATGTTAGATCACAATTTATAATCTCTAATAGAGATATGCACATTATGACACTTCCCTTTATAAGTTAATGTGCCCCCATTGACAATCATGACTTCAACGTTAAAGCAAGGATAGACAAAACAATCAGCCTATTTGATGATATGAGGGTCAATGAAGTAATGAGTGCTATCAAAATCAACGAGAATTATGAGATAATTTATTTAAGTAACCCCTAACTCACATGGTTTGTGGAATGGTGACTCCTGCTAAGGCATGAAGAGAGATCTATGGTTGGTCTTCTTGAGAAGTAGGTTCCATAATCGGTTGAGCTTATTCTAGATCATCTATTGTATCTTAAACATCTTCCCAATCTTCAATTTCAAGGGGAGATTCCACATCTAATAGGTAGAGTCTTTGCTTGACACATTGATGTCCTTGAGTGAATATATCATCATAGTTGTAGCATAGTCTTTTTTCTCTACAAACTTGCATCTCTACTTCAGTCAAATGCCTAATAGAAGTGGTTTTGGAGGCTGACATTATTTGAGATTATTGTGGATATGTATTTTTTAACGGAGCAAAATTAGATTTAAATTATTGCTGAGTTGTGATCTTGTCCTCTACCAATGTAGCCAACCCTAAGGCTTCCATCATTGTGTTGGGTTAGAACATTTTGACCTCAGATCAAATTGCATCCTTCAATCCACTGACAAAGCAACTACTAAATAATTCATTGGATAATCCCTCTGTGTGATTGGCCAGTTTTTTAAATTATGGTTGATATTCTCTCATGGCTCTTGTTTGGAAAAGTTTAATGAGTGCTCCAGTGAAGTCATCAAAAGCACTAGGACCAAACCATTATAAAATGAGGGTGTAAAAATCAGTCCATATGAGCTTGTCATGAGCCTTGGTATATCAATGATACCATTGAAGGGCTCCGTGGTCCAAGTGAAAGGATACAAGTAGGACCTTGTTGGCATCAAAAGTATTATGCAAACTAAAATATTGTTTTGACTAATAGATCTATCTAATTGGATCTGCACCATTAAATTGAAGAAAATTAAGCTTCAACCCATGAAAAGTGTTCGAAGAAGAAAATCCAGTGTCTCAAGAGGACTCTAGATGTCGTCTATTGTTCATGGTGGTATGTTGAAGAGGACTCTGAAGACTGAGGTTGAGAATTTTTTAATCAAGATCTTTGATGCGGGTTTTGAGGGTAGAAATTTCATCCTCCATATTTTTTTCTCCTATTCAGGTTAATACCATGACTAGAACAAGAGATTTTTTTTGGGAAATGGTATGAAAACTAAAGTTAAGACACATTCTATAAAGGAATTTTTTAATTTGGGTGAAATCAGAAGGGGTAAAGATACTTTTACTATTTTTTTTACATAGTGGGAGTATGTTTGACAAAGGTGAGGGTAATTTCAAGAGTGAAAATGAAAAAACTAAAAAAAATATCAAAGAGGGACAAAAGAGTAGAAAAGGGAGATGAACACTATGAAATTTTTTTGAGCTAAATGAATAAGAACAAAAGAAGTTATGGTAAAACCCAAAAAAAAATTATGATTTGCGATAATTAGGAGTGGAATTGTGATATGGGACCTCAAGGAAGAAAATGTGGAGAATAGAATTTCAAGTGTCAGAATAAATTTTGAGGATCAATGGGGCTACAAAGAAAGAGATATGGAAAAAATATATAAAAAAAATTATTGTTTGGTGGTAAGTCCTTTGAGATTCTACTGATACTCTACAAATGATTTATGGATTTTGATTCCTGTCAAATCACTGCTTGCAAGTCCTCTAACAGTCTGCGGATACTCTGTTGATTGATTTTTTTGAGTTTGTTAGAAATATTTTGAAATTGATATAAATGGGCCCCGAGTTTCAATAGTTGCCTAAGGGTTTTACAAATATCACTCTAACCACCAATGCCGCCTAAGTAAGTACAGCTCTCCAAAAAAAAATTGGCCATGGATTTACCTCTAAAGAATAGCTCTTGGTTTTCTTCACAGATGGGTACTACCCAATCAGGAAGGGGTCGTTTTCTGTTTCACTGAAAGTCCTCTCAATGGACCAACTACTTTGGAGTTCTTATGGTACTCCTCACGATGAGTTTTAGGGATTTCACCTAAGCACTTCCCACAGTTATGCGGTCAAGTTTTTACTCTGATCCAAAACAAATTACAAAGAATTACTTAATTGAGTTATGCATCAGAATAGAGTAAGATTTTTTGAAAAAATACTGAAATGATGTATACAATAGAACATAGTTAAGATTTTTTAAAGGAAAAAAAATTGACCCTAGAAAGCACTTTGATACCAGAGGAGAAAATCCTCCTACGACAGTTAATAAAAATGAATGAAATAATAGGAATTAACAGCACGAACTAACAAATTTAGATAATTAGCAAAACATTTGAAAAGATTGAATTGATCGCATGCCGCTTCGAGGAGACAACCTTCTTTGAGCAAGCTTAATACAATAAATTCGTGGATGCCTTTCTTGGCCTCAACACTTACTTATATACTAAGTCTAATATAAAAACTACTACTTCTCCTAAATGTGGGATAAAACAAAATGTCAATGGGATGACTTACAATACATATGTGTCCATAGCAACTATTACTCTAACAAAATAAAAAGGGAAAGCACGGGTTCCTAACATTTCATTTCATTCATATTTGAATATTTATGAGATATTTTTAGCAAGAGATTATTTGATGGAAGATATTTTTTATAAGGATGAAAACATGAAAATGAGAATAGTGGTCATTCAATGTATTAATGGTAGTATGTATATATATATGGTTGACTATTATTTTACATAGTGATTGTAAGTTAAGAGTTAAAAATTGAGGGGTATTCATTCCGTCAAAATTATTCGGACACATTTTCCTCTCATCTTTTTTATTATATTAAATTTTGTTAATAATAAAATTTATTTCTTAATGAGTTCTTTGTGAACCAAAATAATTTTACCAATTAAACCACTAACCATTCACCATTATTAAACATTTTTACCATACAACTTAATTTAAAATAAGAATATAAATCATACAATCAAAACATAAATAAAAAGAGAACATCTTTATTTTGAAAGTTTGAAATTTAGATTATTTATATCCTTTGTATCATCACTTATCATTCTCATAGAATTTTTCCAACGCTTTATTAAAGCTTCCATTGTGTAATCATAAGCTTAACATTTGTTTTATTTTTAATAATTAGTTTATTTCAGTCTCATGTACCTTAATTTTACAACATTGAATAAGTATTTCATAACCATTTATGCAATCAATCTAGAATTTTGTGTGAATAATCAAATTATTAAAAAAATATATTTCTTATAAGATTGTATTCAATTATGATATAAAATATTAATTTGAACTTCAAAACTTGTTTTGCATTTTCATTTATTTGAATTCAAGGGATTGCCTTTTATTTGATGCATTGTTTCTATTTCTTCTCATTCTTTCACCCCAAAATAAATAAATAAATAAGATAATGCCAAAGTAGACGAAAGTTGGTGTAATGTGGAGGTTTCCGGCATAAAACTAACAGGCCTTTTTATTGTGCTTCTCCAACTGTGGGTGCACTAAATTCAGATATTTAAGAGCATCGACAATTTTTGGGAGACTAGACTGTTTGGCATTTATTTTGTGGTCCTCTTAAAAAATTCTAATTTTTATTTTCCAGATTATTGATGGAGGCTTTAAAAATCAGTTTTAGAAAAAAAATAAATAAATAAATTACTGGATTAAATTTTGGTCTAAATATTTTTCATATTGAAATCCAAATCAGACATTGAGATGAAAAAAAAATGTAATTTTAATTAAACAAATTATTAAAAAATAAAACTTTAATACTTGAATTTTTTTAAGAAAACATGATCTTATACAAATTTAATTGGATTATTAAATATGAAATTTAATGAAACTATACACTTTCTTTTTACTTATAAGATTTTTAAAAAAGGTAATTTTAATAAAAAAAATATTTTAAAACAGTGATTATATATATATATATATATATATAGAAATATTAAATATGAAAGTTAATGAAAATATACCTTTTTTTCACTTATAATAATTAATTAAAAAATTAATTATTTTGAATTTAATGAATTATGTTTTTTTAATAATTGTGTATATAATTTTGGCTTTCGACGTTTTGGATCAGCGTTTATGATCTATCATTAAGAGAAAGAAAGAAATGTATGGAACAACAAGACCCAACATTGTTATTCAAAATAGTTGTGTTGGGTCTTGTTGTTCCATACATTTCTTTCTTTCTCTTTATGATGAATCACGGATGTTGATTCAAAATGTTGAGAGTCAAATAGTAGTGTTAGGTCTTGTTGTTTCATACATTTCTTTTTTTCTCTTGATAATGAATCATAGTTGCTGATCTGAAACATTGAGAGCCAAAATTATATACCTAGTTGTTCCATAAACCAAATACATTAATGTATGGATTGTGAAAACATAATATCTTTAATATTTTAATTTTGTATTGATGATAAAAGGAAATCATATTTTTTGCATAAATCCCCATATTGAGGATTGTATTGTTAGTTTTGATGCAAAACATGAAAAATTCAAATTCATTTTTTATCATGGTTGGGAAAATGTCATAGGTAAATTAATGTTAGCAATGTACGTGAGACCATAGATGGCTTTATGGATATAGATTTAGTTTAAATTTGAATATATAATAGTAGAACTTAGAGGCCTCAGCTGCAAATCCATTTACAAATAAAAATAAATATATGATTAGATTGTAATTAAGTTCATTTTACATAAATAATAATAAAATAATATATATGTTTAATAGTTAAAAGTTTAAATTTTAAAGAAATGTTTATTTTTTTAATTCAATTTGAAAAATATATAAATTAAAATAATAATTATTATAATATGTTAAATTAAAAAATTATTAAATTTTAAATTATTAATATATAATTATAAATATAAAATAAAATAATAAAATATAAAGATATTTATTCATCCACTTCAAAGATTAAGTAACATTATTTGATAAAACAAGAAAAATTGAAGTGGATTTCCCTCTTTATTGTGTGTTAATCTTTTTCCTTCTTCACCTTACATGCAGTCACTACTCGCTTGTCCATACAAAATTGTTATGTATCTCTAATAATAATTCCTCTATCATTGAAATGTTCTCTCTTTGATCACTAAAACTAACGCTGATAATAAGTCATATCCATCTAAAACCTTAAAGGGCATCATTTTGATGGCATAGTGATAGGTGGCATTATATCCGTACTAAACTAAATACAACCATTCACCATAATTGTTAAATGTTTAGATCATCTACATACATTTTCAGAGTTTATTTTAAATTTAACACGTGCATTATGAAATAATTTCATCCAAATGACTTTGAAAGAATAAATTATGATCACATATGATCTATTTTGGGATATTCGGATTTTAAATACATGTTTGAAATAAAATTTACATCTCATAAGGATATTTATTCTTTCTTTTAGTGCGGGAATGAAAGGGGCATAATTAATCCATTGATCTATAACAATAAAAAATTATCATTAATTTCAGAGTTGGGAAGCATTGAAATAATATATATTGATAATATTTTTAATTTTGATTTGGTACATTATTTGGTTGTAGAAAGTTTAGGTAAGGAACACCTTCAATATTATTTTGTTGGTAGATGTTACATTCAATTAAAATTTACATAATTGATACTAATTCATGTTTGATCGTAAAATATTAAAGATATATTTTTATAATTTTTTTGGAATCTATCATAAATTATAGATGGAGACTCATATTCATACTTAATTGCCTTCTTAATAAGACAGGTTCATCCTTTATCTAAATTTATATTAGAAAAATGATGATATCATTCCAAACAAACTAATCCTTCCCTTTTTTTCATCTTTAATTTCTTGTCTAAACTAAATTGTGGCATGTTGAGTAATTTTATAAGAGGTGTTGTATTAAAACACTGAATGATGCAAATGGCATGAAATACGAGGGTTTCCCTTAGGTATGATAATGCATCGTCAACAGCGTTTTCCTTTCATTTCTTATAAATGATCTCAAAATCATAAGCTTATCAGTGATCAATCATGTTTATTTTTATGTTAATGTCCCTTGAGTTAACTAGTTATTAAAGTTGATATTTTCAATCATAATAAACAAATCTTTCTTCCCAAAATAAATTGACACCATCTGGTCACTACAGGTACTATGTATAATTTCTTTTATCATACAATGGCAACTGCAAATACAATGAAATGGTCATCCTAAGAAAGTACTCCACCAAATCTAAATCTAAAATCGTTCTAATTCAATAACAAGGGGTTTCAAGAAATCGTAACTAAAATCAAATTAGAAACAAAAGCTTGCTTGAGATCCTTAAATGTTTTTTGTTATTATTCTCTGAAAATTTATTTTCAGAGTATTTTCAAAAACCTTCTATCTAAACTTTATAAACTATAAAATCATCGAATCTTTTAAAATTATAATATTAATTTTTTTAAATTATTTAAAATTTAATATTAAAAAATTATATATATATATAAATATATATACTCATACCTAACCTATTTAAATATTTTTTCTCTTTTTTTAAACATTGCCCTGTAGTGGAGTTTTCAATACGACTCTTCAGATGATTTTAAAAAAAAATTAAGATCAACAATTGAAATCTAGAATTCCAAAGCTTTCTAGCCCAATAAATAACCAAAAAAAACACAGAATTGAACGGTTGGTGCAGACTTTAGTATCCTTTTAATGGTAAGTATATAAACATTGCCAAACAGTGCTTTTAATGGCCAATGCATCATTCTGAGCAGAAAACTCGTATTTATCAAGTCAAGGTTTTAGCTTTTGTAAAATAATATTTATTTGATTCTTAAAAAAAGAATTATATTTTTTGATTGGCATAAATGTTTTTCTAAGTCATGAGATCTTTTTCATTTGTTCCTTGCCAAAAATAGCGCAACATCTAACAATTTTTTATTAGATTATAGTGTGTCCAAAGTCAAATATGTTTTAAAAATGTTGATGGGTCATTAATGGACTCCATTGCGTGTATTAGTATGAGTATGGATTGAATGCACTTGTTTCCTCTACATTGAAAGGCTCAAGTATATCATTTTGGCATTAATTTGTTTTAATATAGGTGATGTACATC